>MU204188.1:5419459-5439764 GCA_017309775.1 Paedocypris sp. Pulau Singkep | reverse complement strand
AGATACTTTGTTTTTTATACGTAATCTGGCTTCTTGGCTGCATTTGGTTGAAAGCGTGACGTGGCCTAATAGCAGGTCCCAGCGGCGCGGCCTTCTTTGTGAACGTGACTCAGTTATTGTTCAGGCAGGCGGCGAGCGGCCTGTACATGCTATTCATCACTTTGTCTGCTCTTTGTGTGTGTCTGTTTGAACCACACAGAAAGAATTATTAGAAGCTTAGCACATACAGTCTCCCGACGTGGCTGTGCTCTGTAAGCTTCTCCCGCTAACACACATCCTCATCCAGGGCCAAGAAAGATCCAGGCCTGGTCTACAGCCCTGGTCTACAGAGTGTCTGGTGCTGTTCTTCTGCAGTAAGACTGATGTTTAAAACACAGCCTCATGACTTTCCTTATATCTCAATCAATTTGCAAAGCCATATGATTGTACTGTAAGTTTGATTCCCATGGAATTCATAAAGTTGTTTCCTGTTTGCTTATTCAACATATATATATATATATATATATATATATATGTGTGTGTGTGTGTGTGTGTGTGTGTGTGTGTGTGTGTGTGTGTGTATATATAAAGTAAAGTAAAGTAAAGTAAATATATAAAATATATAATAAATATGTGCAGTATATGGATACATTTGTCAATCAATCAAATGTTTCTTTCTGTTTTTTAATTAGCTTAAAGAAAATAATTATTTTTTTTCTAATAATTCTCTAATAATAGTTGTTTTAATAGACATTATTTTATTTGTAAGTATTATTATTTTTATAATTAACAATTAATAATGTATGATAAATCTAATTCATGGTAAGTAATAATAAATGGTATCAAAAACAATAATGTTAAAAATAATATACAAAGAACATATTAATATTCTCTCTTATTTCTGACAGATTTCTCCAAATTAAAATCATTATATACATATATAGTATATTTAGAGTGTGTGAAAGGTAGAAATGTGAATTTGAATTACACAAATAATAATGATAAGAGTAACAACAAAAAAGCTGATAGAATTTATGATGGTGATTATTAATATCATTAGCTGTGAATGGATGATACCGGGCGGGGGATGGGGGGGGCATACCGGGGCGCCACACCTCGCCATTTCCAGCGCCACAGATTTGGGGAGCGTGTGAAATTCGTGGCACCTCTCCTGCATTCCTGCCTGACTCGCTGCCATATCTGTGATGGACTGAGGCAGAAGAGCAGGCAGCCGGGGATGAATACGGCTTAATCTTTACACGGGCCACATGTGTGCGCATGATAACATGGATGCTTTCTTCTTCTGCTGGGTTATTCTCATCCGGGTGCCAGGTTGCTGCCTCGAACAGCCGTGTTTCGCTGCGATATTTAGCTTGTACCAGAAAAGAGGGACGGCGGCTCCTGAGGAGGGGGTTAATGCACGTTTTTGGAATTGGAAGCAAAAACTGCTGTAATTCCTGACACATTTCGAGAGACAGATATGGCACCTTTGAGCATCAGGAAACATGTAAAGGCTGAAATGCGTGGCTCTCTTGTATCTCTGATATTTCAATTAAGGGTTTTTTGAGGAGGGCTGGAGATGTATTTATTTTTTTACATTTCGTACAGGGATGTGATCTGTTGTAGTTTCACGTCACATTGTTACGGCAATGACGTAACCCGGTGTCTGGGGTCATGACCTGTGATGATGCTTGTTTCTGGCTTCAACTCAAGAGTCGAGCCAGAGTCTCTCTCTCTCTTTCTTGATATATGTGTTGACCTCAAATATATACAGGACTGTACGAAAAAGATTAGGGGAGGTGTGAAAAATGTCAACATGAGAGACCAAGATTTCAAAGAAACAGGTTTTCGAGATGCTGTTCAAGTTCTTTTGAAGAAGCAGAAAGAAACAGGCAGCACTGAGGATCGTAGACGCAGCGGTCGACCAAGAAAGCCTAGTGCATCAGATGAAAGACACCTCAAGCTTGGTTCCTTTCAAACTCAGGCGTCCAGCAGTGCCACCAGCTCAGACCTGCAAAACCTGTAGGACCAGGAAATTGCATCTAGTGTCTGGAGAACCAGACCAGAAGAGCATCAAGAATTGGAAGCCAAACTGACATTAGAAGAAGGCCAACAGTTTATACAGGTAGGTGATTATCTGCATGTGATACCTTCAGAGAAGTGCTTGATTGCCCTCAAATGTACTCTCCTGCAGGACAACAACCCCAAACCTACAGCCAAAGTCATTAAGAACCAATCTTTGGTATAGGAAAGTGCTAGAAGTGATGGCACACCAATCTCAGCAGCACGGAGTGTGTCATAAAGAGACAGAAGGAAGTGAGAAAGCCTACATCCACAGAAGATCTGAGGTTAGTTCTACAAGATGAGGTTTCTTCAAAAATCGTGTCCTCTCATGAACCTGTAATGCTCCTCATGTGCCCTACGCTGTCAGAATCTGCATTTTTTACATTTATCAATTTAGCTACAAATGTGTGATAGAGACAGACAATTGACAGACGTAGCTGCATAATTCTACTAAAGCCATCCAGGAAGTTCCAAAATAATTTTCACGAGACCAATCTGTAGTTCTCTGAACTTCTTTCCATGACCTGAAAACACAGTGATGGAGTTCAACTGCTGATTGAACGTTCAAATACTATATATTGAAATTTTGAAACGATGAAAAAATGATTCTAAATGAATCCAGTTGTTCAAAGTTCTTCAAATACAATTGGTGTTATGCCCATTTACGTTTGAACCTCTAAATATTATAATCTCAAGACTACATTTGATCTGAACCATCAATTAAAAGCCAGCATTTCTGCTTGCAGCTATATGTTCTCTCCACAACTGGTTGTTTGTGCCATGAGACCATCCGTGTGACCGATTTTCCCACACAAACGTTTTGTCCCGATGATTATTTCAGCACGTGCCTCTCTATTTCTCTTTGATGTTGCTGTCACACTCCGACATCAGAATCACGACATCTGTTTGTAAAGCGCCGTGTTTGTTTGCTGTGATGATGCATCTGCATCTCCTTCAGTCTCCGCTTGGTTCTTCAACGAGATGCCGATGGCGTGTCAGACGCGACGCTAATTGAAAAGTTAATTATCTTTCTGAAGCCATCAGCTGTCACTGACGAGGATCAGATAGCGACTCCTTCCCCGGGGGATGCTGGGTATTTTGGTCGTAATGGTTTGGGACCCCTCGTTCTGCAGCCGCGAGTGTTTGATCACTGAACAGACCATTTATAGCTCAACGTGTAATTGAAGTCAAATTAACAGCAGAGTACGTCGCGCTTTAATTCCACAGTTTTTTTTTTTACGCAACTCGGCTAACACAATCAAACTTTCCATTAGTCCACGCGCGTCTCTGGTGCGTTTGTTGTTTTCTCATTACTCTTGATTGGAAACTCACAGATACACCCAGTGAAGAGACGTAAATTATGCGGCGTGTGAAAGATTTTTCCCGTGGGAAGGTTTTAGCGGGAGTCGCGGCACCTTCAGCTTCTCTGTCCATGTAAACAAGACAAACAAAATTATGTTAAAGCATCTTCAAATTGTTTGTTCTCAGTGTTCATGTGTTCATACTTTAATGATGTACAGCTTGGGTAATGCCACACACACACACACACACACACACACACACACACATACATGCACCTATCTTTCTGTTTTATAGATTTTTATCTTGATCTATTTTTAAATCCATTTGTTTGCTTTAATATGTAGTTTAACATCCGTCCAATTTATATCTGTCTGTCTGTCTGTCTGTAAAATCCATTCATCTGTCTGTCTGAGTGTGTCCCATCTGAGAGTGTTTCTCTGTGTCTGTTTTATAAGTCGCTGTACAATGTATTCCTCTACGTTCAGGTTTTTGATTACATGTGTCTGAGAAAATCTGATTACAAGCACACACACACAAACACACACCAGAGGTGTAAAGAATACCTGAAAACAGAACTTAATAATAGTAATAGTACAAATACATTACTGCAAAAATTGCTCTGTTGCAAGTCACCAATTGCAAGAAGACTGGAATAAAAGTTGTAAAGTATCTACTTAAAAAAAAAACGTAAGTATTTTACTTGTTCTGAATTTAGATTACAGAAACTCAATTAAACATGTAGTCAACTGTTACATCCACTGGTGGTAAAGAGGTCTAAGGGTTACTGGAGACGTGACACGGTGGCAGTAGTAAAAACAAAAACAACATAAAAACAAAACTGGGGGAAAAACAAGTGAACCGAGCACAAAACTGAGTAGGACAAACTTTTATTCTCCAGTGAATATGATTTTAACTTGGGAAAAGCCAGGACCATTATGGGAGAGAAAAACGATGGGTGGTGCCAAAATATAGATAAACAGTCTTCCCTCCCAGCCCCTACTCTATACCGAAAACGTACAGAGAAAAGAAAGTAATTACCTACACTAAACAAAAATACATAGGAGGCACCCACCCCTTACCTAATGTATTTAACAGAAAATTCCAACCTACGTGGGGTAAAGATGTATGCAACATGGCCTGCTTCCCTGGTTTTCAAACAGGTCCACAACACAAAACAGGTTGGTTATCAACACTTGAACAGAAGGAACACAGAAACGCAACACCGAACCCAAGCTGTGTGGCACACCAGGAGGGGTTTCAGGCTTTGGGCTTGACCTTTATGCTCCGGATGGCAACTTCTGGTTGGTCAGCCCCGAGTGGCAGCTCCTGAAACATACGTAAGAGTAAAAAAGAGTAAAAGTTTATATTTTTGATATGCAGTACAAGTGCAAAGTAGCCAAAAATATTTATGTAAAAAAAAGTCCAAGTACTCAAGTACTTTATTCCACTAACACACAAACTTTACTTTACTTTACTTTAGTCATTTGGCAGACGCTTTTATTAAATGCGACTTACAAAGAGAGGAGCAAGTGAAGCGATTTGTCTAAAATAGGCTCTACACAGGCTATATAAAGAAACTTACTAGACAGAACAGCATGACAGTCGGTGAACACAAGACAATTTGTTTTTATCAGTGTTAAGGTGCTGTAATACACACACACACACACACACACACACACACACATACCAACAACAACAACTTTCTGTCTAATATATCTGTCTAAGTCTATTGTTATCTGTTTATCTTTACCCTAACCCTATCTTGTTGTGATCAGTCTCAAGAGGAATTTGATTCTTTTGGATGGCGCTGAACTCTAACAGGAGCCAGTAGAGTCTGTATTGTATTCTCACGGTGTGAAACCACCCGCACATTCAGAAATCCCTTAAACTGTAATTAATGTAATACTCTAAATGTCACATTTTCATCCTTACAGTGATCTCCGCACTTGTGATTTTACTGGTTTACCCACAGTACCTTTTGTTGTGGCCCCGTGTGTTTCGCTCCTCCTACGACTTACTTGAAGTCAAGTCTCGTTTCCACTAAAGGATCTTCTCTGTCCTGATTCACCTGAGAGTCTGACTGTGTTCAGCTCTGCTCTTCAGAGAGATTCAGCCTGCTATATCACTCTTTCTCACTCTATCTCTTCTGCTCTGTCACTGTTCCTCCGTATTGTCGGAGACATTGAGGGACCTTGATAACTACAGTGTATTATTTTTATTAATATTGTCCTCTCACTCTTTGTTTTTTTTCTGTCTTTCTTTTTCTCTTTTCTGTTTCTTTTTCTCTCACTGTCTTTTCTTCTTTCTGTCCATTCTATTCAAATCTCTGTCTTTTTTGACCTCTCACTCATTTTTTTGCCCGTTCACTCTTTCTCTATCAATCACTCTCTATTTTTTGACCTCATTTTTTTTCCTCTTGTCTTCCAACATTCAATTTTTTCCTCTCACTCTTTTTCACTTGTCCTCTCACTTTTTATTTTTGTTCTCACTGTTTTTATCTTGTCCTTTCATACTTTCTATATAACTCACTATTCTTTTCTTTTTATCCCTCTTTTCTGTTGTCATCTCACTCTTTTTTGTCCTCTCACTGTTTTTCTCTTGTCTTTTCATTCTTTCTCTTTTTTGTAGACTTCAGATGTTCTCTCTCTTCGTCTAGTTTCTCCTTTTAAGCTTTCTTTTCTCTTTAACTCTATTTCTTTTCTTTCTCACTCTCTTTTTATTGCTCCTTTACACTTTCTCTTGCCTTTCAAATCTTTCTTTCTTCCTTTTTTTCTTTCATTCTTCCTTTCTTATCACACTTTTTCTCTTACCCTCCAAACTCCATTTCTTCTTTTATTTTTCTTCTGCCTTCTCACTCGTTTTCTTCTTCACTCCTCATTTTTCTTCTCTTGCCCTTAAATTTTTCCTCTCTCCTTGTGTCTTCTTTTCACAATTTATCTCATGTCCTCTCTGTTTTTTTAACCCTCGCTCTCTTCTGCTCTTCATTCTTCTTCTTTCACATTCTAATTTTTATCCTTTGCAAATGCATTCTCTCCTGCACCCCCCCTTTTTCTCTATTTAGTCTTTGGTTTTTTTGTCTTTTTATTCAAAGATCCATGAATCTTTTCCCAACTGACCTTTAAAACATTCCAGAATAAAGTTCAGAAGTTACCGCATTTACTTCAAAGTTCCTTTAACGGATGGTAAATAATGTGTGATTAACAATCAGAAAGAAATCTTTCCTCTTCAGTTATTTGAAACATTGTATTTAAAAGAATGAGTTGTGACAGGAAATCTATGCGTTTGTGGTTTTTACCGTCACTTGTTTCCTGCAATTACAAAAGCCTCAACTGTACTACAGCTCTGAGCAATTCTAAAACTCTACCGAATGAATATTAAAAGTAAAATTGACTTTGATTGGTAATTTTTTACGATACCTCAATCAAACCAATGCGTCTTGATGACTGCATTGAAGGTGACAATTATTTTATCTGCATTCTGACACACGCCAATCTGGAAAACACAGACCTTGCTCTTGTTGATATAGCTCAAAGTTTCCGAGTCGATTGGCATTCAGAAAGTCTGTGTTGGTATGGCAATGTCCAGTGTTGGCATGAGCTGCTTTCGCCTCCAGTGCACAAATCCACATGGCCTCCATCCTCTCGAGCCTTTGCACGGTGTCAGACGGCGATATGCCGCCTAAAAGAACTCCACCTCTTATCAACGCCAATCCAGATTAACTCAAAGACACGCTCCCCTTGCATTTCTGGGCCCGTTTTCTTCATATCTCTGCACCGTTTGGCTTCTTCTTGAGCTGTGGTGAACCTAAGGCAAAGGGAGAGCTCTAGCCAAGGTGCTCACAATTAGCCACATTTCCCAGGGCGGCAGGCCTGTGGGTTTACTGGACGGCAGAGGCTTAAACCCCCTCTCGTCCCTCCGGGGGTCTCGGCCAACGCGGAGCTGCTGGCATCCCTGGAGTGATCCCTGAGAGGTGGATGAGTATGATAGGCCTTCCACAAGAGGCCGGTTGCGCTGTGTGCTGCTTTCTGAATGGAATCAAAGGAGCATGTTGGCTGGAGGGGTCTCCAAGCATGTAGACCAGCTCTGTGCCACCAGCTGCCTTCGCTCCACAGGCTTTATTCCGTTTGAATCCAATAGTGATATTTTAAAAGTTTCAAATGTGTAGGTATCTCCCAAGTTTGCAGTAGGTGGGGATTTTTATATATCCGTGTTTGCATGAATATAAGCACCCGCAGATATAAGCACCCCAATGATTTTTCAGGCACAAAATAAAATAAAAAAATAAGAAAGGCCTAAAATTTCTTGTTGAATACTTTTTTTTCTTCTTTGAACAAACCTTCATCACTCCTGTATCACTTTAACCTTAAAACCGGTATCACTTTGATGACATTTTACTTTTTCTATTGTGATTGGAACTTATTCCAATCAAAAATATTTTGTAAGGATTGTTTTGCATGTTGTCCTGCAATATCATCCAGTCCCACCTTGTGTCAATTTCCCAGCTGGAGAAATCCAAAAAACATTTCCCTCTGGAACTTTTTCAGTTTAGGGAAAGGAGGAAGTTGTTGATCTGTACAAATTACAACGACAAACAGAGTCAGTAACTATGTTTTTTAATCATAAAAGTAAATATTATTAAAAAGGTCAAGACACAATTCAAAAGTAATTGGCCAATAACTAGATATTGGGTGCATTTTCCTTTAATGGTAATTTAGGATTACAACAGATCGCAAGACATGTCATGACGCAAATGTTATTCGACGGTATTTACATATACGTGGAACTGAAGAGGGTAGCTACATTTTTGTTATAACATATCAGCCATATATAGAATAATTTGCTTTGAAATGACTGTCAGGTTGTGATTTTTAATTCAGACATGGTTTCCTCTCTTTCCTCCATCAGCTCAACCCAAACGCTTTTGATTAATTAATGTGGGAAGTGCTTGTGAAAGAGATTTATATGACAATTCATAGGCAAAATAATCAAACCATTAGGAGCTGATGACAGCTTGATGACGGATGGGGCAAATTCACCAGCTCTGAGAGCCACAGACGCGCTAAAGATGCTTGGTGACGGTCCTGCTGTTCCGGGATCAGCCGTGAGACGGTCTTGAGTCTAATGAAGTTGTGACGCTCTTCGGTTGAGGGATCCGCTTTGAACGCAGTGATGTCAGGACATGGAGGAGCGGGGGATTAATCGGTGGGACAGCGGGAGTGGGAGATTGCTTTGAAGGGTTTAGTTAACATTCAGCGGAAAGTAAACAGAGCTTTCTGGATAGAATATAAAGGTTTTATTTGGGTTTTTTCTTTCATTCCATTTAGAACTATCCTCACAGACATGTATAGCTGAAGTGACATATAGTATAAAATACATTATATTTGATTCAGAAGTTTAACTGTCTACATGTCCGTCCATTTACTACTCCTTTAATGGAGTCCATGTAATGGAGTACATTACTTGCTTACTCCATTTCTGAGTCACGGGGAGTATTTTTAAGATGTGTTTATACTATGAATCTATAGTATGAGGATCAAACTACGATATATCAAATACATTCCGTGCTGTTAAATCGCTGTTTTCATTTTACCTGTAATTAAATTTTTTTTACAGAATTATAAAAAAAAACATGGTTCTATTCTTAGAGGAATGTTAATGGAAAGTTATAGGTGATGCTATGATGGGAGTAATGAAGCTGACGACATCCAGTTTGTCTCAATTCACCTGTGTCGTTACCCTAATATGGGCATGATTACCTGAAGCACAGGTGTGCACTGATGCTTACACGGGTTGCCGTGGTTACCAGCCCTCTGCAATTATGCAAAGTAGATTAACTTAACTCTTCCACAAATTGACAACAGGTAAAATGTGTTTATTAACCAGTAGTTCGTCAATGCAGCGGGTTTTCTCTCATAAAACGCTTTCGTGTTCGTGCTTGTCAGTCGAGAGCTTTTAATGGGAGGCGGTCGATGACTTTGTGTGTGAAACTTCCAACTGTGTGGAATCTTAGGAATCAGTGTGTGGTTTGTCTTATTAAATTACTGTAATAAAGTTCAGTTTATCTTCAGCTTGAAACGGGTCATAAACTTGAAGATGAAAAAAAGAAACTATATCGGGAAAATTCCACCCAGAACAAATTGGTAGCTTTATTGTTTCTGAATTTGTGTGTGTGTCTGTGTGTGTGTGTGTGTGTGTGTGTGTGTGTGTGTGTGTGTGTGTGTGTGTCTTTGTCTGACTGTCTGCCTGTATAACTGTCAGTGGGTTGAGAGAGAGAGAGAGAGAGAATTGGTGTTTGTGTGTGACTGTATTTCTGTACGTGTCCGACAGATACAAACACGTTATACTGGAAATTAGTCAATATTTGTAATGGTTTAGGAAAAAAAATAATTTTACTGAATTATCCCCAAAAATACAGATGTTTTATGTTCTTTTTATGTCCAAAAATACAAAATATTTGATGCTAATCTTCTTTGTGTGACAAAAAAGCAACACTAACGTCTGTCCATCAGAACAGGTTCAACCCATGATGCGCTGCAGCAGAACGTTCTGGAGTGTCTTCAGCTCCACACTGGACCACACACAGAGAAGTTCAGGAATCAACCTTATGACGTGTTCCCATGTCAATTCAGACCTTTGATATTTTGCCGTTGGCTTGTTTTTTATAGGCTTTAATTGTGCTTGATCTTTCTGACGTTTATTCTGGAGTGGATGGCGGTTAATTCCGGTTTAAACAGACCAGATCTTTCTCCATCATGGTTTTGCGCTTCAGATTCCTCTGGCAGTGTGCCAGCCGTGTTTCGCAGCTGAAGGTGTAGAAGCTGCAGGGTTGGATTCACACACAGAAAGTGCGGCATCACGCCTGTGAATCCAGCTCCCACCTTTTTCCAGACCTTCAGGTGGAATTCCTGTATTCAACCACAACAGTTTGTGTCCAAACAACTTTTGTGTCCATCACAAAGAATTCTGTTAGTTTTGCTGTATAGGACACAACTGACTGAAAAAGTGTTGATTATTTTTATCCGTGACATTTTGGACAAATGGGTTAACCTTCAGTGATATAATTTTAAAAAAGTATGGTGGTGCCATGTGTGCACTTATCCAGGAAGTGCATACTTGAGATTAACCACGCCCACACAGCGACTAATGCAATCACAGTCAGAGCAGTCTGTCCATTATTTCTCTTCTCACTTTATCGTTTTATCGATAACACAGCATCACACGGGTTCAAGTTCCTGTGTTGAGTTTGAAAAATCTTGTTATTTTCTCAAGCATTTATTCTTACAGTCCAAAAACACAAATTTAGTTGAATTGGATGTGTGTGTAATTTTGTTTGTGCTCGTCTCACGCTGGGATTGGTTAGTCTTAACATCCCCTGCACCGCGGGGATTGGCTCCAGCTTCTCATGGTCCACCAATGAATAAAGGTACAGATGTGTATTTCTGAATGAGTATTTGTGCACGCAACCACGCAGGAGTATTTAAGATACTGTTTGAATTTAACTCTGTTTTATTTTTGTACATTGATGATACGTTGAATAATGCAGAATTAATCAAATATAAGTAAAACAACTTGAAAGTCGTCAAAGTAATGAGCTAATCATCGCAGTTCTTCCGCTTTCTCAAGGCCCTCTGGTGGTCGCTGTGTGAATTGCATGTCACGATCATCTGTTCCTCATCATCATGATGCAGACTGTGGTCCTTGTGATCTCCTGCACGGATCCCCTGTATCTTTTCTTGCGCTCGTTTACAGCGTAAGAGTTATCAGCTCATGCCTAATTCTTTCAAGAAGGATGAAATGTCGAAGTGATGAATGAACCTTTTAGAATTTTTTGTTCCCTATATTTTCAATAAAAGCAGCTACAGGGACCAGAAGTTATCACATTAAAACGTCTAAACGTATAAAGTCATTTCTTTTAACATGTTTTTTTTTACATTTTGATTTATCATTCGTACTTTGAAGAGTGAAGCCTGAGGTTTGTCTACGTATTTGCTTGTTTCCATCAGCTCTCAGCAACCTTTCCGTTCACTTCACCACAACACGCTGATTTGGACAAACAACCTTGAGGGTGTTCAGAGCTAAAGGTGATGCTCTTGCAAGGAATCCGGAAAGCAGACGTTGTGACTCGAATCCTTAAAAAAAACATCTTTCTCATGTTTGTCTTCGACAGATGAGACGAATTCGGATCGTGCTTAAACGTGCAAATTAGAGGAGAGTGGGGGGCAGCGAGAAAGAGGGTGAGAGCGAGAGGGTGACTTGGCATTAGTTCTTTAATTGTAGAACAAAAGTCTCCCACCATAATAATTTTCACAAATTTATAGATGTCTCATTTCAAGAGGACGTTTATTCAGAAGTTATTTTTGTTTGTTGGAGCATTGTTGTGAAGGGGATTTTACAGTTTTGGCTATTCATTTCAGGCTTTATATACTTTGTTCCCATGTGCGCATTAAATGCCAAATAATACCAGTTTTTTTCTTTTTTTTAGAAATGTGAAAGGCATCTCTCATTCTCGTTTTCGGATATTATTATCTCGTTCGTGTATTCCAATTTGTTTACACACCCTCGCGAGCGCGCACATTCTTCATAATTACTCGCTGATATAGAAAAAATACCATTTGAAGCAGTACTATGCGTTTGATGATATATATGTTGTTAAGTACTTTGTGTGTGTGTTTTTTTTAGCTGTGAAAATGACTCGTTCAAAATAATTAAGTTTTGCAGCTACCGTTTATATATCTTGCTTTATTTCCGTTCTAGAAAATAAAAAGCCCCTGAAATATATATATGCGAACGGCTGAAAGCGTAATCCAGTTTAAAATAAATATGCGTTGATTGTAATGTTTAAAAATTGTAATGAATATTCTATTCAAAATTCTAATAATTGCTTTAATGCGAAAATAATAATTATTATTTAACTTTTTATTACCTACCCGTTGCCACTTTATTTTCTTTTATTAAAACGCACAATTGTGAGAAAATAAATTAAAATCTAAAATTCTAACTTGAAAATTAAATTACGTGAAATCCCCCATGTGATCGTTTTATTTAAAATGTTTATTTGTTAAATAAATACACATTGACGTATATTTCCAATAAATTGTAATTGTGTCGGGAGACACTTTTTACTTATTCGCCAAATTGAATAAAATTGTCTTCCCTCCGCACGACACGCGCTCGCATAATTGCAAAGTTATTGATCAATAAACAAGCAAATGCGCATTAAAAAGCATAATGCAGAGCAGTCTATGAATAGGCGCGAGCTGTGAAGCCGCACGTGCAAATCAAACGACAAAAAGTGTAAACGCGCTCGTGGTCGCGGATGGCAAGTTTAAAATAATTTTAACAGTCCTCGTCTCTGACATTTATAACATGTGGCGTGTAAATACTGGAATGGTTGCGCGTGAGTGTGGATGGGTCCCCGGAGAGCGCGCGCGGAGATGCGCCGCTCCAAAAATCAAAGCGGGGCAAGAAGAGCGCGCGCCACAGCTGGCGGATCATCTTATGCAGGCGGGGAGGGGCGGGTCGTTTACCTGACACCCCTCTCTTCAGCTCAAACCCTCCCCTTTCTCCTCTTCAGCGTCTATCCCGCACAGCAGCCCTCGCCGAGCGCAGTCCGTGCGCTTCAAACTTCAGCGGCGCGCGCTCCATCTCCACCAGCGAGCAGAGCTGTGAACGCGTCCCGACGTCGAATCTCTCAACACGGGGACGAAGTTAAACCGGCATTCTCAACTTTTGGATGGAAAACAAGCGGCTTCGCGGCGACTGCTAACTTTGGAAGGTACCGTGCCTTTTCTTTGCATCTCCTCCGACTGAGCATCTGCTCCGAATCCAAAGCTGCTTTATATTTAACGAGCAGTCAGATGCGATTGCTGCCCTCTCTCATCAATAGAGTGACTGATAAAGAATTGATCAAAATAACACGTCAAATGCATTTCGCACAATTAACATTTAAATAAATTTAAATAAAATTTCAAAAAGTATATCTACTTTTGGAATAAAAAAAACAAAGTGTCGTTCAGTGCACGTGCATTTGGAATTACGAGGCAACTCGTTTTTATTACTAATTTTATTTTTTGCGTCAAGAGACAGAAGTGTGTTGTGAATAGAACTGTCAGCATGCCGGGAATCACATCAGTGTTTGTCTTTCTCCCGCCAGCTGTCGTGATGTGATGTGAAGTTGATCTGGATATTTAATTATCAGATGATAATTTCATAAGAGGGTTGAAAAACCATGGGAGACAGATTGAGAATGAGCTTGGCAAAAAATAATATAAAATGTAGAAAATGTTACAATGTTATAATTATCATCACATCATATTTAATATTATAACATCAATAAACACAAAACTATATACAAAAAAGCTAAGTAGGCATTGTAATAGAAACAAGTCAGTCAATACTCATTTTAAATTAGGCTTTTTCTTAGATTTGTATTCACATATTAAATTCATATTCACTTTGGCTTTGCAGAATACAATAATGATGTGTGTGTTTAGGAGCTCAGCACTCAAAATAGTCGCCTCCCGGGAAACATTCAGCATATTTTCATCATATACTTACAAGTCGCTCAGAACAAATAAAGAAATGTAGATGCATGTGTGTGTTTAAACACTTTGTAATTGCCATTCATAGAGAGTGTGAAAGAATAAATTATATTACAAAGTGCTTCATTAAGTAATGCATTGAGGTATGAGTGTGAGACGAGCGGGCGATTATCCGATGGCAGTGCTGAGGAAGATCTTCAAGAACTTCTTCTCTCACACTCCAGATTCCCTGGTCATATTGCGGAAAAGTCTCCTCAAATCTGAATTCACAGAGTTTGATCTCGGAGATGGATCTGAAACTTGTGTGTGTGCACATGACACACTTTCTGCACTGCAGTTTATCTGATCATGCATTAGGAGGTCACTGCGGTGAGAACGAACCTTATTCCGAACAAAACAGGTTATTCTTCTTATCTATAGGGGTGGTGTATTAATGTGGTGGATCTGGTCAGAAGATTAAAACTTCTTCTCAGAATAAAACTTTTCCTTCGTCAGGTTGGCTTCTTGTAAGTGCAGGTTGAGTTAAAAGTCACCGTCTGAAGGTTTCAGTCTCGTTTTTAGGTCTTCATCTTCTTATATCACGTTTAGCAGTACAGTCTGCAATGCGAAACTGTTTTTCTTAACTTAAAACCCCAATTGCTCAGTTGTTTTTCCTGCGATTAGTCAGCGATACGACAAGCCGACCCTGATTTGTCACCTCTTTAAATTTCTGCGGGCCCTTCGATGATCAGCCAAAAAGGAAGGCGCACTTAAAGACACGTTTGAAATATTTCCCGCCTGACAGGCCTTGATTTGGTCAGATCAGTGTGAAAACCTTATACCTTCTCACCACGCCTGGCATCATCATCGGGGGAGACGCTCTGCAGCCCTCCCGACCCTCCGAGACCAATTACGCGGCACGGTGCGTTGGTTATTCGCAGCGCCGCGGAAAAGCACCTGAGAGAATAATCAAGGCTGCTCGTCCTTGATGAATTATTTCCACTCTGTCTTGCATGATTCGCACTGATGTGAGTGACAAAGACCCTTATGAGAAGCACGAGGCCTAAAGATCCCAGAGGGAGGTTGAAAACTTCTTGGTTGGTCCTTGATAATTGTGACGAGCGATTTCTAAGGCATCAATCGTCTTTACCACCAGGGTAATGCGAAATAACAGCTCAGTGCCGAGAAGAAATGCTTGTGGTTAGAGCGAGGTAAATACACGTTTAGCCGGCGAGGTATGCGTTTATTAGACTGTCGCCAGCAAATGAGAGGTCTGTCTCGTTTTTTAATATGCGGCTGCGTGCCGATTCCACCCGCCGTGCTAAGAACTGTTATGATTTCTGATAGTTAGCAAAGGTAACAATGAATCAGAGATTTTCGAGTGATGACAAGCTGAAACCAGTTTTTTTTTTTAAAGGAGGTGGGTGTTAAGAATAAGGCCGGAAAAGTTCTGGCTTTGCCAGTTGTTCATTTTGCATGCAACTCAGGACTTGGGAATAATTTAGCTGTGCTGGGAAACTTTTTAGACGTGTTGATTTGCATAAATCAGCCTCGATTCGACACTCTCGCTAAAATCGGCACCTCATCTTGCGTTTATCTCCTGGAGCGGTTGTTGCTTTTTATTTTTCTGCAATTCGCATCCTTTTATCTGGCTTTAAGAATCACTGATGGATGGCTTCTGAAAACAAAGCGCCCAAAAGTGCGTCATGTTGATTTCGTCACGCTCGGGCCAAATGACATTCCTGTAAAATCGGAAGAGCAATTTTATCGTTCTCCGCAGCACCATCACTAATAGAATTTGAAACCGGCACTCACAGCCACCTTAAAACCTTTCTGCATTCTGCAGGAGCCAAATTTAGTCTCTCCATATGTTTTGATCTCACGTTATTGTCTGGTTTTTCTATGCTTGTCGTTATCCGATCTGTGTAGGTTTTCTCGAATCCTTTGTTCTGGTGAGGCGATGCAAAGAAAGCGCTATGTATCGGAGGAAAGCACGTACTGCTAAAGATCAGGCTTTTAATTCCCACCCACGTACTCTGAAGAAACAATTAAAGAAGATGCACTCTTTTACACACACACTCACACACGCACACTCGTTGAGATCCGAGTGAGCGCAGATTAACTGTCAGTGCTATTTAGATCTTTTCTTGGGCAGGAAACTAGGATGTAAAAAAGCATTTATTGTTGCATTGGATTTGTTGCACACATGTTTCTAAAACACACACACACGCACACACGCACACGCATACACACGCATACACACCCTCACAAACACACACAAGATATGTATTTTTCAGCCCATCCTACATTAAGCAATTAATATGTTTTGCCAATTTTTGGATTTATTTGTAATTGAGCTTCGTGACCTCTGTGACCCCTCCACCAGGAGGCAAAGTTCAGGCCACAGTTCCATTTTTAGCAAAGTGTGCAAGAGTTTTTTTCTATATACGGTACTAAAAATATTCATATTTGGCTTTTGTTGTTATACATGCTAATTTAATTGTACCCGAACAATAGAATTCATTCAAATCACATGATATTTTTAAACTTTAAAAAATTTTTCACTTTTAAAGAACCTTTTTTTCTAGAATGTACGCTTCTTTCTTTTGATGTTGGCGTAAAACTGAAATATTAAGACTATTTTAAGACCTGAAATTGGTGTTTCACAGTCAAGAAGATCAAGTTCAAGCTTCCGTTTAACGCCTGAATGAACCTTTTCTCTGTCAGTTTAACAGTATTAACAGTTTATATGTGGCAATTCACAAGACAGAAATTAGCTGATTATTTGATCATGTGACTGCGACTCACTGCAGCAGAGGAAAAGTCATTTTCAGGCCTTGAAAGTGATCTCACTTCATGACGGATTTGTTTTAAAACTCAATAAAAGCCAGAAATAAGCCAATAATGAGCTTCTCTATGAAACAGAGCAATAATTAATACAAATCTCTTTGGGAACTCGGAATAGAGCGGGCTCTTTATTTTGATGTCATGGCGGGAATTAAGGGGTCAGACCCACACGGCACATGAGATCCCACCTTCGAATGCATTTTTAAGCCACACACCGATATAAAGAAGCCACAGGGGGGATTTACAGTAGACATCACAGACAGTGACTACACACTACAGTTGCATATTGTTGCATTGGCGCACTTTAGAAATTAGGTTTATCAGATTTTAAGGATGCTTGAGATTTAATATTTACCACTTTTGTCCACTAGCCAAATTTCTTCTTTCTGGTGTAATGCTAATTTCAGTTTTTTTTGCATTCACTTGATTCAATTCTAAATATATTTTTTTGTTGCTCTTTTTTTTTTTTTATTCTATTGCCCAGTGTTTGGACATCAGAAGTCGCTCACTCAACTCAAAGATTCATGCTTGCAGAACTTAAAGAAGTTAAGTAAGCTAAAAAAAAAAAAAAAATCTCCCACTGATAGGATTTTGCTAGTTGTCGTGTCAAATATTTGATCTTTTCAGTTTGTAAAGACTGCATGTGTCCCAGGTTTAGGTGTTTCCAGTACGAGGGTCTTCAGGCGGGGGTTTCCTGCCCGTTTCCCTGTGCTGGCTAAGTGTGTGCGGTGGGCACTGATGATTCTACCTCATGCTGGTTGTGTTATCAAACTGCTGAGATGCTCTTGGCTCTGATTTATAACGCCGCATCAAATAATCCCTTTAATGCACTTTTAACATTGCGGAAGTGGCAAGCACGTATCTGAACGACTCCTACGCTTGTGAGAGGAATAGTGCGGGTGAAATGATAAGCTGTCTTCGGTGATGCTAAAAAAATAAATAAAGTAAAAGGCAGCGTCGTGCTGCCATTTGGCTTTTAAACTTGGCATTTCATGCATTTATCATCAGTAAAAAAAACTGGAGGAGACAGAGAGAAATGAGAGGAAATTATGCATTTTTTTTAACTGAATTTTTTTTTAAAGTGCCTAAAATCTTTCACCAATACCAAGATTTATATAAAATACCGCACTCCACTGGAAGTATTCTATAAATTGGAGATTAAACTATAAGATAAAATGAAGATTTCTAAAGAAAAAACAATATATAATGTAAATAAAATAGACACAAAAAAACAAAAACTATTTATAAATATAAAACTCTACATTTATGTATATATATGGATTTAATTGTTCATGTGCATTTCATAAAATATCAAATAATCAATAGAATAACATAATTGTTCATTTATAATTTAAAGTGAATCTTACATCACTAACACTGACTGTGAGCAAATGTATACGTCATTATCCTGCATGACGTATCCTACATATCCTTCTGTATACTGTAATACTGTGTAAAATAATGTGTGTGTCACATGACATCTTCTGCTGAAGCCGAGGCGTTTGTGTCTGGCGTTTTTCATTTGTCTGGTTGTGTTGGTCTTTCTTTAACCCGGCGAGAGCTGAATTATAACCACAGTTGATCAAATCATTTCTGCTCTGTGGATCCTCATGCCCTTCTGTATGTCAGGGTTGGTGTTGTTGAGCGGCATGTGTGTGCCAGGGCTCTTGGCAGCGTCTGCACCTGTTGGCAGCCTCCGGACCCTCCTGGCAGGACCGGCTGAAACCGTCTGATGCTCTTGTAGGAGAGCAGAGGAGACTGCAGCCACAGCGCGCCAACATGGCCGCCACGCTCCGGCCAAAAGCCTTGTGTGATTTTGGAAACGTCATTCGTAGCCATGATGGATTTGAGGTGCAGGTTGTTTTGGTCTGAAATGCATGTGCAAATGGGGTTTGTTTTCATCTTGTGACTGTATTAACTCGTAACTCATTTTTTAATGGATGGATGGATGGTTGGAGGGATGGAGGGATGGATGGATGGAGATTGAATGGATACCTAGACATACAGACAAACAGATAGACAGTTGGTTGGATGGATGGACATACAGACAGATATGAAGACAGAAATGCATAGAAAATAAAATGATTGCATGTATAAAATTATAAAATCTACACATACATTGTAAGGAAATACAAATATGAACAAGTACAGTATACACAAATGATGAATAAAATAGAATTAACTGTTATATTTTAGGTTGTTTCAAGCATTTAGCGTAAAGTTTTAAAAGTAGTAGGTTTCATAGATTGTCTTCACCAGAATACAATTTAACAGTCCTTATTCTTTATTCAAACTGATACTAGATCTCGTGTTTTTTCCACGTGTTGCATCACAAAACAACCTACATAAGTGTGTTGCAATTACCTAACACAAGAATTGCATTTAACACAAAAGTTGCATTCCTACATTATGCATAATTTGAAATAGAGTTGAAATTCACTGCACGCTGACGTTTGAATCACGACCCCTGCAAACTTTTTTCCACTGCATTCTGTCTTTCTTTTGCTTTTGTTCTTCACGTATACTTCCTGTTTTTCACAACGATGATTCTTGTTCTAGTTCACCACTTCTTGTCTTTTCACATCACGTTCAATTCCACCTCCACATTTCACGTTTTTTTATCTACAGTTGTCAACTTTATAATACATCCTGGGCCTGTAGTGTTGGTAGCTAGTTTTGCTTTTATTTTTGTATACTTTAGTTAAACAAACTTATTGATTACCTGCTTTAAATGTTAAGACAATAGTCTTTTACTTGTTAATTTTTAAAAAAGCAATACAATCTTATTTGAATATGCAAAATTCAGTCATAAAAATGCTTTCAGAGTGAACATGCGACCATATATCACTTATTATAAGGTTGCTTTTAGCTTAAAAGCCTAATAATAATCTTTGCATCATGTGTTTTGTTGTACGGTATATTAATTTGTCGTCAGTGCAATTATGATATTCAACACAAGTTGAACTAACTAGTCTTATCTTGTACAAAGTGCAGATTTTACCTGCTCAGTGTGTGACAAACTTGTGTTTGACCCTCACACATAATTTAAAAGCTGCCATCTTTATGTGTCGCTGTAGATTTATTTACGATGACAAATTCAATCTGGCTGATAAAAGTCCCTGTGGAATAATTCCCTCCATCATTTATTGCACTGCACAGATGTGGGACTCTTTCAAAATAATTGCAAAACAAAAATGAATTTTGGGATCAGAACGTGTTTGCAGTGACTTTAATTTCTGCTGATTTTATTTGGACATTTATAATGCATCAAAGCCATTATATGTGGAAAAATCTTTTGCACAATTTATTTCGGTGAATCACTTTGTTTTAAAAGAGGGATCCGTGAGCATCATGCATTATTTAAAGCATATATTATTTACAGAACTGCGTGTGTGGGGGGTTGCTGTCACCTGTGTGTGTGCGTGCGTGCGTGTGTGTGTGTGTGTGTGTGTGCTCGCGCGCGCGTGTCATGCACCAGCATTGCTGACAGATGGCGTGTCCTTTGCTATTGGAAATACCTTCTGACTTCTGACTTTTTTTTTTTTTTTTTTTTTTTTTTTTTTTTTTTTTTTTTTTTTTTTTTTTTTTTTTTT
>MU204188.1:5411405-5419359 GCA_017309775.1 Paedocypris sp. Pulau Singkep | reverse complement strand
TTTTTTTTTTTTTTTTTTTTTTTTTTTTTTTTTTTTAGCTTTTTTTGAACTTTCAAAGCGCAACCTTGGCAAAAATCCGCCACCATTAGTCTATGTTCAAGATTTCTCCAGTTATCACTATCAAATACAACAAGGACGCAAAGGACGTAGAAACAAAAAAATGTTTATTCTGAAACATGCCGTAAAAATAAAACTTTTTTTCTATAACAGTTACTACCACTATTATTATCTAATGTGTTTCATACAATGCCTCCGCATCTTGTTTGCGCGCTCTTGTGCGCGCTCCCGCGCTCTGTATTATTTCCTAACAAATGCAGAACCGCCTCACTCTAATCAAGCTGATTAAAAATTCCTGCGCGCATGCAGTCGGAAATCCACCGCCGTCGTCGTGGTCCTCGCTCCCTGGCACTTTCACTTTATTTTCGCGTCCATCCTCCTCCAGGACGAGCACCGAGGCGGGAAGAGCCGGGATCCGCCGTCAATCGCGTCGTTTAAGAGGCGCAGCAATGAGGAGAAGCAGCAGGCAGCGCGGAGAGGAGAGGGAGGGATGAGCCCGATGCAACTCATAATTTAATGGGGACAGAGAGAGGGAGAGGGAGAGAGAGAGAGGGAGAGAGAGGACGAGCGAGCGAGCGAGACAGACAGAAGGGAAACAGAAAGAAAAGGACCGGGCGCGAATGTTACAAATATCTGAAGCGGAAGATACAATGTAGCGCAGACGCGCGTCGGGAATGTTCGCACGCTTTGATGTTTCGCTCGACGCTCGAAAGTGTATCGCGCACTTTTAAAGCAGCTTCGAGGCGGCAGGTCGCCGGGGCTCCGCGCCGTTGTTTGGGCAGATGAGAGGCGAGTCACCGGCTCGTATGTGTTGGTCGGTGTGTGTTGTCGAAGCTGACTGGGATGTTGTGGAGAACGTCTGTGGTCGTTTGCATTTCTACGCGTTATTCTGTGCGGAGAACGATCGGATCCAGTCGCTCACGATAAACTCCATTGAACTCTCCGGAGCTCGTCGCGTTGATTTCACTCCGTGTTTATCCGAGTATCACATTCCCCTGCACTTTACCGTTCACGTTTGTGTTTTCGTTCTGCTATCTTTAATAAACCAGTATTTGACCTGCTCTGTGAGCTTTCGACGTGCTGCTGTTGGGGGGTTTAGTTCAGAATAGCCGACGTTAAAGCGACATTATATGGAAGTTTGAGATCGTCCTGACAAAACTTGGAAGTCGCTGTTCATCCACAACTCCTTATATGCTCGTCTTAACGTGGTGAGTTAACGCTGGGTCTTTTCTAACTTATTCGATACTAATAGATTCTAATAGACTTTTCACCCTACAGACTTGTCTATCCTCAACTGAATGTTTTATGTTTATTTTAATGTTATAATGGTGTTAATTCTTGACGCTTTCTCTATACGTATACTTTCACACAATTATAATTAAGTAGGTAATACATTCATTAAACTTTTACTTTCTGAACATTATAAAGCTTTGTTTTAGTGTATTACATGTTTGAGATTGTTTGTATGTGTGTATGTATGTATGTATGTATGCATGTATGTATGCATGTATGCGTTTATTTGTATACACTGTACTGTATGTGTATATATACACATGACATACTATACAAACGTGTATGTGTGTGTGTGACTGGATCTTGTTTCATTTCATTTAAAATTATAAAGCATCTATTGTTTTTATACAGTAATTTACATATTTCAAAAAATCATTAAATAATGGATGTTTTTGTGCTGTTAAAGTATTTCATACAAATGAGAACACAACACAAACGAGACAGACACAGTGGAAATATTTTTCCAATGTACGGCATTGTTTGTCGTCTCTTTCTATTTTAAAGTACTGTAATGTAACATAAGTACATGTTGTTTCTTTTGTCATGAAAGTTCAGCCTGTGCGGTGGTATTTATCCTTGCATGTCTGATGTCTTGTTTGGCCTGTTTGATGAAATCTAACCCTGTCTGTCATGCTGTCTGCTGCTCTGGTCCTTTATCGCTCTAAAAGCAACATGCAGACTGGGTGCTCGTCCCGTTCCTTCTGATCCTGGATAAACCACTGCCTTTGGGCATTTTAGAAAACGTTAGAAGAAAAAGTGTATAGAATAAGACATACGTTACACCTGAATGTTTCTCACCAGGGTGATTAAAAACCTCTTTCACCTTGAGATGATCAAAACTGAATTATTTACAAACCATCCCTTGCAATTGCGATGGTTCACTGTAAGCTACACTTATAATTCAAGTGCACATTACTGAACAGAAACGAAAAAAAGATGGAATGTCTGCATGAAGCGTAACTCCCGTGGAGTGACTTATTTGTCATTCTTGCCCCAGAGTTTCACTTTATTTGCACCATTTTTGGGGGCATGTGTGCTGTTCGTAATCCCTGAAAGGAGAATAAGCTTCCCTGCACTTGTCTTCTCCTCACAGGTGACCGCAAGCAGTGGTGCTGAGAACCATGGAGCATCTCAGCGAAACGTGCCTGGGGAAGGAGAACATCGAGATGGTCAACAGCATGAACGACACCAAGGCCCCTCCGGCCAAGATGGCCCGTCTGGAGCAGAATGGAAGCCCTTTAGGCAGGTCACGGCTGGGCAGCACTGGAGCCAAACTCTCAGGAGTGCCCTTCAAAGCCACTGGGCATCATCTTAAGGCCTGTCACAAGAAGGGTGAGCTTGTTTGGCTACTTTTGTGTAGGACCCTCACTAGGCGCCATGCATGCCACATCAGGCAGTACAAACAAATCGGAACATATTTAATGGACCAATAAGCCGATACAATAGGAGGTGTTCCCGGTATCCCAGTTGTTCATTCAGCACACAAGTGACCAAGAAAATGGCCAGTGTTGTGGTGACCACTGGTTTAAACGAAATGATTCCACTTTTCTAAGTGAGGTTATCTAGTAGTACTTGGATTTGCACATGTCAATTTGATACAGTTACTCACACTTAGACAGTTAGTCACAGCCACAGCAAGTTACTTTTGAGTCATACTGTATATATATGTGTGTGTGTGTGTGTGTGTGTGTGTGTGTGTGTGTGTGTGTGTGTGTGTGTGTGTGTGTGTGTGTGTGTGTGTGTGAGCATACTGGACACACTGTACCAAATGTGATACAGTTAGACACATCTGATACAGTTACGCACACTGTCACAGCCACAGTGTCACGTTTGAGTTGTGTGTGTGTCTGTACATACAGGACACACCGTATCAAGTGTGATACAGGTAGACATTTGATCCAGTTACCCGCCCTGTCACAGTCAAATATTTCAGCTATGCATCAAACCCGCCACATTGGTGTTGCTAGCTCTGTATCTGCCAATCTGTACACACATTTTCGAAAGCATCACATCACAAACAAACGTATCTTCTTGAATGACGAGAAAGTGGAATGGATGGCAACTCAAGGACGTTATTCCCGATTGCTGTTGATTTGCACTTCTCAAAAGGCCTTATAGTTACAATGCTGATAGGATGCTGATTTGACGCTTTAGACTTTATTGCAACTCATATCTTCTGCTGACATGGATACGTACCTCAGCTTTGGCTGTTCGTGGTCTACTGTAGCTCTCTGGACCAACACTTTATTATTTATGAGAATTACTGAACTTTTGCTGATGGCCTGCTGCTGTTGGAAGCAACTGTATTCATTGTTTTTTGGCTGAATAATATTTACCATAGGCTTTTCTCAGCTCTCAGGGAACAAAGCACGTATTGATCCTGAAATGAACCGACACAGCACTCTTTATTGTTGGATCTTTATCTATTAAAAATGGAAAAGCTTTGATTCAGCAAATTCCTCGGCATCTGCTTATGATTATTCTACTTATTGACCGTTTTCCAGCAAGCGCTCAGGTTTTTAGGAAAGGCCGTGAGGTTTCGTCACTGTGGCGCTCCCAGGTTGGATTGATGTTTGTCTCATGGTTTATTAAACATTTAAAAAATGAAGTTGCTGGGTCAGAGAGATGGAGTTTCTGAAATTTCATCAGCGCGTGTTGCAGCTGGCTGGTATTATGTGATATTTGCACAGTAAACCCGAACACATGACAGCTTTGGACAGAGATTCTTCCATTCTCCCTCATAGCAAGTGCGCTGTTTACACAGACTCCTAAACCTCCAGGCTTTGTGGTGCGATGGGAGCCGCTGCACGGCATCATGGGTACGGAGATGTGCCTGAAGAAGTATTCTAATGTGATTTCAGCACCTCGACAATAAATAAACCGCTAAACCCTGATGAGCTCTAACCTTTTAGTGTGTTAACACGTTTAAATAACCGAGCGGGTTGCCTGACGTCGCTTCGTTCTGCGTTCTGATCTTATTATGTGTGTTACAGTGCTGCTTCATTGTATCATTACAGCGTTACATCACCGGATTACGATCGATGCAAATTCACGCGTCAGTGGTGCGGTTGCTGAGGGTTCGAACTTTGTAAAATAACTTGAACTTGTCATTTAGAATCTGTCTAAATGTGTTTTCTATGTGTTTGTGTCTGTCTTTCTATCTATTATTGTGTATGTATATATTTATGTACAGTATACAGTACAGAATTTATTTTCTGTTATATACATATTAAAATAATTTCTCCTTTATTTGCACGTTTACATGGTTTGGACTTTATTTATGACCACTTTAGATGTTACATTTATAGATACATTAGTATAACAATATTTCAGATGATATAATATGTGATACTATATAAACAATATAATATAAATAAATAAGTAAATACACACACTACAAATATGTCCATATAAATATTTAATATTACAAGTAATGTACATACATGGTATAAATGAATGTATTCAAGGTTTTAAATGGCATTTCTTCGATTATTTCAGTTCAAGTTCAGTGCACAGTTCAGTAAGGCGCTTTGTAACTGTCTCAAAGCTCATAATTTAGTTTTCTACACACACACACACACACACACATATGAATATATTAAAAATGACAGAAAAAAATATTGCAAATAATAGAAATACATTTTTTACGTGAATTAGTAAACAATGGCCCAAAACAGCCTGGTTGCCACGTAGCAACGTGTTGGCTACCATTTTAAAGACCACTTTAAGCCACTGCTTATTTAACATATTTGCTGAACAAAAGTGCATTTCTATAGAAAGTTGAGCTTATTTTTACCTCGACTAATTTGCCTTTTGACCAACCATGCTAGAATGTTCTATAGCAGTTTAGCCCTGTATACTTGTTGTTGTACTTTTTTTAACGCACAGTGTCTTGTTTTGACCAGGTAACATGCTGCCAGTGTTTTGTGTGGTGGAGCACTACGAAAGCCCCATCGAGTTTGAAAGCAAAGAGGAACACGCCGAGTTTGTCCTGGTTCGGAAAGACATGCTCTTCAACCAGCTGATAGAGATGGCTCTGCTCTCTCTGGGTTACTCGCACAGCTCGGCCGCTCAGGCTAAAGGTACGGCCTGCTCTCACAAGCACCACACACTCTGACCACTGAACCGTTCTCTCCACGATCCTCGTCTTCAGGACACATTCATGAGTCATCTGACGTCAGATAATCATGGATACAGTTGCAGGCTGAAAAGGGATATTTTCGGAGCGTTTATTGGTTTTCCGGCCTTGCTGTATGGTTGCTGGAGGTGACCTGATGCTGGGGGTCAGAGGGGGTTGCGATTAGAATCAGGAGCCACACGCAGGTGCACGTCCTGCATCTCCGCTCTTCGTAATCACACTTTTCCCATTAGGAAGGAGTGTGGAGGTGGACCTGCAGTCTTCTAATTGCTCTCTTTATGGAGCCGAGGTCTATTTTAAGAGCTTCAACCTGTAATTTATCGCAGCTTGTCTATCATGTTTATTTTCGCGGGATCTTTTAGGTCAATTTTTTCCCCCGCTGTGAGCGTATAGAAAACATGAAAGACAAAAGAGCAAGTGTAACGTCTCTACAATGTATCCACTTTGTACAATGTACAATTCATATGTATGTGTACATGTATTTTCTCTATATAATGTATCTGCTTTGGCGGATGCATTTATTAAGAGAGACATGTATTCCATCATTGTGAAATGATGTAAAGATAAGTAATATTGTAAGGCTGTGATTGGTTGCTTTGTGTCCTTGAACACACAAAGGGCGTTCAACATCTTTTGTTTTGTTTGCCTCTCAACCAATAAGAGTGGAATCTCAACCAATGAGCATATGGGGCGAAGTCTAAACCTTTAAAACTTGTTTTTTGCTCAGTTCTGGTAATTTTTTTTTTACTAATGTTGCTTTCGAAGCCTCTAAAAACATGTAGTTCTTCAAATAATTGACTTTAAAAAGTGTACTTTCAAATTCAATCTACGTAAGTTATGACAAAAAGGCATGCATTTAAACTTCTATTTTAAATTTAAGCAATAGTGCATTTCAAAATGTTTATTAATTTGTCAGCATTTTTTTTTATTTGACAGAATTCAGAAGTAAATTATTAATATGAAGACAATTAGATATAATAATTAGTGAAGTTTAAAATGAATGAACATTAAAATAAATGAAGACGAATTAATATGAGACTTTTTTATGTATTATTAGTATAAGTATGAACTATTATTATAGTATTTTATTATCGATTTATGGCTAACATATTAGCTAAAATGATATTACATATCAGCTAACATTTCAATAAATTGCCTCGTTTAGAAAACACAGCACATGTGATATGCCGTCTTGTCTTACTAGCTTTGTGGTAAAGTGTTATCTCACCGCAGGTCTGATTCAGGTGGGAAAGTGGAACCCAGTGCCCCTTTCCTACGTGACGGATGCGCCCGATGCCACAGTAGCCGACATGCTACAGGATGTGTACCATGTGGTCACGCTGAAAATCCAGCTACACAGGTCAGTGCTTCCTATACGCTGTAGCCACAACACAACGCAGCAGGCCCGCCACATACAGTGCTGTTTTCCCACAAGCCACTGCTGTGGGCACACACAGACACACCTCTTCCTTTTTCTGCAGACATCCATGTACATCTGTCTGTCTCTCTCTCTCGTCTCCAGAGGCTCTGTGGCCGTCTCACACTTCAAGGTGTGCCAGATCTTTTCTTTTCTTTATGTGTGTTTGTGTGCGCGAACATGGGCGCGTTAGTTTTGCGATACGTTGATGCGAAACTATAGATTTTTTAAAAAATTATTATATAAAACGTATTCATAATTCGGAGAAAGTATATTGTATACATTTGTTAAATATTGTAAAATATTTGAACAAATATTTTTACACTCGTGAACAATCACACTTGTGATCTATCTATCTATCTATCTATCTATCTATCTATCTATCTATCTATCTATCTATCTATCTATCTATCTATCTATCTATCTATCTATACATGCCTATATATGTATATATGTTTGCTCAAGTAAACACACACTATAAAGTGAAAAATATATTGTATTTTGAATAGTATATTTATTCATACACTCAATTGTACATCTATACATATATTTACACAATTCATGATAAGAAAGTTCAAATTTAAAGTTAATTTCTATGCAGGCACACACACTTGCGCATAATGCTCCTAATTTCATAGTACATGTGTATAATTTGCATGTGCACAGTGACAATAAAGGCATTCTATTCTAATCTATAAATACATGCTGATACAATATGTGTATGTTGTTGTTTACATATACATACTTATATAAATAGTTTTATAGTGTATTCATATGCAGTATGAATAGTATAAATTAATGGATATTAGTAAACATCTAAAAAGGCATGCATTCACGCTGACACATGCATATTTGTATATATGCATGGTTTACGGTTCATAAATTTGTGTACAGTATATAGGATATATTTTATGAATGCACACACTCACATATACATCTTTCAGAAAGCCATCATTTATTTATTTATATATTTTTTTCCTCAAATTCAGATATTTCCCAGTTCATCACTAACATTCGCCACATTAGCGATGCATAGAGCTGTTCTGGAC
>MU204188.1:5373905-5408905 GCA_017309775.1 Paedocypris sp. Pulau Singkep | reverse complement strand
ACGACCGCAACAAAAGACCCCCGCCCACTCCGCTGCCCGCCATCAGCAGCTGTGTAGTTGCATAGCAGCAAATTGCCATCAAATGCCACCTCAGTTGGCTGAGCTGGGATTGACACGGCACTTTCCTTTGTGGTGGTCCGAAAAGATGCCTTAATTAAGACGTGTTGGTGAAAAAAATTGAACGTTTTTAAAGAAGCGGTGCAGTTGAATGCATCTCTCCTGTGACCGTAAATCAGATGGATGGTTTGGCTTGATAACAGCGTGTCTGACTTCCTGAGCAGCGTGATAAACCTCAGAGATGGTTATCTCTTAAAGAAGCCCGTACCGTTACCTGTCGGATGGGTTGATCCGACTGGTTTGTCAGGCGTCGTTCTACTTGTGTTTGACGCGCATCCCCCAGCAAACCTGCTCAGATGTTTATGTCTTTCGTTTTGTGTCTGGAGAAGCTCTGGAGGACGTTTGCTGCTTTCGATCAGGGTGACATTTACAGCGTAGCTTGACCGTCAGATGAACCTGTTCACCTGCTCGCATGCTAGACGTCTTGTTTCTTTATCGTCTTGGTTTTTATGACGCACTTTACGTTTCTTCAGCAAGAAAGGTTAATGGCGACTATTCAGTCCAAACCTCTTTTTAGCGATTCTGCTCAACCTGGATCTACTCATCTCTGACGTCTCTGGACAACAAGTTAAAACGACCCTCGTTTAGTTTTGTTGTCTGCTTGTTTGTGACTGGGAAAAGCTTATAACTGAGCAAAGGCTATAAATTAAGAGCCATTATGAGCAGTGAGCAAGTCATTTGGTGGAAATTGATAGGAAAACAAAAAAGAGAAAAATTAAGCCAAAAAGATTTTTAAGTTGCTTAAACACATTGCTTATGTGCATTGCTTAAAGGTTGCTTATACATCGCTTGTATAACATCTTTAAATGTGCTCAAGTCTTTCAAAGTCACCTGCTAAAGAATAAGGAACATTTCTACATATTCATTCAAAAAGAAAATTGTCAATCGTCATCAAATGTTCAAATACTATGAATTATTTATATTCAATAAAATATTTTGTAAAACTCAAGAAAACTTGATAAATGCCCTTCTTTTTTTCTAATTGTTTTACGTCTTTCTTTCTGTCTTTATTTTCTTCCTTTTACTTTCTCTATAAAATGTTTTTGTACATTTCCTTGCATCCTATATTATGAATCAGATCTCTAAATGTGTTCTCCAAACCTTTTGTTTTTGTGGCTCTTTGTCTCTAAATGATCAGTGATCTTAGGGGTGGCGTGTTGTTCTAAACCACATCCCCCACCTATAAACACGACAACACTGCCGTACCTGTCGTCTTAAAACAGATGGTTTCATCTTTTGAATATTCATAACAATCAAAACCATCTCTGCGCTAAGCAGCCAGGGGCTATCGAAGTGTTAAGTGTGTAATGAAAAATAATTCGCGTTTGGGTTGCTCTGAATACTGCGTTCACGGGAACAAGAATAGAGGGGAGAATACGGAGCTGTTAGGCCGGAGAGAAGACGTGAACGCGCTGTGTGGTCTTCAGACGCGACTCCAACTGTGAAAACAGATTGCAAATGTGAGCGAGCGCGACTGTCGGCGTGGATCAGACTCTGTGGCACTTGTTAAAGGGACATGATTTCTGAGAATAGTGCATGAATCACATGACTTACCCCTTTCTGTCCAGACGCGGTGTAATAAGCAGCGAGTGTCGTCATCTACTTGAGCATTACCACTGTAGAAAATGCATTGGCACTGAGGATTTTTAAACAAAATGCATCCTTTTGTCTTCCAGAGTATGATTTCATCAATTGTTAACAGCACTTACTATGCAAACGTGTCTGCGGCAAAGTGTCAAGAGTTCGGACGCTGGTATAAACACTTTAAGAAGACAAAAGACATGATTGGTAAGCGACACACTTCATTTCTGTTGAGATGCTGGTTTATTTATTACATTGGGATTTTGATGGTTGAATTCCTACGCATATGTTTTTCTACCCTCTTTAGCTTAAGATATTTGGCTACAAAGCTGTCGGCCAATCAAATTGTAGTATTTTAGTCCTTGAAGTCGCTTGAAATTTCCTGTTGATGCGTCTCGAGCCCCATCCGCCCTTAACGCTGCCTCCCTCTCTTTGTCTCTCCACCTGTGCGTGTGCGGCTTTCGCATTCGTCTGCGCAGTCGTGCGCCAGCCCTCGCAGCTGGAGGGCTACCTGGGGGCGTGCGTCCTTCACGACAGCCCACGTGCCACCACCTTAGGTAGGTCACCTGACTCGACGCACCCACCTGGTACCAATCCAAGCAATCACGGTTGAGGGCAGTTTATTCAGTCCTTGGGTTTGTACTCATGACCTTGGTGTTGCTAGTCGAGCTGCGGATTAAGCTACAGGCAAGACTGGAATGGAAGGGATTTTTTCCCCCAAAACTCTCAAATGTAGAAGTTCTCTGTAGCCCGACTGTTAGAGCAAGTAGCTGCACCCCGGCGTTGTGTTGTGTAAGTGGACTGTGAAAAGCCGTTCTTCGGCGTGGAAAAGCTTGGATAGCCGCCTCCTCGCAGCAATGGAGAGGTCAGCTCACCACCGCTCTCGATGAAGCAAGCGAGCACGGGGTCCACATTCCCTCTCTCTCCTCTGGCTTTTTCCCATTGTGCTCCTAATCCCAGCCTGCTTTGTGGCAAATTCCACAGGAGGGACTCCGGTTCCCTGTCTGTGGCGCTGCAGACGCAGCCGTGCGAACGCTGGCTTTTCATTGGCTTGGAAGAGCTTCTGCCCCCCAGCAGTTTTCAACACCAAAAAAAAAGCGTAACATCAGAGCGCAAGAATGAGGGGATTATGGGATGTTTTTGATTATTACCCAATTTGTTTGTTTTTTTTTTTCCTTCACTTTTTCCTTATATTTGAAAAGCTCAGCCGTGGCTTTGTGCTCGCTGTCAGTTGAGATGCGCTCGTGTCCTTGTGCTCATTGTGCGCATCTCTGGAGACTTTCCATGCGATTAATCTGCCTTTTTGTCTCCGTGTTGATAAATGTATGTTTTGATGGTTTGCCATAATGCTGTTTTTCTGGATTGAGGGCCGTGTCAGTTGTAATGTGTGTGTGTGTGTGTGTGTGTGTGTGTGTGTGTGTGTGTGTGTGTGTGTGTTTGTTTTTTTTTCTCTTTAAAAATCGTTGTGGAAGTTTATCACATTTGTTTAGAACTTTGTCTTTGTGAACTTTTTTTTTTATCTTTCCTGTATCTCTGCACCTTCCCTGTAGCTCAAAACACTCTGAACTTTTAAACTACACACCTTTTGAGTAGCTCTGTGTCTGTAGTGTAATTTAGTTTTCTATAGCTCAACAGTTTTATTGCAGTTCTTCAACTTACTTGTTGTTTTATATATTTTGAGGAGTTCTATTTATTTTCAGTAGTTCTTAATCTTTCCTGTAGTTCTACATAGTGCCAGTACTTCAATTTTCCTGTTTTTCTTTATATTTCCTGTAGTCCATTACACAGTCTCTAGTTGGGGTTAGGTTAGGTGTCCAGGAGACAAAACATTGGGTTTAGAATCAAAACTGAATTTGAATTAACATTAAAAAATATTCAATTGAACACGGAACTAAACCTGATTACTAGATCGTTTTCCGAGACTTCCCTAATGATTTGATTGATCAGTAGCCTGAGATGGTTTGTCTTGATCTCCATCTGCTCTGAGATGATCTGTTGTTTAGGCCGTGCTCTGTGAATCCAGTCTAACACGCTGTGGTTAAATTTAGACGTTCCCAAAATTTCATATTAGCCAGCTTGTGTACCTTGTTTTAGAATTAAGAGCATAAAGAACGATTGAAGTGGCCGTGGACTCTGTGCATGCGAAGACATCCCGCGACCAGCAGCCGGAGATCACCCACACTGCCCGCTTGTTTTTGCTCACATGATTTGGCCATGGACATTATAAACTAATTTCTGGTGCTGCCAATTGATGCAGATCCTGGTCACTTACACACTGTGCCCATTATATCAGCAGGGTTGTGCCGGGTTACTGTAGGAACGCTGACGTTTGTGCCAGGCACTTGTATTCAGTTCTTAAAAGTTTGTGGTGTTATTAAAACGACATTGTTGAAAATTCAAAGGTTTCTTTTTATTTTTTTTTAATACACTCTTTATTTGAAAAACTAAAATTGGTTTAATTATTATTAATTTATTAACATTTAAACATTTTGTCTGCGGTTGTAGAACGTTTTTTTTTTTTTTAGTATGTATGTCTGATATGCATAACACATTGATATATTTATATATTAATTTTTCTATTTTTTACACTTTGAGTCAATTTGTGAAAAGTGTGCTATAAAGAAAATCAATTCTAAAAATCTCTAATATAAAATAAATGGAAATGATATTATGTCTTTAAAACTGGCTAGCTAATGTATTTAATTATTATTTAAATATTACTTCATTGCTTTGAAATGCAAGTCTTACATGTAAATTAAAAACATGTTATCTTTCTTATTTTAAGATCGTAGAATGTATACTTCATTTTACATATGCATATTGCTAAATGTAGAACATTTTAAATACAAATAAATATATATTTTTTTAGCTTCATATTAAATAATTATAATTTTCTGCTCTTCTCATCTGTAGCTGAGATGGACGGCCTGTCCGATCTCTCTCCTCCCGGTACCAACCACCTCAGCTTCAGTCAGCAGCCCATCCCGGGCAGCACGGCAGAGCAGCCCCCGTCCCCGGTGCCCATGTCCCACAGCAGCCAGGCCCCGGGCCGGGCCCAGCTCCCCGGCCTCCACCCAGGCCTGGTGTCCACTCCCATCAGTCCTCAGCTGGTGAACCAGCAGATTGTGATGGCTCAGATCCTCAACCAGCAGTACGCTGTCAACCGGCTCCTGGCCCAGCAGTCCCTGAGCCAGCAGTACCTCAATCACCCACCGGTCAACCGGGCCCTCAACAAACCACTGGATAGCCAAGTGTCCAGCAACACCGAGGTGTCCTCCGAGATCTACCAGTGGGTCAGAGATGAGCTGAAGCGGGCAGGCATCTCTCAGGCCGTCTTTGCTCGTGTGGCCTTCAACAGGACACAGGTACTCAATCAACCAATCAATCAATCAATCAATCAATCAATCAATCAATGAAGCAATCATTCAGTCAGTCAGCTAATTTGTCTCTCAAAGTGTCTTTTTTTTCTCCTCTATATTTTTCTCCATGCCTGTCTGTCTCTTGCTCTTTCACTCAGTGGTTCTCTGTTTCTCTCTGTCTTGTTTTGTTGACAATTATAAATGCTGAATCATATGTGCAGCTCCACCTCAGCTCCATACATCAGCTGTAACATGTCAGTGTGATGCGTGCCACGACACGCTCGGCGCACTATTAACATTCACCGGGCCTCGCTAACCGCATGACAACACAGCGTAGAGTTTGATGCTTTATCTGCTGTTGTTATGGGATAAACACATACGTCTAAAGAATCTTTCCTTCTCTCACTCGTATCACACCACCATCTCAAACCGTCTTAAACCGCTGCAATACAATCTTGGGCATTTTCTCCGGGCAGGGGTTTATGATTTTGTCCGTTGTCAAAAATTATGAGTCTCATAAATATTAATTGTATTGGCATTTTCTTATTCAAACTTTTCTCAAAATTGTTGTTTTTTTTTAGTCTTTACTAAAATATTCAACTAAACTTAATTTTTTTTTCAGAACACTGTATGTATAATGTGTGTGTATGTGTAAATTTGCGTGTGTGTTTGTTAGAATGCATGTGTGATTGCCTAGAATGCTTAGGCATTGTATAGAACGGCGGCCATGTTTTACACTAAACTAATTCTGGCGAGAACGTTGTATTCTGTCACTTAGCCTGATTTGTCTTCAAGGCAGTGTAAATAATACCTAGGAAAAGTGTGAAATCTGACGTGGGTCATATATATACATATACAGATTAATATCTTATAAACATTTTTCAATTATAGATATTTTCAAAAATATTTTACTCATAAAAAGGATGTTGGGAATCTTAGAGCGAAGCTACAGATGCGGTTGCTAATAACTGTGCCACCCATCAGTGCCACCCAAACCCTCAGCACTGTCTACCACCTTCAGCGAGGCGCAGGGACTTGATCCAGGAGCCCTGTTCGCTCGAGCCAGGCTGGGTAGGCTAGTGGTGACCGTCCACCGCTTTTTTAAAGTGATGGCACACCAAAGAAATCCAGTTGGCTTTTGGCAGGTAGCGCCATGAGGAATTTACAACATGCATTTTTCAAAGCGCCCTTAAATATTTATTGTGCATTCTTCGCCACACATGAAGGACGGCTGCCTGTGATGGCAAGTCGCGGCGGCTTTGAATCAAGATGTTTATGTGGGTTTGGTAGCTCTTTTCCTAGACACTCACACGCTGAAGCTTTCGGGAACATTGCAAAGCACCGGAACTTTGATGGTGCTCGATGATAATTGGCTCTTTTGCTGAACAGCCTCTTAAAACTGTTAGCCAACTTTGACTTGTTTGCATTTTAAAATTGTGTCAAAGGGTGTATTATATTAGTTTGCTGTACTCTTTTATTTCTTTTTGCAAAGTACTTTTTAAAAGAATGGCCAAACGAGGCCACTGTGTGGAAAAAAAACAAACCCAGGAGTGGCTCAAAATTGAAGTATAAAATGGAACATTTCTACTTCTGGTAAAGCATGACCACAAATCGCACTGAAAGAATTCACACTTTTCATATATTTCATTAATGAATGCAATAAATCAGGATCAATAACAAGCAATTGCGGAATTTATTGAGATCAATCACAAGCGTTTGCACAATTAATTGTGAATGAGTGTCACATGTTACTGTGCAAATAATTGTGAACGTTCACAAGGAGCAGAGAAAATAATTGTGAGCGTTCACAAGCTGCTGTGCAAATAATTGTGATTGTTTATATACAAAACGTTCACAAGCACGCCATGAATTGAGATCATAGTCAATCATTTGCACAATTAATCATGGTAATTCACTGGCAACCGCGCAAATTGATCCTGGTAAACTCTGTACTTCTGAAACTCTGAAATGTACTTTTTTTTTTGTTCTTTTGTTTTTTTTTTTGTTGCAGGCTTTTGTCAATTTTTCATGAAGTTAGTTACTTAAGGAATTCTGTATAAGCAACATTAATGGTAATTGTTATGTTTTTTACTGACCAATCTCTAAATCTTGTGTTTTTTTCCTCAAGGGACTTCTGTCAGAGATTCTCAGAAAAGAGGAAGACCCGAAGACGGCGTCTCAGTCGCTGCTGGTCAACCTGCGGGCCATGCAGAACTTCCTGCAGCTTCCTGAAGTGGAGCGTGACCGGATCTACCAGGACGAGCGGGAACGAAGTCTGACGGCGGCGTCCGCCATGGGCCCCGCCCCTCTCATCAGCACGCCGCCCTCACGGCCTGTACAGGTAACAGCACAGCAGTTTTCAATAGTGTAGATGCATGAAATAAACATGATGAAAAGAAAGGCGTACTTTGTGTGCAGTTTCCACGCACAACTTGCGATTTCCCTGAATATAAGACCTACAGTAGCTGAATTTTAGATGCTACTGAAAGGCAAAAAGCTACCCTGAACAATGACGTAAGCAGTATGTGTCATTACCTTGAAGGTTTTTAATTGAAAATTACAATAATTTCCTGAAACACATTTAGTTTGTTCTGTTTTGTTTTTAAGTGGCTATCTGCACTTGAGTGTCAAACAATAAATGACTTTTTTTATATGTATAGAATGATGCCTATTGTGTCTCTGTCTTTAGACTCTGTAGACTATAAGTTTTGCTACTCTGTAGTTTACTGATACATATAATACTGATGGACATGTGGCTCTGCCCATGTATGCAATGGATTATGCACTTTATGGGCGGAGCCTCGTTTCTGCTTTGTACAAACAGAAAGTAACAGTAGGTTTATTTTTGGATTACTGTTTTTCTGTTGTTGTTGCTAAATAAACTCTAAGACACAGTTATTTTTAGGGGAAATTACAGTAAAAAACGTGTAACATTTGAAAATGAAAGACAGGAAAGACTTTCTGTCTTTAGACATATATTCTTGCTGTGTATGAGGGTCTTTTAGGCCAAAAACTCCAAACGGAGAATGTGTAAAGACATGTCCTCCGTGTTCACTCAAGTGTGTGTATGTGTGTGTGTGTGTGTGTGTTTGCGCTTGCTACACGAACCAGATGCTGCTTTCCTGTTCAGATCGCATTATCAGATGCTTCTGTAACCTGATTATTCAGCAACTGCTCCTCGTTCCTCAGTCTAGCACAGCTCTCTGCAGAAGCCGCCATTATCTGATGACGTTTGTACAAATCAGGACAAACCTGCACTGACAGACACGTGTGTAGCGGTTCTGGTTTGTTGGGTCGCTCACACGAAAAGCTGAATTCTTTGGCGGAAATGTAGCACAACGAGCTGACGCAGAACAAAACTCTGTTGTTGTTTCCAATGGAGCTCGCTGTTAGCGTACGCGGTTGCTAAGTTTCAGCTAAGCTAACAGCCAGCTGGCAGGAAAATCATGAAAATACGTTAGATAATTACCTATGTTAAAATACGAGAGATACGTTTATGTTTATACGTTTATTAGGTGTGCAAAAAAGAAAAAAAAAATCCATGTAAATGTTTTGTTAAAAAACTCAAAAAAGACCTAAATATGAATATATAGAAACTAAAATAAATATATATATATACAATAAAAAAGAAAATAATTATGGTTAAACATGCATGAAAGTGTTTGGAAAAGGATTTGAATAGATATTTATATCTGTGGATGTGTGTGTGTGCGCGTGTGTGTGTGTGTGTGTGTGTGTGTGTTTGTGTGTAATATACATGTAACCTATTGTTGTCTCTGAATATATTATTTGTTTTATTTCATTTGAAATGTGTTTTTTAAAATACGTTTATTTTTTTAAATGCGTACATAACCGATGTTAAAAATAACAATAGATATGATTATGGTATGCAAAAAATGCATAAAAATATGCATAGGTTTTGGAGACAAATTTTATATCTGTGGATGTGTGTATCCTTTTGTTGTCTCTGAATATATTATTTGTTTTATTTCATTTGTTGGGAGAAATGAGAAGTGGGGAGTGGAGAGAATGGCAGCTTGAAGTTGACAGATATGAGTGAGATGTTCACAGGATTTTCTGCTGTAAATCAGCAGGGTGTCACGTCTCGCAGTGCTGCGAGGCTTTTATGACGCCCATAAAAACAGATGTGAAGGTATGTTTCCCACATACGTTAATGGATCATCACACACTCTGTGCAAGTTTGCACACGCTCATCTTTTTATAATTAGATGTGGTCACAAATTAACTCGGCACAGACATGGATGTAAACGCTGCTGCCGACAGCCTCTTCCCTGCTGCGCTGCCACTGGAGGAGCAGATTTGGGGGAAATGTTGCTGATCTGGGATCAGCTCCTGTGATGGGTGTCGAGAAGTGTCCTGGGCATTTGATTGGATTGATTTTCTGATTTCTTGTGTTATTTATTGTGTGTGTGTGTGTGTGTGTGTGTCCACAGCCGAGGAGAGAGGACTGCAACAATGTGAGGCCGGAAGATTGGAATCCCAGAATTCCAGTGGGCATCTCTCCCGTAAGTGAACCATTACTGTTCCGTGCTTACACCATATACTGTATCGTAATTGTTGGAATATTTTGAGCCCTTAAAATTTTTAAACGAAAAAAAGCTTTAAAAATGTTCATTTAGTCCAAGCAAATATACGCCTTATAGTCTGAGAAATACGGTTAGTACATAAAAATACACACCTAAAGATACGGGAAAAATTAATCCATGAAAAGATCTGAAATGCCTCAAACAGTGTTTTATAAAAACACAGCAGTGTTTACCACCCAAATATATGCACAGATATATGACATGTGAGTTGTGTCTGACAATGTTGGTTTTTTTGTGGTATACGTTAATATGTATTAAATAGCTGATTTTACCAGTTAGCTCACAATGTAGTGTAATATTTTTACAGTTATTCAATAATACAAATAATAGTAGTCAGCTTTTATAATGGTATACAGTATTTGTATTTTTATTCTGTGTACTTTTATCCACAATTGTACAGAAGTTATGCAATTGAATACTATTTATAATTATTGTAACAAGTATTTGTTTCAAAGATAGCATAGGAACATTTTTTTTAACTTATTTTCACATTGAACAAGCGCATTCAGGTTTTTTTTTTTTTTTTAAATCCATACAGCATTATTAAAGATAAATAATAAATGTTTTTGCTTTTAATACTTTTACAAACAACTTTTGGTCTTCTTGCTTCATAACATTGTTAATATGTGTTATATTATACACATACGCATGTGTGTGTGTGTGTGTGCACAGACGTAGATAATCATTATATATAATATGTTGTATATGATATATGCATTCACATACGGTATCTATTATATTTACATATATACAAAATATATGTAATACACTTATAATATATGCACAGTATATATATTATTTAAAGACATTATATTATTTTCTATATTTTAGGCTGGGAACCTCTAGCCTGTCCCTGATGGAGTGTTGTGTTTCAGGTGAAGTCCAGTCCTCTGTCCTCCGAGTGGAATGGCAAATCGGAGAACTGCGTGTTGAACATCAACTCCTCCATCTACGACGAGATCCAGCAGGAGATGAAGAGAGCCAAAGTGTCCCAGGCCATGTTCGCCAAGGTGGCCGCCTCCAAGAGCCAGGTACTGTAACCCTGTCAGCATGCGCCTGCTGGCTTAAACCCGGCTGGGTGTCGTGGTGAAAAGTCTAAACGGTTAAAAAATGCTCAGATGGCGAGATAAAAGAGCAGAAGAAGAGCTTCTTTAATCCTCCTGCTCGCCGTAATGACTTCTTCCTCTTTATTGCGGGTTTGCGAGCAGGAGACTGTTGCAACACAAAACAAGTGTGTTTATATAATTCAGCGCACTGTTATCTCACATAGCGACATTACCGTCTGCTTTAGTCTATTAAAACTAATTAAAGAATCTGGGACCGGCCCCGTTATTAAAGGTTTGTCGTATCTCACACTCTTCAAGCTTTTCACTATCTGCCGGGCGGCGGATCCTGAAACATCAGCAGCTTTCTGCTGATGCACCGATTGTGGCGCCAGATACTTCTGTTGCACCAGATTATAGTTTGATGCACAAACCACTGTTTTTGTGGAAGGGAGTTTAAAGCCGAGCAGACACACCGGACTACTTACTCCAGTCACATTCTCTCCTCATTTTCACTCCTTCTTCATTTCTCCCCATCACTTTCTTTTTGTTTCTTTCTTTGTCTGCCTACTTCACACGGTTTCCTTCTCTTTGACTTTATCACCCTTTTTTTATTTCTCTCTTTTCAACTTTTTTTTTCTTTCTTTCTCTTTTTGACACTCTCACTTTGTACTTTCCCCATCAATTTTTCTTTTTTTCTGACTATCTCTGTTGGCCTACTTCACACTAACCCTAACCCATTTATTTTCTTTTTTAATCTTTTTTAACTTTCTCTTTGACTCTTTTCTTTTTTTGTCTGCCTCATGTTTTTTTTTTGCCTACATTTCTATATTTACTTTCTTTCCATATGTCTTTCTTGTTTTTTTATTTTTATTTTACTGTCTCTTTATTTCTTTCTCTCTTTTTGACACTCTCACTCTATGATTGCACAACAATCTTTTTTTTCTTTTTCTGTCTTTTCTTTCTCTCTCTTTCCCTTTTGATCCTCTCTTTTTTTATCTTTTAGCATATCATTCTTTTTCCCAATCTCTTTCTGTTTTCTTTCTGTCTGTCTCATTCTTCATCCTGTCTATCTTTACTCTATCTTTTCTCTTCTTTTCTCTCTCTCTTTTCTTTGATACGTTTAGTATTTTTCTTTTTCTCCTCGTTTATTCACTCTTTCCTTCTTGTTCTTGTGCTTTTTCCCTATTTTGTCTGTCCCTGTTCTCTTTTCACTTTTATCATCTCACACTCTCATTCTCTCTTTTCCCTTACCTCTCTTTCATTCTCTTTCCTCTCTGTCTGTCTGCCTCCTTTCTCATTTCTTCTGTCTTTTATCTCACTCTTTTCTTTCTCTTCTCTCTCTCTCTCCATTCATGGCTGGTGTGAATGTGAATTGAGCAGCAGATAAGAACTGTGCTAATTACGCGGCTGAAAAAGGGGCCTGGGAGAGCACTTATCTCCGGCTCTATCTCGTAATGTGCGCTCCCCGGGCAGCTGGTACCTTCTCTTTCCCGTTCCCAGCCCCCTCCACTCACCCAACCCGGGGGGTCGGCGAACCAAAGAGCGTCCGAATGCCGGCATTCATCGCTCCAACGTGTCATAATTAGCAGTGGGCGGTCTTTTTGAAAAATGGGCGTGTCAATTCGCAATTAAGGTCCATCAACTGAGATTATTGAACATTTTGTAAGCTCCAGTGACAAACTACGTTACCCATCATGCCTCAGGCAGTGCTTTTGCCAGTCTAGCACATGTTGGAGGACCTCAGGTCGAGTGAACGTCGTAAACCTTCAGCGCACGCCCGTCTTTCACGGCGTGTCGGATTCATTGGTCTCTGACATCAGTGCTGGAATCTGGAGCGTGGCGGAGGAAGATTGCAGCAGCTCCAGCCTCAGCACGCGCCACAGATCTGGCAAAGCTCCGTGGGTTTGGCTTCCGGGCTCGGCACCGCTCTGCCCTGGATGAGAGCGATGGAGGAGGAGGTGCAGTGGCCGTCCCCTGAGCTTTAACAGCCGTAAACAGGAGTTTGAGGAGGTTAAAGAGGGACTGCTGTGTGTACCTGCTCGCGCATGCGGCTGTGTGGTGTTTGCTGGGGGTTGGGTACTGGATCGGTGCCATGCCGTCCCCCTCTCTGGGCACACGTCCATGCAGGACGCCAGTGCCAGGCTTTATCTATTTGGTGGCACTTTCATATTCCGACTAGCATTTCAATTAATTTCTCCTGCTGCACCGGCGAAACAACAGCATTTCTGCCCAACCGCAAACCACAAAAGAAACCTGCAGACGGAAGGCGCATCATGTCGAAGGTGAACACAAGCTGTCCACTTGTCCGCGGGGGAATTTCTCCACGTGAAGGGAGATGCTGAGAGTCTAATCGATGCTGTGGATGCACATGCCGGATGATTCTTTTGGGGGGCGAGTGAGGGGCGAGCAAAACGACTGGCTGGACCGGTGTTCCAGAGACCATTGTTTTAGAGGAAACCACAACACATGTGCATTAAAAAAAATCCGTTTTACCTATTAAAATCAACGTACAGATGAAATTCCTCAGGATGAGTGTTGAACACGACCACACTCCATGAGCCCTTTAGAACCTCCATCCCTTCCCTTGTTGTGACCCCTCTCTCTCTCTCTTTCTGTGTCTGTGTGTGTCTCTCGCTCTCTCCTGGAAGAGGCTGAGGTAATTAGCAGGGCTCTAATGAGACAGAATGTCAGTGATCTGCCGCAGTACAGGGGGGCCGGCGATGGGCCGGGGTGTGTATGGAGGGGGTGGAGGAGGCTGTGCCATCTGTCACCGAGCGCCTGGCCCGCTGCTCTCCAGGGGGGCTGGGGGGGAAAGAGAGGGAGAGATATTAAAAATTAGTAGGAGAGATGGGATGCAAAATGTAGCATCACAGATAGAGATGCATTAGATGTTGAGCTGTTGTTTTTTTGCGTGGACATTTTTAATCGGTGACCTTTCTGGAGCTGTTAGCAAGAGCAGTTATGTGTAGTTTTTCTAATAATATAAACTAATTTAGTGTATCATTTTTACTTTTATTAATTATTAGTTCATCCATCCATTCATCCGAGTTTCCGATAAATATTGAAATGTGAAATTATGTAAAGTATTGTATGGTAACACTTAATGGTATTTTTTTTATACAATAATTTTGTAAATTTCTAGAAATGCTTTTAAGTGTAATAATTTTAGAATAATAACAGTTTTCAAAGCACATTTCCCCTTTTAATTAAACCGGCATCAGTAAAAGTGAATAAAAAAAGTATATATATTTTTGAGCGTTTTTTATTTTTATTTTTTATTATTTATTGCTTTGTTTACATTGAGCATTGTGGATAGTTTTTTTATTATAACATATGGCATAATACAAAAAAATTGGAATTTGCGCAAATACATAACCAACATTTTCTGTAATGAATACCGGTATATCTTTTTTGCATATTTTTTCTTTTTCAAATTGTTACAAAAAATACGTCCAAAGTTGGGTGTCACTGCCACACTGCCACAAATGTTACAAAAGTAACATTTTTCTATTGTTTGTTTGATTCATTGTTTGTTTGTTTTTATCCAACCAAACCAAAAACAATACAGTTTACAGCTAGAAACAATCCATCAGCTGTTTTGGGCACTTCCTGTAGGCGGGGCCTGTGTCATCGTTGTAGTGAAGATGTGGTTGTGCTGTATTATTTCTACGTTTACTATCACTGAGAAGCAAAAAGCAGGATACCAATAAATTGTTTCTTTAGCTTGCGACATGATTTTTGTTTCTGCACTGCCGACCTCAGAGATGGTATATTTTGTGTCATTGTGCCTGATTTTGAAGGGTTGTTTGTTTGTGGTTATGAATTCTCTTCCTCCCAGGGGCGTGTGTGGAGCAGATGGGAGCGACGTGCCTGTGAGAGCGGAAATAGGGCCATGACTGTTTATTAATTGATTTATTTATTTATCTGGCTGCCTGGTTATTAGGTTGCCTGGGAAACAGCTGCAGTTCCCCTGTATTATTAAAGGCACAATATTGCTGAACCACACACCCAGATGTCTGGGAAATTAATTTTGAGATGATTTATTGCCCAAAAGGCAGCGTTTGCTTCCGAACCAGCCTCTTTTCTGTTTGTTGTTGTTGTTTAAAGGACACGGAGGTTTGCTGTCTGCTCTTTGCTTGTCCTCCACACCCTTGTGACCTCTCTCTCTTTCTCTCTTTCCCCCTCTCTCACTGTCAAACACACTCACTCTCTCTCTCTCTTTCTCTCCGCCTGGGCACGTAAGGTAGTGTTAGAGGTGGGCCGCTTTCTCTCGCTCTCCTCTGTCAGACCACACAGGGCTTGTTCTGAGGCCCATTCTCACTAATCTGATCAGGCAGGCAAATACGCCGGGAAAAGCGGCTTTAATGATCCCCCTAATTACCTCAAGTCAATACCAACTGTATTATTAGACTCCGGGAAAATATTCCATTAGGGTCCCCCCCGCGGGACTCCCCGCACGTAGCGATGTCACGCGCCGCGCGCCCCCATGCTTGTAATTAATTTTATTTACACACGCAGGAATGCACAAGGTCGCACCTGCAGCCCGGAGCCGCCTTGCCCGGCCCCCGACTCGCCCGCTTAATCAGATCTGTCATAATTACCATTCTGCATGCTTCTGACACACGCTGCGAAATATTTCAATTTAACTGCAGCCAATGGCGGTGGCAGACGTGGCTCCGCTCGCCCACAGTGCGGGGAGAGAGACTGGACTCCTCTCCGGGTTCCTCTCGCTTGAATCTTTTATGCGTAAACCCATAGACTAGTTGTATGGTGTCAGCCGAGGATATGACTCAAGAGCCGTTTTTACTTTTGACATAGTTTTGCATAAAAAATGTGCATTTTTAATGTGGTTGGAAATCCTACAATACATAAATATATAACACACAATTGCATGTATATGCATATAATGGGAATCCAGATGTTTTTACTTATTTGTCAAACATCCGTTTACTTTTTACTATTTGTCTGGATTTGTGCAATTTATATTTAAATTTTATATTTATATTTAAATAGTACACACTTTGTTAATAATAATGCAAAAAAAATTACCGATGTATTTTCATCAAAATATAAAGTTTAAAATAAAGTGTAAAATTATAATATTATTAATTGACCTGTTTAACTTTTTAAAACTTTTTTTTTTATTTTACCGTATTTGGTTTGATCTATGCATCATAAAATAAGATATAAATCATATAATCATAAAACATATAAAATGACACATTTTTTTAAACACACTTTTTCCTTCTTTTTTACACATATAACTCAATTCAACCATTCAACAATCTCTCCATCTCCACCATTAGAATGGCGTATTTTTTCACCAACCTCGCATTAATTAAGAGTGCTGTTTGAGCTGACATGTACAATTTGCCGTTTTTATGTAGTTTTAATCTATAATTCAATAAGATCAGGCATGATTTATCTGCTTAATTACTCTCTGATAATAGCAATTAAACTCCAGCTTTGAATTAAATCTCAATCACACGCTTATAATTGATGGACCGGTGTTTGTCGTAGGTTGGCAGTGTGTCGAGGGCTTCTCGTAGGCTCGCTGCTCTTTGTCTGAATTATCTGTCGACTCGCAAACACTCCACTTCTGCTTGTTGATGCAGTTTTGATGTCGAATTCAACCTGGTTTCGGGTCAACGGAAAAACCACCGTGTTCTGGTCATGGTCTTTGTCATGCTTCTCTAGTGTGAAATTACAGTATATGGATAAAAACGGCAATATAAATTAATCCAGTATTATGTACTCAAATTGTCTGCAGATTTAGTTAATATAAAGTATAATTGTATATGCATACTTTTGGGTGGTGCAGTGGGTAGCGCTGTCGCCTCGCAATACGAACTCAAGGTTGAGAAGTTCGATATGTTCACCTCGTGCTTGCGTGGGTTATCCTCTGGATCTCTAGAGGAAGAGTTTGTAAATAATGGGATTATGTGGTAGTGAGAGTGAGTAGAAAGTGTATAGACCGCCATTAGACATAGAGTCTATGATTGGCTCCAGCTTACTGTGACCCTGAAATGGAAAAGCAGTTTAGAAACTGGATGGATGGCAGGTGTGGTCCAGCTGGTCGCTTTAAAGCTCATTAATTTTACATAAATAGGTATACATTTACATACTGTACTTGTATTTACTGTATTAAGCTGGGTTGAGCCTGAAATCTTAAGGAAAAATCTCTCTGTCTTATGAGTGAGTAAATACGATACATTTTTGTGAAATACACATTCTTCAGAAGATATAGATAAGAAAAAGAAAGTGCAAAACTTTAGCTGGAGTCACTTGTTATTCGGCCTCTGAAGTGCCATTACGATTGGAAGGACCGTGTGTCACCTACCCACATGTTTAACCGAAACTGTCTTTAGCTTAAGGATTGAGAAGGTGTGAGGTTTATTTGCTTGACAATGTGTGTGTGTGTGTGTGTGTGTGTGTGTGTGTGTGGGTGTGTGTGTGTGTGTGTGTGTGTTGGGTAGGGTTCATTGGCGGACACTGGCCTGCTTTTCTCTTCCGCCATGCCAAAACCGCTTTGAATAAATACTGGTAGCTGCTGTATTTGCATAGCTAGATAACCAAAAATCGCAGGCCTCGTTCCCCTCCTCCCTTTTTTGTTGTTTTTTTGCTTATTGTTGCAGAAGATTCACATATGCTGTGCGAGCGCATGAATATGTTTCAGCCGACAGATGGACTTGACGCGCATGCGGCAGGTCCAATTCCTTCGCTCATACTTGCACATACCCCCAACACACACACACACACACACGGCGTTCGCTCGCAGGCTCCACACAACCCAGAACAGGTTTGAACATACTGTATTATCTTCTGCCTTGATCTGCATGACACCGTCTGCCAAACCGGAGTGGGTGCCAACGTCAGGAGGGGCGCGAGAGCAGGAAACAATACAGCTTTGTCTGCCGAACACCGCGGCCCTCTGCCTGACATCAAGATGTTTGTTTCTCGCTTTTGTTTTGACTTCAGCGCGCTTCAGACCGAAGCCACAACAACGGATTAGCATCTTTATTTAGACACAATGGGAACGATCGACAAGGAGCAGTGATTCTTGAACATCCCCGTGTGGAGTAAGAGTGTGTGTGCAGTACAGAGAATATTCCCCGTACTCGTCGCCACGGGAACTTGCTGACTGGTTTGAGCGTGCGGCGTGATGACCGATAAGCCAACGGTCGGGATGTGGGCTGTTCTGGGAACAGAGCGTGACAACATCCGTAAATGCATGAAGCCACAAGTTAAAGTCTATAACGTAAATATAAAATGAAAGTTGTTTATTTATTATTTTTCATTTTAAAATGCGTGAACTCATTACAGTTAAATTGTTAAAACGAATGATTAATATACATCAATTTTGAATAAACTAAAGAAATGTTTCATCAACTTTAAACTTTCTTTTGTCATTTGACCCCTGTTTTGGATTCCAGTTATTATTCTGTAGTTATGAACATTAGATACCTGTATGAATACATGTAACGATAATTTATATTGTTTAGCTGATAACAAATTATATAAATATGTAAATTACAAAATGTATGTAACCTCTAAATAAACATTAAACCTCTAATAGAAGGCCATGGCATACTATTTTTCAGCACTTTTGTCTAAATGGCCTTCTATTAAAGGTTTTATGGTATATGCAATTTTAACTATTTAATATATATATATATTTTTTTGTCATGAATATAGATTTTCTTAGTCCCACTGTGGGAAATCATATCGCCAAACCTGAGTGTCGGGTGTTCCAGAATGTACAGTATAACCAGACTGTAACGCAGTATGACGTGACAATACATCGAGCAAATGAATATTTCAAAAGAATCTCACTGCTATCATTCAGTCATAGTTTCACAGCAGTTTAATGTCTCTCGGCACTCGATGTGGGAACGTTGCCCAGCGATGGCATCACTCAGGGCAAGTGCTTTGACACCGGTGCCGTCTCAGAGGAGACCAGCGCCTGGTAGAACAGCACCAGGGTGAGCAATCAGGCTGCGGACGAGACAATGAAAAGGTGTGGATGACGTGACCGTGTGGAGCTCCACCACATTCTGCTGAACTGGAGTTGATTATGTGCTCGCTGGCATCTTCATCAGGGCCGTGAACACAATGCTGCTCTCACAGAAGCCTCCTGTGCTCCCGTCATTGGCAGCTTGTGACCGCTCGGCCCTCACACAGCGTCTCACTTAGCTGGGCGAATCTCACGCTTGAATTCCGTCATTGTGTGCAAGAGAAATATTTTTATCAGTGTGCCCCGCTGCTATTTATACCCACAACACAATAGTGGCTCTTCTGAGCTGCCCGGACCCTCGACCCTCCACCATTCACTTCTGCTCTTTCTGGTGGAGGAATCATCTCGCACTTGCTGACCTGCATCCACCTACTCCTCTGTAATCATCCATCTTTCATGTATTCATGTGTGATTATATTCTTCTGTCTGTCTGCCTGTGCATCCCTCTTTCCATCTGTCTCTCCCTCTCTTGTCTGTCCATATCTCATTATTTTCATGTACTTGTCTCTCTGTCTATCTGTGTCCATCCATCATCCGTGTGTCTGACTGTTCATCCATCCATCATCTTACCATGTATCTGTCTATCTCTTCTCGTACATCCTTCTCTCCATCCATGCATCCATCTTTCTGTCCTTGTATTCAACAATCTGTCTGTGTCTCTGTTCATCATTCCTCTATCCATGCATCTGTCCATCATCAATCCTCTTTCCCTCTATCCGTCTGTCTATCCAACTATCATTCCTCTATCTATGTGTTTGTCTGTCCATCCATCCATCATTCATATACCTGTCTGTCTCTCTCTGTACATTCATCCCCCAATGTGCTGATCTGCCTTTCCGTTTATCCATGTCTCCGTCCACAAATCTGTCCATCCATTTGTTTACTGTATCTGCTTATACATCCATCCCTTTTTCTGTGTGCATCTGTGTACTTCATCCATCTATCAATATCTTTCTGTCCATCCAGCCAATCATCCCTCCATCTTTCCAATAGAGGGGAAATATTTTAGCCTAAAGTGTGTGCAATATGGAGTTAAGAAATGTACAAGTGGTTGTAGACGCATCAGCGCTGTTTAGCTGGTTAGCGTGTCGGAGCTCTGTTGACTCGGTGAGTTTGCTCGAGTCGCTAAGTTGATATTTGATCCGGTTGCCGTGAGGATGGCAGGGATTTGGCGCTTCTTTTATCCACTGCTTTCACAGATGTTTGATTGAGGATTATTTTAGGATAGTGTGTTTAATGGCGGTGATAAGGTGTCTGTGTGTTTCAACCGCACCGGGCCGCAGACATCACAGCAAGAGCCAGACGCAAATCCCTGTGTGTGCAAATACAACATGACAAGAAACATGGCAGAGGAACAAGGTGAAGAGTGATGAGTCTCTCTCTCTCTCTCTGTCAAATTTCTCTCTCGCTCTCTCATTTTTTCTCTTTTAAATTCCCGTATGTCTCGCTCTCGCTCAGTGACTAGAAATGCTGAGTTATCTTTTCGGTGCAGTGTTCTTCTGTTTCTCCGGCTTCTGTTCTGCTTGCGTGTGTCTGTGTGTGTGTAATCCAGAGGAAATGAAAGGTGCTGCCACACTCTGGACTGGAGATTATGGTCCTGTCTGTACGTCTGCCAGCACCGGAATGCTGGGATTCACGCTGCTCTGTTTCTCTATTAGACTTGAATTTTTAGAAGCTGAACACTTCTATCTACAGCTTTTACTCCCTCAAATATTTTTTATTAATTCTATAGTGATTCGGGATTATTAGGCATGCATTTTCCATGTGTGTCGTGAAACTGGATTTAATGAAGTGGAGTATTTTCATGTGCATTTTCTAATTCAAATGTTCGTTATCAGTGGTGGTCTGATGTCGAACTGTCGTCTGTGTGTGTGTTTGTCAGGGATGGCTGTGTGAACTGCTGCGCTGGAAAGAAGACCCTTCTCCGGAAAATCGCACACTCTGGGAAAACCTGTCCATGATCCGACGCTTCCTCAGTTTGTCCCAAGTGGAACGGGACGCCATTTATGAGCAGGAGAGTAATGGAGGACAGCAGCACCATGCAGACAGACCCTCTCATCTGCTGCACATGCCCCCAGACGCCCTACAGGTCAGAAACCCACCAACAATATATGTGTGTGTGTGTGTGTGTGTGTGTGTGTGTGTGTGTGCGCACACGGTATAGAATTAGAACACATTCTACTCCTTCACATTCTTTTGTAACACATTTTTGCCAGCCGTGTGTGTGTGTGTGTGTATTAATGTGTTTCTATTCTTCCTTGGTTTTAAAACCGTATTTCAGTTGTTTTTAAGGACACTCTGTCTAATTAAGAGTATTGCGTTTGAGTTTGCTTGACTTTCTTGTTGTAATTTTGCTGTTCATTGCTGTGTAAGCAAAACCGCCATTAGTTGTATTATTTGTATGCGTTTATGCGTTAGGACAGCTGGCCATTCTGATCAATTCATCACTACTCTCAATCCATATTTAATCACAAAAACCGCACAGTTCTTGCGGTTACAGCTGCGTTTTTCAGCAGATAATGTTGTGTTTACGCACAAGCATATGGTCCATCTGAAAATGAAGAAAACATTTACTCGCTTTCATTTCACCATTTAAGTCAACAATAGACGTGCTTGAGTTAGAAATTTGTCTGTGATGAAAGAGGGATTCTACTTTTTAATGACTGCAAAATGCCTTTTTTAATGCATTTTTATTTAAAATTACATTTTACTAAGTTTTGGGAACATTATTAGACAGAGTCGACATGCTTTAGTAGTTTGCAAAGAAAAACAAGTCAAAAATGCAATAAAAAATCTGCCTAGCAACCAAAAAACAAGACCCTGGCAACCATTTTGCTCTTTTTCAAAACACCAAGATATTTCATGTGTGCCTAAAGTGTGGAGAATAATGGTGTTTAATCTTGATGTTGTGTATAAAAAAATGTGCTAATTCACACACTTGTTCACACAATTCTGTCTATTGTGTGCCAGTGTCTTTGCAAAGTTATCTGAAAACGAGTGATTTAGCGAAAAATGTTATCAAGCATTCCTGCTCCTCTCGGGAATGTCCCCGGAAAAGCCGTCTGGACGAAGCATGGAAAGCCGCAGCTGCCTGCAACAATGGGCCGAAGTGGCAAACAATAGCGCATTACAGAGCAAATGTGTCATGTGTTTACAGCGAAGGGAAAGTGTCTGAAACGCATCTCTCCGGAACATACTGTAGTGAATAGCGCTTGATAAGCAATCAGCAGGCGACACAAGTGTTTGTGTAGAGAAGAGCAGGTAAAGCTGAAAAACACACATCCGCGTCAGACTCGACCTAGACTCTTTACATTCAATGCTCTCAGTCGAAAGTTTTAGAAATCCTGTCTACGAACGCAGCCTATCCACCTTATAATCCATATTATCGTTCAACTTTATTCCCAAAAACTTCCTTTCATTTATTTTTTTTGTAAAATTTTGAAACTTGATTTGAATGAATTTCATTCAATGTATAATTAATTCCGTGTGTGTGTGTGTGTGTGTGTGTGTGTGTGTATACAGGCATTTAGGTCAAAGTGGGGTCCCAAATAGGTAGCTACGTAGGTTTTTATGGGGACTTCACTTATGGGGACCCTAGACCAATCCCCACAACATTGAAGTTTGTATAAGGGTCAAGATGGGATTTTAGGCCTGTGGTTAAAATTTAGTTTTGGTTAAAGGTTCGAGTAAAGGAAGATGGAGGGCTTACGATGGTTAGGTCAGGGTGAGGGTTGATGGTTGAGGGTTTTGGTGGGACCCCACTATGATATAATCATGTGTGTGTGTGTGTGTGTGTGTGTGGTGAGAGATCCTTCATCTACAATTTAGATGCACATTGTACATGCAATTATTATTATCATATGCATGACTTCCATTAATGCATGATACATTTGATCCATTTCGATCTCTTGAATATTCATAGTTATTGATTCCTCTCTATAAAACCTGTTGAACTTGACATTTCTTCTGTTCTTTCTCCCTCAGCCTCATCCACCGCTTTCCTCTCAACTCCAAGTTCCGCTGCCCTTGCCCCACCCCTCCCAGCCTCCTCTATCCCAGCAGCCCTTGCAGCAGACGGGTCCACGACTGCCCCCGCGACAGCCCTCCACCGCTTCCCCCGCAGAGACTGAGGACGAGAGCCGATGCAAGAGTCGCCAAGGCCACCGCATCTCCATGGAGGCTCTGGGCATCCTGCAGAGCTTCATTCAGGACGTGGGGCTGTATCCGGACGAGGAAGCCATACACACGCTCTCGGCACAGCTCGACCTGCCTAAACACACCATCATCAAGTTCTTCCAGAACCAGCGCTTCTACATCGGCCACGCTGGCAAGCTGAAGGAGCCCATCGGATTCCACCCCAACAACAACAACAAAGACGAGAGCCTGACGGACTTCAAGGAGGGCGAGCTGCTGACCGAGCTGGACGAGAGCGTGCAGACCAACAGCACCATGTTCTCCATTAAAATGGAAGAGCACATGGCTGCCGAGTCCCACGCCGTGAGCCAGGCCCAAACTGAGCAGGACGATAAAGAGTAACTCCAGCTTTCTTCCTTTTCACTCTTTCTTCTCGTATCGCTCCTTCTCTCTCCACTCTGTCTGTGTCACACGGGACTGAATCATGCAGACGTGACTCACTCTTACTGCTGTGTGTGTAATTTCACTGTAAATATGATGAGAAGCTGCACAGCTGACCAAAAGGGTTGAAAAAAAAAAGGAAAATATATGGTAAAGGAAAGGTTCACTCAGAATCGCCACTCGCCTTCTTCAGTCTCGTGAGATGGAAGGTAGAAGCTTCTGGCTGGTGGCGAAAGTGAACGGGCCGAGTCGATACGTTTCGACACAGTCGATGATCCACCAGTGTCTGTGTGAGGAACAATTCTGATGTTTTTGTGGCCAACCATCACAAAAAAAAATAGTTAAAACGGGTTGTGAAAGAAAACGTAAGGAGAGCGTTCGGGTTCTGTTTGGACTTTCCTTCAGGTGTGTTGCTGTGGATATTTGCTGACTGCACTCCATGTCTTGTTTTTACACTGGTTTTGACTACTGATTTAAAACATGGAATCTGACTGACATTAATAATAACTGGATTTGTTAAAAAAGGAAATTTGAGACGCATGGGACGAGGGTTGCGATGACTTCTGTCTTCAAAAAAACCCTTCCAGCTTTTTTTTGGTTTGGAGAAATACATTATATATATACAAATATAGATAGATAGACATATATTAATTGTACAAAACAGTCTTGAAGAAACTATGCCAACAAATGCCTTGTACTATATGGCACTGCCGATGTTAGATTACGTTTGCGGAACTTTGGTCACGGTAAAATCCTGGATTTCCACAGTTTTTTTTTTCTCGTTTTTTTAAATCTCATCGTCTCGTGTTATTTATTTCCGGTTAGCTGTAATTATGTTCTTCCAATATTCAGAGCGCTTTTTGTTTTACTGATCTCTTCCTATTTATGAGTGTCATTTCAGTGGGCGGTAAAATCAGAAGTGTCTTAACGTTCTCAATGGAAATTGTGCTTTAACAGTTGCCTAAAAAAAGTGCTGTACGTCAAGCAACTCATGCTACGAGCTTCACGATTAATGTTGTATGCAATTTTTACTATCATGCAAATAAGCTTAGGAGAACCACTAAACTAGAGACCACCTTAGACAGAAAAACATATGCAATTTGTGTGAAATCGTTGTCTGCAATGTGTCTTCCTTTGGTTAACAATCCAACTCAAAGCTATTCCTGTATTATCACGATGTTTAAAAAAAATTGTGTTTCTTTTTTTTATGAGAACACCGGTTATTTTGTTACGACTGACTGTTTTGTAAGTGTTTCTCGGTTTCTTTACGCTGAAATGTTCTAACTCGGAGTGGTTGATTGTCAATGACACAATTAAACTGTTTGTATCGTACACCGGAATCTTTGCGTTAATGTGCATCAAAGAATATCCACAGCATAGATGAGAATTCCGAGACCCTGAGAAGTTCCCGATGGTCCTTCTGGTACACAAGGTGGGATGGAGCTGCATTAGAAGCGTGTTTGAGGGTAAATAGACTGCAGGTGTTACGACTTCGATAATGAGTCGATCTGCTGGGATCAGAGGTGTAAAGCTGCGAGCTCCAGGTGAAGCTCTCAGACATATGGAAATCTGTCTCGCCGACTTGCATCCATATGGAGAAAAGTCGCCGGTGACCTGAGCAGAGGATGGCTTTTTCCTCGGTGATCTCGGGAGGCTTATGGGCGATGGAATATTATTCGAAATATAGCGGAACAATCGGGGAGCGCTTCAGGCCAAGGGTAAGTTGTGTACAGCATCTTTTACAGTGGAGTGTTCTGAACACTTTGATAAGAGACTTTTATACTCTGTATATTGAATAAAGTCACTGGCCTTGGCAGATTTGTCAAGCTGATATTGTAAATGCCATTTGATGTGGCTGGAAACGCGAGGGTGCGCGGAATGGAAAGTGCGCCATTTTGAGTCGGCCAAATGGTCCAGCGCAGCCTTTTGTGGACGAAATGACAAAGTTACACTTCATCTTTACTGCAACTTCTTTTCTTTTCTTTGTTTTTTTTTTTTCATTAAAAGTATGTGAAGTTAAAATTTGAATGTGTAATAGCAGTTTGAAAAAATGTTAAATAAAATTCCTTATTCCACAGATGACGTTGTGTCGTCTTCTTGAACTTCTACGCCTTATAACTTCTTCTAGATTTTCAATATAATTTGCTTTGCACACTTTAGATCAAGTTAATTTGTTTAAATGCAGAGTTTACGGATAAAGCGTTATCTACATTCGTACACAATAATAATCATTCAATATTTTATTAGAACTCCACAAACACACACACAACTCTTATACAAAAGGGAATTATGTTGAGTTGTACTGTATAGTGAACACTTTATTTTTGAAGCATTAAAAATTTACGTTTGAAACATTCAGAAAAATTTTGGCATCTGAAATTGTAGTTAAAAATAAATACAAGCCTTTTAAAAACAACAAAAATATAACAATTTTAACAATGCAAATGTGGAAATTATGAATAATAAAAAATGTAAAACGAGTACTGTATTGCCATGGTAATATCATCACGTAAGGTACGACAGTAACGTAACTAATACAGTTAAAAGTTAAAGATAACTATAAAAAAAAAAAAGGCTTCATGGTTTGTCAATTTACAGACCAACGGACAATTTTCATGTGTCTCCCAAGATCATCTTTAAAAATAGCAGCTATAAATAATTAAATGTCCTCGCTTCCGCTTATGTACACGGCACTGAATCAATGAATTAGATGACTCGGTTCATCACGACTCGATTCTCTGACCGAACTTCATCGCCGAAGTGAATCAAACAGTCCAGTGGCAAACGAGCATTAAATTTGTTGAATCCATGAACGATTTTAAACGATTTAGGAAGTTTTGTTTTTTATTATTCTCATTTTATTTAAACTGTTTTCTAAAATGCGCAGATTTAAGAACAAAAACTCCCACTCGTGCTCGTAATGTTTTGGGCTGAGGAAAATCATCTCTTTGAGTTTAACAAAGCAGTAATGGACAGCAATGTAAGTATATTAAGAAACTAAATAAATTCTGTGCAGATTAGTGTTCATTGTAATAGTTCTAAAGAGGTGTGCCAGTGATAACATATGCTAATGCTAAATGCTATTTACATTTTAAATTTTCTTAACAGAATAGGTATTGTTCAAAAACTGTGGACACGATATAATTATGTTTTACTTACAATGTTATATTTTATAATGTTATAATTATATCTCACACGTGAAACGATCACTATCATTTGTTTTTTTTTTAACAATAGAAATTGAATTTTATTATCTTTTTTTCTCTAAAGAAATTAGTTCCTTAGTGTTTTCATATAATGTAGGTATTTTGTACTTTTTTTTAAGACTGGTGTGTTTTCATGCTTCAATATTATAATGCAAATTCATATACACAGTATTTGGACACATGCCGCCCTTAGAAATACTTGCTTTTTATTTTAAGGGTTACTTTTTAAAACGTATAACCAGGCAAAACAGAGTCTTGTTATGAATCATTCTCAACAGTTTCGTACCTTTTATGTTAATTTGTGAATATATATATATACAGTACTGTATAAATGTTGTTATTATTATGCTCGTCTTTTTATACATGCAGTATAGGATATTGGAAATAATAGACGGTGAGTAAATACAGAATGACCTACTTACCAGCATAAGTAAATAAAATCTACCTTGACATCACTGACGTGATTCCATTAATGATTTGTTTTTTATTCCAAACTTAAGGTCAGTTTGTGATTAACATAATGCTTATAGCTTCATCTATAGACTTTAGAAACGCATCTTTGGTCAATCATGTTTTATCTTCTTTTGTACTTTGTCCTTTTCTTGCAGTGTACGTAATTGTGAAGCTCTTTTGTAATCGGGTAGCAAGAAACATCAGGATGATTTCACTAATGAAGTCTTTTAAAAGAACGTTGGAGAAAAGTTTGTTGTGCTTAATTTTATTAAAAAAAATTACACACACACACACACACACATACACTAACATGTGAGGTAACTGGTTACTCGTTTAACACTCACATTGGTTCAATGTAATTTAAAAAAAAAAAGGAAACATTTTGAAATGTAATGCATAAAAAATGCGTAATTAAACCCGAATAGCTCTTTAAATGTGCCTTTTTACTTTAAAGACAATATACTTGCCATAATAATTGGTGTTTGCTGGGAATGCTCATACACCTCTCCCTCTCTCTCTCTCTCTCTCTCTCTCTCTCTCTCTCACTCTCTTTCTCTATCTTTTAGGAATTCTTAAACATTGTAATTTGTATCAGCTATAACATGAACCCGGAGAGTCCATTGTTCGATGGATGTTCTGTTTCAGATCAGGGCAAATGAGAATATAATTCAAACTCAAGAAGAGAAACCTGTAGGCCGGTGGTTAAATCGGCTGCTTGATGTTGATGCTGTATGTGTGTGTGTGTGTGTGTGTGTGTGTGTGTGTGTGTGTGTGTGCGCTGAGTGGAAGAGACAAACAAACCGGGCATTGCGTAGAAGAGCAATTGGACTGGAGATGCTAAGCTTGTTGAAAGTGGCTTTGTGCCATGCAACATTGTCTATTTTTGCCATCCGTAGGTGTGCGCAATATTCTCTTGTGCAGAACGCAGAGCGCTGTTTCATTTCCAGCACTTCAGATGAGTGCGAGTTAATCAGATTCAGGTCCGGCCCGTTTTAACTGTGTTCTGATGAGTAATGAGATCTCCAGTCTCTTGATCGGTTGCTTTTCAAACTCATGGACTCACCTCACTTTCACCTCACAAGCTGGTTTCTGACTGTATCAGATGTGCCATTTTATGCCGTCGTAACGGCTGTCAAAGTAACCTGCGTCATGGATTCCTGCTGTAGTGAAGAGCAGATGACCCTGAACACAGCAGGTCGGTGGAGATCAAGATATCATCAGGCTCAATATTTATCTGCCACAATCTCCAACACCTCCACTTTGCAGCTAAATGGAGATGTTGCCAAGCAACCGCATGGTATAGTGCCAGGAGCCAAGCATCGCAGCATCCCCAGTCGTGACTTTTATCAATTACAATACTGACGATTCACTGAGACTCGTGATGATGTGAAGGGACATGGAGGAAGTTCCGGTGCTTGGAAAATGGATGGACTTGCAGTTGCACAAGAAGGAAATCTGCTTTAAATGAAAGTTTCACACATTTCTGTTTTCTAAAATATAAAAAAATATATAGAAATACACATTTATAATAAATAATTTTTGAAGATTATTTTTTTCAATTTATTATAATTATTTTGAATTTGAAGATATTACTAGAATGTTAAATATGTACATGAAAAATACATTGCTACAACCACAAATGATTTGAATCTGTATTTTATTATAATATGACCATTTCCTACTGCTGGTTCTGCAACTGAGTGTCAATTGGGCGAGACACTGACCCACATGCCCCCCGGGCGCTGCTCCTTGTAGCCGGCAGACCACTGCTCCGAGTTTTCGGATGGGTTAAATGCAGAGAAAAGAATTTCCCCAAGAGGATGAATAAAGTTTCTATTATTATTATTATTATTGCATTTTTTTTTATATCTACCTTGAAATGTTTGTCTTTATTTTTACATATTTGATAAACATGCATGGGGGCTAAATAATAAGCTAAATAATATTCAGTATACAGTAAATCAGAATGAACTACGTATAAAGCTATAACATTATCTGAAGTACTAATTGAACCTATTTTACTTGTCAGAGTCCGTAATTCTAAAGCAATAGCTTCCTGACGAGCAACAGCGCTTATTGTCATCGGCTCACGTGCAGTCTCGCAACCATCGCTTAATGTAGTTGGCTACGCTTGGGTCCGTTTTGTTCCCAGGAAGTGAATAAAACAAAACGACCATTTGTGAACAAAATGGAGTCATAAACAAACAAACTGAAAACAAATGAGAAAAAACAAACATACAAAACGATGTTTTGCTCAAATTCTCAATTATGCTATTCAGTGAAGTGGTTTGTTATTTATGGTTATTTGTTTTTGTGTTGAATTTTAATGGGACTGTATTTGACTAAAGTTATACTTTTTCAAAATGGTTTTAAAATAAATTAAAAGTTCACATTCCAGTGTATTGGGATAATCTCTAAAAGCACTCCTAAAAATCACTCTGTAGCGTGCATGCTAATATGCTAGGCTAATTCTAGCATCTCTAGCGTTTCGAGTCATGAACTTGATACCTTTTAAAAGTGTTTAAATGTCTCCTAAAATAAGTTGGAATGAACTGAAATATATTTGCGTGCTCACCTCATCGGATACAGACGCAGCTCTTTCATGAAGTGAAAAGTCTTTTAATGTTCTGTAAAAAAAAATACCCCATCATTTTAAGCTACGCTTAATTTAGCAGGAATCATTCGGCGAGATGTTTTTACAGTAGATGCGTCGAAGGGAAATTTGATCGTTTTTCAGCCTTTCCGCTGCCTCAATTCTGCTAATGTGACAAGCAAAATAGCGCTTCAAGTCAGGCATCTCGCACCTGTTTGTTTAAACTATCGATGAATATAATTCCCACCTGCAGCGTGTTTCCGAGAGCGAACGTTTGTGCAAAGCTTTGCGACGCTCGTCCGAGCGCATGTGACGCACACCCAGCTAGCCATCATGCGGAAAGAAATGGGCAAAATAAATAAAAATAAAAACAGAAACGTGTTTTTAAGTGTCGGGATGGATAGAACAGCTGTGGACGGATGAATAACTCGTTAGCTCTGTGCGTTTTAAGCCATTATACCCGCACCTCTCACCTAGCCTCATTTGCAAAAAGGACAGAATTGAGGTGGTAATTAACGTGATAAAGAGTTGCACAACCATCAGTGCTGGATTTTAGATGGAGGAAAAAAAGAGCGGAATCCGTTACATCTGTATTCTCCAACACTCCGGAAGGTGTGACTTTCATGTTTAATTAATTAAACGTTCTCTTTAAGTGTATCTTGACAAATACAAGCCAATTAGAAACGGAGGAGAAATGTTTGCAACTAATTAATGGTTGATTTCAGGGGAGAAGCTGGAAAAATTTGGAAGAGATTTCACTCGCCGGAGCCTCACACCTGGATTTTCATAGCACTAAATGCTGATTAACAAGAAAATGAACCATGGTGTGGAGCGGTTAACGTGAAGCGTCACCTCTCCGTGCTTTAACGCAGATGAATGGGACTAATTCTCCAGTGGTGGGTGGAGTTGCCGCATTAATGGAGCTGAGGCAAAACCGATTCACTTGTTTGTTGCCGAAACTTTTTTTACAGACACTTTTAAACACTATTCCTTTCATACAGAACCTTTTACAACTTTTCTTTGTCAATGACAGTGGAGAGTAAAAGTAGAATATGTGGGGAACAGACACAGATTCACCAATAGTCAACTTTCCAATTCTGATTTGTCTGAAACGCATGTTTTTGGACTGTGGGTGGAAACCGGAGATCCGGAGAAAACCCACGCAAACATCGGAAGAATTCTGCACAGAAAGACCCCAACCGGGTCTCAAACTCACACCTTGAGTCTAGAGCAACTTCTTGCTGCGAAGCGACAGAGTTACCCACTGCTCCACCGTGCTACGGAAATATTAAAATTTAATATTAGAAGCATATTAGAAGTCTCACAGCATCTCTGCGCTTATATTTATTGAGGCATTTGTAAACATCACAAACAATATTCAGGCTAAAGCATTATTTTAAATTGTGCAAAAACGTATGCAAAGTCATACACTAAAATATGATTTCACTGTAGCTGTTAGTTTGCATGAGCTATAGTACTATTAAACATTCTCTTAGCTTAGCTGGCTAAGAAACTTCCTCTTCACTCAGGTTAACAAGTTATTGGGCTCAGCATTCTAACATATGCTAACAGAATATTTTAGCTTAGCATGCTAGCAAATGCTCTTAGCTCAACAGGCTAACAGATGCTCACACAATCTCTTAGCTCAACATGCTAACAAACATTCTGCTCAACATGCTAAAAGTGCTTTTAGCACAACATGCTAACAGATGCTTACAGACTCCTTTACTTCATCGTGCTAACAAGCACTCTTAGCTTAACATGCCAACACATTCTCATACCCAACATCCTAATACCAAACGAACTATTGATACAGAGGCATTAAGAATGAAGTTATGGTTATGGTTTGTGTTTTTTTTTTTGACATTTAGGTTTGTGTTGTTTTATTCATATGGCCGTTGTAGCTCTGCTGTTTTATTTATTAGGGTTCTGTTCACCAAGGGCATTACTATAATTTTAACATTTAGTACATTCGAAGAAAGTTAACCGCACAGAATTAGCACAATTCTGTCTCTGGGCCTATTATAAAGTCTTCTAGATTCTAGATTGTTGATAATGAAATGTACATATGAGATAGGATCTTGTCAAAGTATAGTGAACTACTGTAAACTAAAGTAAAATAACATCAGTAAATGCAACGATTTAAAATGTGGCAATTATATTGCCTTTTTTAAATCCTTTGTCTGGCTTTATGTTCTGCATAAATAAAAATCAAGTCTTTCAGGAGTCATTTGAGAACCTACACTGTTTTTTACGTTTTTGATGCTTGTATAAGTTTCTATCCATCGTCACTCGATAGTCCTTACCCAACACAGACTGACAGAACAAAAGCCCGGAATCATTTAATGCCACAACACACACATCAGTCTCTCCTAGCGCTGAATTGTTAAATGATGCCGTACAACATCATCATTTCCTTAACTAGACAGCGCCACAATTCATCCAGAGAGTGTTTCTTCTCTTATCGGCCGCTGCGCTTTTCAAACACGTCATTTCCCAGCAATTCACACATGCTAAAACCAGTGGAATTAAAAGCAGAGAGACTCAAATAGCATCAGCAGCATCACCAGAGAGCGGATACACTGTAATAATATGTCCGTCTCAGTCCACGCGGACATGTTCACAGTATTCAACACAGAACCAGATTTCCACACTGCTATAAATGCCCTTTGTGCCCTGGCGTTTCCCACAATTCAGCCCGGAGGAACCATCGTTCTCTTGGGAACAAATATCTGTCGTGCTTTTTCACACTGCCCACTGTGTGAAAGTCAGCCACTCTAAAAATACGATTGATGATAAGTGCCGTAAAAAGACGACTTTTTATTGTTAAGCTTGGGTCAGTATTTAAAGTAAGAGATCATAAAGACTATGATGCTTTCCTGGTACTCCGTGTTCGCAGCACCAACGGATGGGGTTTCGATTTTCAGCAGGGAAAGTTTTTGTTAAAATATGTCACTTTTGTACGACCATTCAAATGTTTTTTAATGAATGCTTTTAACATGCTTCCATATGCTTTTATGTTTTTTTTTTTTAACAACATAAACTATGAATTATTTTTGCATGCTGTGTTTTTAACACACTTGTTCTGCCGATACAAGCTACAGTAATGCTGTACATTACTCTGGGGTTTTTTTTTGCTTGTTTTGTATAAACCTTGGTAAACGCAAGCCTCAAAAACTTCAGTTTTTAGGTTTAGTGAAAAATAGGCATATTTAAATATTTTATTTGAATCTGAATACTTATTCCCACAATTTGTTGACAGTATCAACAAATCTTTGTACATTTTTTGCAGAATGTTGTGCATGCTCAGTATAATGCATTTGTGTGTGTGTGTGTGTGTGTGTGTGTGTGTTGCAGAGATGGCTACAAAGTCTTTTGACTGAGCTTGACTTTTCTACTGTAGTTTGGTGAACTAAGTTGAAATAAGTTGGTTCAACTTCAACCCAAAAGTTAAAAAAATTATTATACCGGTAAATTATTTTCAAATGAAACCCTAATTGAAAGTAATTTGCAACTTTTTATTTTTTCAGAATCATTCTTTATTTTCTTTATTCTTAAAGAGTGGTTAACATTGAAGGGGTTTGATTGACATTGACCAAGCTGTAAAAAATGGTTCTTTTTGACCAACATTGTACTGTACTTACATTCGACTACACCAGCGCCACCTACAGTTGTGACGCGGAGCAGAAGGTGAACAGGGGCTGTATGATGAATTTTATACACGTCTGTTCCCGGAGGTATAAAAATTTAAAACCAACTAAGTAAAAAAGAAAGTTTTTGTAAACGCAGGGACCATGTAAGTGGCATGGCTGAACGCGCGGCACAGGCCGCCACGATTCCCAAAAGATGGTTTATTATTCCATGCTAAAATGAAGCGAGGAGTAAAGAGTGGTAGTCAGCGAAGCGTCAGTGTTGCTCTTTGAAGGCATTAAAAAGCTGAACGCACAACAAAGACCAGATGTTCCAGCATGCTTTATTTATACCGCCATCAGCTTTCTTCTGATGGCCACAAACACTTTACACAAGATTCTCCAGGCCTGCGGTGCAATACAGCACAGTTCAGTTCTCAATCATTCAATTTTACATCAAACCGCCTTTGAAAACTAGTCTCAGTATTATTAAGACTAAAAAAAAACAATGATTGGATTGTGATGAGATTTCTTTTTCATATTTGATACACATGTTCCTGTCTGATCATGTTTGGTGAATGGTTTTTTTTTCTCTCTTATTTAAAATCTTATAGATTAATGATTAATATAGACTAACTGAGCTTGTACCAAATCTTTCAAGAATGTCGCTCCGATAACATCGGTGTAAAGAGATTAGTGTCGCTCTGACGTAGAAGGAATGCTTGGTCAGCAAAGTGAACAAGCCTCTTGAATCTTCTTCATTTGAATTCCTCTTCAAGTGGAAGAACTACATTCTGATTGGTTGCCATTGAAATCATATATCAGCATACATTTATACTAAAATCCAACTGTCTAGAAGAACTAGAAGACTATGGAACTCCAAAGTGTGATAGATATATAGACATACAAACAACATTATTTAAAAAATAAATGTTTAATTGTGATATGCTCTGTTATGACATCATATTTAGGTCAGGGAATGAGGCTCAGTACGGCTTCAGCTGATTGGTCAGTTTTCTTAACGAGGCTTCATTTCATTTGCCGCCTCATTATCACACAAGTACAATACTGAATGTACAATGTGCAACACAAGCTCATCGTGGTTGGAATTTTTTCACCTAAACCCATTTGTTAACAATATTTAAATATGCGTGACTTATTGACACCACACAAAATCTTCCTATTTGATAGACACTCTTATTATTATAATCACATGTTTTTACTTCACAGCGATTTGTAGTGCCACCATACTAAAAAAAAATATAAACGTCCTGCCCGTTGGACAAACTTGCCCGTCAACGGATTGATCTGTTTACTCACTGCTGTTTGTTGTGCGGTTTATAATCCGAACAGAGAAGGGCGTATTGTATCTCTGAATGACAATTTGTCTCTTACACGACAAGGTTTTTGTGCGTTGAAAACCCAAGCGTCTCCCTGACACGCGCCCCTGCCAGCTTTTGTTTTTGCGTTTACGTTTAGGACCTCTGGAAAAAAAGATTTGCTGACAATGCCATCACACGTGGAAATATCTCTGTATGAGCGAGGGATTGGTCGAAACAAAGACCGTTAAATTGATGGCACCACAATAAAACTATTAGCAGGGGAGAAGGCAGATGCTGATGTGCCGGTCTCCTTTCCAGGGATTATTATTTATTTACACTTCTCAATCACGGCCTCCCAGATGCCACCCGGACTCGCGGGCGTCTGTGCGCGTACGGTGCGGATGCGATTGTGGCGGATCAGCCCTGGCACCGCGCGGCCCCTGATATGCCGTCATGACACCTGCACAAACACCAGTGGTCTTGAATCCAAGCACTGAT
>MU204188.1:5318905-5371405 GCA_017309775.1 Paedocypris sp. Pulau Singkep | reverse complement strand
TAGCAAATGGATGCTAAGAGCAGCGTTAATGGAGATGAAGGGGTTTGCTGTCTGAAGGTTTGCTGAAAGAATCTCTGAAAGAGGCAGTCGCTCCTTTAACAGCTTCATCAGCTTTTACAGGTTTTGCTCTGTATAATGAAATGACACGCATACATTTTATTGCGTATCGCAATAACCGCCATGTATATTTTCAGAGTCGATAAAGAACACTCTTCTCCTGTTTTGCTGTTTTCATACTAAATTGGTTTGGGTTTTTAAACTTTTAGTTTATAATTTAACTCAAGGTATCTTGTAATCGTGAATTTATACTGTGTATATGTTATATCTGAAGGGTTTGTTGTCTTATCTGGCAGTGCTCATGTCATTGCCCGAAGCCCTGAAGCTTTTAATAATCGCAAATTCTTAACCTTAAAATAATTGTAGATTTTATAATAATTTTCCGACAACACAATTACAAAGTTTTTTATAACAATATAAGAGACATAATTTCCTTCTTTTCTGATCTTGTGGCCTAATAAATAAATACTGTATTTCTTTTTTTATTTAGAATGGACATCACCAATCAATGGGCGCCCAGATGGATTGGTTTAGTGTGTTAGTAATGGATTGGTTAATGCTCTGGAGCGTTTTTCTTGGACACAATTTGAAGGAGTTGTCAACTGTATATACAATTCAATTTGAAAGGTCAGTACAAGAAGTGACAGAACCTGCCAATCAGCATCAGTAGGCGGGTCAAAAACATGGTGTTCTTGGACTGATTGGCCAGTGACACCATTCTGGATCAAGGTGACTAATGGACAGGATTTTACTAAATTCATTATGAGTAATAGAACAGCCACAAACAATACATTATCATCCACTTGTTGAGCGAGTATTAACATTTTCTCTTCATCTTCACCTCTTACTGTGTCATTTGTTCATTCATTTTTTTTCACTTCTACTCTGAGTTTTCTTTCTTTCTTTCTTTTCTCTCACTCACTTACATTCCTCAGAGAATATATTAACATGATGGCATCACACAATTGCTACATATTTACTGACTGCACTTTCATGAAGTGAATTTCCCATTCCACCACATCCCAAAGACGCTCCACTGGATTGAGATCTGGTGACTGTGAAGGACATTTGAGTTATGACCTGAACAGCAAAATAAGGATGCAACAACGGACCATTGATGACTAGTTAATTTTCTATGATAATATTTAATAAAACATGATGATCATAACAATAATATAATTATATACAAATGTAGTTATAAGAATATTAATGAACAGAGACTCACCTCTTCCACTTTATCTAGCATTTTCATTCTCAGTTTCTTTTTAAAACTTTGCTTATTCGTTTTAGCTGATTTTTATGATGTAAATTGGTTTGTGTAAATCGATTTTTTTTTTTTTTAAGAAAAATGTCCAAACACACTGACCAGCATGTTAAACGTGATCTGTAGATTAAAAAATATATATATATAACGACCCATAAAGACACACAGTTACATTTTCTTGACGCGTGTTGTACACTTACTTTGTTACTTTATTAACTTGTGCTGCAAAACATAATTCTGTTGTGCTGGATTGTGAGACTTGAACAGGATCGTTTGCAGTGTTTTTAAAAGCAGTTTTTATTTACTAACGTTTTATTTAGTGTTTGTTGGATTGTTGAGTTGATACAGTAGATGCAATGTATCATTTGTTCTCGTGACATGAATTATTCAAACATATTGGTCTTAACTTCACATTATCAGATAGAAGTCATGCTTGTTTATAAACAATGCAGCTTTTCTCTGTATCTCTGGGCAAGAAGTTCTTCAAATTTGATAAGATTAGAAGCAACATCAAGTCTGAGTTCAACAGGTCACATCCTGATTGTGTATAATTAGTTAAAACCTGCTGTTTTTCTCAAGCTTTGGCGTTGACTTTGTCCATGATCACTTCATGTGATTTGTGTGGTTATATAAAGTCAGTTGTTTCCAATGGACATTGATAAATTCTATTCTCTTGTCATCTGAGGACAGCAAACATGTTTTGTACTAGTGAATGTAAGTAAATAAAAACATGGTAAATTGAGTAAAATGTATTTGAATGGTTTTAGAGGTAAAGGTTAAGCAAATTGCAACATTTTTTGCAAGTTTAATTAATATCGTGAAATTAATTTTTTGTAATTGTATACAGTAATTCTATTTACGAATAATAATGATTATAGAATATAATATAATGCAGCAAATCAATATAATAATCATATTAATAATTATTTCATTTAAAATGATTTATGAAATTACTTATTAATTAAATTGAAAGATTTGACTTAATTACCCCTAACAGATAAAGTAACACCAATAACTCCAGTAGCATTATGTTACTTTGAGTAAAAATACAGTATATTCTAGTCCAAATACAGTATCTTACAGTAAGTGTTGAATACAGTGTGCAGTTTAGCAAAAATCCCGCAACCATCGACTTGATCCCTTTTTTCTTCTTATGTTAAAATGTAAATCTGCCACTTTAATAACTAGATTATAATAATACAATTTATGATTTGAATCTATAATATTATTATGTTTACACCTCGGGCCATCCACGTGTTAGCTATCACTTCTCAGGTTCCGTTCCCGTGAAACCACTAGCTGAGTGATTTTAGCTTTAAGAGTCTTCTATTCTGCCCGCACCATATGCCGTTTATGAATTATGCTGTAATAATTGGCTAAAATTAGAGTGAATTACATGAAGCTCTCAGCACAGTGAGCCTGGAAACAATGGGCTCTATATGAAATAAAACACCACATAGGAGGGAATGTAATTCAATAGAAGTCATTACAAGCTAAATCTGAAGAAAAACATCTGCGTAGTGGTTGTAGGAAAATTCAGAATCGCCATTTCGAGGCCAACACGTCCCATAATGCATTGTGCTCTGAACGCTGATGAAATGACGTATGTGCAGAGATTGGAATCTCCATCTCCTCTAACCATGTGTATATTTTAATTTCAAGGTTTAGATTTCACTTAAACTTTGTGTTTCTGTGTAATTATGACAGCGGCTAAAGTTTACAAAGTGTAAAAAGTATCAACTTGTATGATTTGTACACTGAGAATACAGCAAAACTACTAACTTTGTATAATTTACCACATTAACGTACCAACTGTAGGTTCGTCAGTCTGTTTTGTAATGTAAAAACGGATGGACACATGTTTCTGCATGAAATATCTCTTAGTTAAAAAAATTAATGGAAAAAATACACTAGATAAAAATAAAGTATGCATGTTTTCTTTTCTGTTTTTAAACATTTATTAATAGAATCAATTAGACATAAAAAGAAACAATACATTATTTTTGTTACTTTTTTATAGCTAGTACTATTATTATTTATATTGGCTTTTTTTTTATTATTTTTACTTTCACCGCTTTTGATTATTGTTATTATTCTATAAATCTGTTATTAGGAGTTAACATTCTATCCACAGAACAGACTTGATCTAATTAAGAAATTGTTTAAATGTTTTTTTTTTTTTTTTTTTTTTTACAGCTGTTGAGGACATTCTCGTTCCCCGTCTCACTAATTCCCTGAATGATGGAACTTGCCGTCTCAAAACTTGTTCTAAAAATAAAAGACTTCAACAAAAAGCTCAAAAAAAGCTTAATAAACTCAACAACAGCTCTGTTGGCTCTCTGTTGGCTTTCTGTTGGCTTGGTCTTGTTTCAGGGTTTAAACTCGACTAGTTTTGATTTTGAAATCCTTGTTTTGCTTGTCGACTCTTTATGGTTCGACAACAGGGCGACTCCGTGCACGCATCAGAATAGAGGAAACGCCACGCGTGTGTGATGATGCCCCTGATCCCAGCACAATGAAATTACACGTCTGTGATCTTCATCTTGCAGACGGATTCAAGGCCCATTTATTTGGAATTGCTTTTAGCGTAATCCAATAAACACATTTTTTCATTTATTTCCATGGTGAAATTTCTGCTGAGGCGATGCAGGCCAGCGTTTTCTTCATTAGCAGTAATAATAACAGTAATAGCAATAAGCGCATTAAAGGCAATTATTACACTGATCCTCAACATCATCATCATCAACATCAATAACGCAGAGGTGTTCGCGCGATGGGCATTAGCCGCCTCTAGAAAGGTTTAAACCGGCTGAAAATGACAATGACTTGACGTCTTGTGAACATGAAGTGTTTGCGGTTGAGTTTGACCTGTTAAATGTTGGTTTTCTGTAGAATAATCACTATTTAATCAAGACTATTCTTAGTATGTATGCTTTGCTATGCTAAATTATTATTGCACCGGAATTCTCGGGAGTCTCTCTCTGGGCGGATGAGGACTTTTTTTTCTGGCAGTGTTTCCCAGTCTAACACTCATCTCAAAGTTGTTTTCTATGTCCTATTGTTTCTCCTTCACTTTATTAATTTTAGTTAATTACCTTCATTAGTCAATTTGTTTCACCTGTGTCTCTTTATACATCCATCTTGTTCTGCCCGTTTCAAATTTGTGTATCTTTTTTTTTCTTTGTCTATTTTTTAAAGTGAATTTTATGTAATTTTTTAAGCAATTATAATTTTGTACATAAATGTACAAACAAAGCCCTGTGTCTTGCAAATGTTTGTCTTTGAAAATGCCTCAGCCGAATAACAAATACGGATAAAATACTGAAAAAATATAATATCACAAATGTATTATTTGTTACTATCACAATAAATTAAAAAATGAACTTTTTTTTTAAGTCAAATACCTTATCAAGTATAAAAGCAAATAATCTGTAACTTTACATTCATAACATGTAAATGATCTTCCACGACTTACGCCTCCATTTCATTTCTTTTTTTTTTTATTGGGAAAGCCTTGAGCGTGGTGTGGAATATCAGCGGAAGAACATCAGGAAGTAACAGGTTCAGAAACGTGTCGGTCAGAACGTCTCCGCCAACTGGCTCTCCACATCGTGGCTTGGAGGAACGTGCATGTGCACTGATCGACCAAGGAGAAAAATATTTGAAAATTCTAAATCGTTGCTAAACCAGCTTAAAATGGATGGCATCATTGCGCCGCTCCACCCTGCCAAAATGCCAAGAGAGTTTGGGTCTTGGCGAAGGCCAGCTCTCCCGAATCCCCCCTGCGGCCTGCGTGCCCCCCTCCCTGCACACTATCTGCTGACACAGAGTCTTGCCCCGGGCCCCCGGATCTCCACACGGCCGGATCCCTGCTGCGAGGAGCGGGAGAGAGCTGAAGCTGTCTGACCTGTGAGGTAGGAGCCTCCATCACACTCCAACACATAAAGCTTGTGCTTCAATGTCAGTTCCAACTTGTTTATTATCTTTCATTCATACAATTTTATACATCCTGGACATTGGCACATCAAACTCTTGTGCATACAAACACACACACACACACACACACACACACACACACTTTTGAAGACGTACAATAATTAAAATAAATACTGATTTATCACTTTTTCTTTGTTTAGTGTAACTGTCCAGGAATCACAATTTTTCTCGTCATATTTTCAATTGCATTTTTCTTTCTGATTTTGTACACTACCTGAATTGAAAAGCTAAACCGTCAATTTAAATCATCTCTACAAGTGAAATTGTAATTATTCAGTGAAAACAAGCCTCGTTTTGGAACAAATGGTGCAATTCTATAACAATAGTATGTTAGTCACAATGTTATTATGATTACTAACTTATAGAACGTAAAGATCCCCAAGTGACAATAGCTAAATGCTAAATTATTATTTTGCTATTGATAAATATTGTCATAAGTACAAATGAAGATGTATTTTCAACCGTGTTCATTTGGACAAAAGGGTTTTTTTTTTTGTTTTTGTTTTTTTTAATGACACTTATTTCAATTTTCATAATGGCTACAATATCAATCTGTGGGACTTGATCTGCAACAGTATTAATGTTATTACAGTATGATATTGTGTTTTATTGTTTGTTTGTTTGTTAGTTATAATTTTTGAATGGATTTGACATTTTTTTTAATGAATTGATGTGTGTGTGTGTGTGTGTGTGTGTGTGTGTGTGTGTGTGTGTGTGTTATAATTGAACCACCACGTTGCTGCTTGCAGCTATTTTTATTATTGGTTTAATACATTTTAAATTAGTCTGGTATTAAGAATTTTAATTTCTTTTTAGATTCCATAGTACAATACGAAGTACAATAAATAGATATTATAACAATGCACAAAAGCAGAAATTAAAAATAAAGAGTTATGGAGAAAATCGTCAGGGTGATGAACCAAACTGAGTAAGTCGTGATTCAACAGCGGAGAGAAAAGTTACTGTACTGAGCAGATATTATTATTACTTATTCATTTTGTCAAATGGGTTTTAGATTTAATTTTGCTGCTTTCGTTGCGACAGAGTCTATATTTGCCTGGCCGTAGCTTGTTATTGTTTCTTTGTCTTTCTTTTTAATCACAGCTGTCAATCACCGGCTCTCGTTCGTCGTGTCACCTGATGCTTTCTCCATCTCTCCTTCCTCAAACATCTCTCATCACTTCCCTGTAATTGGCTCATTAGATTTCTGTTAATTAGTCCATCAAGCCTAATGTTTTTCAAGTGCTTTGTTTCTTTTCATAGCATTTCGTAGTTACAGCGTAACTAAAAACCACACAATTGGTTCCCGGAGTTGCGAGACAATGACCTCGTCTGATTCACATTTTCCCGCACAGGAATTCCTGGAGGAACATGGCGTTTAGGCCTTAGGATTTGTTTGGGGAAACGCATCACAATCCACTGCCTCCCAAATTGCCGTCTGCTTGGACGTGTCGGTCGCGGATTACGTTCCTCCTGCTTCACTCTGAGGAAGTTCAGTCGGTTTGTTTGTAAAAACACTGCAATTTAAGTGAGCATCTGGTTCCAGAGATCAGCGTCTTACAACACTTTTCCCGCTTCCTGCCTGATGTGCCGCAGATCGGCGTCTAGACGTGCATCTGTCGCGTGCCCCGCTCTTTGCTACGGAACACTGCCTCGAGAAGCGTCGAGCTTACGCGGTTCTGTTCGCTCATTTACAGACAGCCAGATCCTGCGGAAGGCCGAGGAACGGCAAGTCAGTCGCTTAGATCGGATGGATAGGATGCTACTGCCGACAGGGCCAACGTTAAACAGGCAGAGTTGCGCTGAAAAGGTTTTCCGCGTCGACTCCACTTCTGTGGATTAAGTGGAACATTTAAAAATGTTCTTAATTCCCAAAAAAGGGCTCCGTAATTCTCCAATCACGGCTTCAGATGTCAAGGTGTCAAATGACCAAATGAAAGAAAACAAATTCTGTCATACAGTCTTAAAAATAATATAAATGGTTTTCTCATCTTGGTGATTATTTTGGAAGTCAAATAATATCTGTTAAAATGCTTCAATTGGATTTTCAGTTGAACCTGCAACCTTCCGGTCTCGAGTTCAAATCCCTAACCATAAAACCATAACTGCCCCTGTAAAAATTGTGCCTGATGGTGTAAACATTTGCTTACATGCACAAGGGGAAATGCAGGCAACATTGTTCTGGGTTCAATTCCCCAAAGTTATTTTGTTGCATTCACCCCAGGAAACGTGAAGTCATGTCATTGATTGTATAATGGTTGTAAAGAGAAGAGTGTGATCTTTTTAGAAAATGTGAATAACAATTATTTGTACGGCCCATAAAGTTGTTTTTAATAAATGTTATTTTGCATTGTAATACTTTTAATAAAATTTGAAACATATTTGCATTTTTAGCTCTTAAAGCTCCCAATAATGCCCATACTGTTCATACTTTATCCATCTTATATATAACGCATAGTTTAAAAGAATTGCAAATAAAAATATTCTCCGTGGGGGGATTATGAAAAATATATGGCCGTTGAAATTTTTATAACTTCGAGTTTATGGTGTTTCTGAGCTGAGGAGCAAAACGATTGGATCCAATTGTCGCTGTATGTCTTAATGCCGCATGTTCGGTCCTTTAGCAGCGCTCGGCTTCCTGTCATCCACATGATGAATTTTCCTTAAAGTCTTTACACTTTATGCACTTTAATCATCTTATTTGAATGCGCGTCACTCTGCAGCCAAATTGTAAGCGGCTAACTTTAGTTTGACTTGTGCTTCTGTTTGGGCCACAGGCTTGACGTGAATGCGAACACGAGTCGCAATCCCATCACTTTGTAGAATGTCGGGAAGCAGCCATTGTCTGAGATTGGCCTGCTTTTTAAGGCTTTGTATGGGCCCTTTGCAATTCAGCAGTCGTCACTGCTCGACATAACTCTAGATGTTTCCCTGACTCAAATCGTGACCACATTTCCTTACTTTAGATTGACCCTGCTGATCCTCCTTTGTGCCGGAGCGCAGATTAGAGAGCAAGACGAGCTGCGCGCTTTCCAGCGACTCGGAAAGCCTCGGAAGACAGCTCCTGCTTCGTTCCCGGTTCCGGCCCTTGCCAGTCTATATGACTTATGGAGTTTGGGCCGTACACTGCCAATCCCACTTAGAGTGCATTTTTCTGATAAACAAAAGCACATTCAAGCTTTAGCTTCTCATTTCACACTGTGTGCTTTGGCTTTAGGCGATGCTTTCCTGGAGCCCTTGGCCTACAGTCCAAAGAATGGCTCCAGTTGGCTTTCCTTAAAAAAAAAAAAAACCAGAGAAAGGAGCAGCCACATGTGGAGGATTAGACTCCATCTTTCATCCTCCACGCTCTCTGCTCGCCCTCTTCTGCCCAAGCCCACCGGCTCCCCCCCTCGGACGCACAAACACCCACGTACGTATCCTCACCTCCGGGTGCCCATGAAACTTACCTCAGCATCCTCGGATGTAAGACTTTACTTGGCAGCCGCGGAGGCAGGAGTGAGTCTATTTAGAGCGGTTATGAAAGAGAATTTGCATTATCGGTGGTGCATGTGCTGGACGGCGACGGCCAAATTCGCGGCTTGGAAGTTTTCAACCAAAGTTTCTTTTCTTTTGGCTTTCGGCACCTACCTTGCTGAAGGCCATTTTGAATCCGCCACCACGGTTCTACTAAATTCTCACATATGGTGCTTTTAAGATCGAGGTAGGTGTGTTTTAAATGCAGATAGCGCGTTAAACCTGCAGCAGATGGAACGATAGAGCAGTGCATGACAAACATGACTCCTAATACACCCACTATTAAAAATGCCGCGTGTGTGATCAGACGATTAGCCGCCCGGTGTGGCCCACCGTCTTCAGCCTGTCAGCAACATCACAGCGGTTATTAGGGGAGGATGTGAAATTACAGCCGTGTGGCAGCTTGACCCTCGGGCCACGGACGCTCTCTGGAACAGATGTGCCACCCACCCACTCGCAGCCGTTGTGTTCTTCCCACAATGCCCTGCTGTAAGGGCAGCGCTTGAAAGTAAAGCGGTCCGCGCTTCGGTTTGTGAGCATCTTGGTCTCGGGTCAGAAGCAGTGACTTTAGAAACCATGGTAATAAATATTTCACGCATTAAATATTATATTCAGGGATGTGATATTATTGCAATTATGATTTTCTACTTTGGTGGAAAATAATTTATGCTACTGTTTTACTTCTAAAACTCTAAAGTATTCAGTTGTTTGGTACAAATATTTATGTTGTAGAAACAATTATTAAGCAATAATGCATTTATTTTTGTTTTTAAATGAATAAAGTTGTTGTTTATTTTTTTGCCGTTTAACTATTTTGTTAATTATGCTATAATAGTTCAACAAGACAATAATTTACCAGTTTATACATCTTGAAACACTTAGACTATGATTTAAATGTGTAAATGTTACTTTTGTAGCAAGTAGGTTTTTTAATTTGATCAAGAGATATTGTTTTCAAATTTTAAAGTAAAATGTTGCTCTTGATTTTTACTACATATACAGAATCTGGACATTTTTGTACTTTTTCGTATAAAATGTAAATCTAATAAAATTTAAAAATCCTTAAACCTTAGATTAAAGTTAATCTCCTTTGTTAACTTGTCCCTTACAGTTTATTCTAAAAATATCACATATTTAGATATTTATAGTAGTGTCACAATTTTTGTGAATTAAGGCCTGAATAATATGTTGAACACAATTATTTTTATTATAATTTGTAATAAATCAAAATAGGGTTGTCATCATTCTGATGAGCATGAACTTTCAAAATTGGAACTATATCTACATCGTCATAGAGACTTTAGTGCACACGAGTTCTAGTCCCAGTTTGAGCGTTTGGTTCTCTCATGCTAAACTGCGCTCGCAGGGTGACAGCTTGACTCCTGGGGAACGTGGCCAGACTGATGAAATGAGATCATAAGTGAGATGAGCGCTGTGAGTGCAGGGACTAAGTGGAATGAACGCTGTTGACACATGAACCAGGCAGTTGCAGACGTCTTTGCGTGGAAATTCGTATGTCAATACATTCGCTCATTTTCTCTGATCCCCCTGCACGGCCCCGCACCCGCTGGCATCATCTCCGTGAACTGGCGAATAAGAGTGGATTATTGAAGTATTTTGTTCGCCAATCACCTTTTTTCTGCTTTTTTTATTCGTCTATTATTGGTGTGTGTGTGTACCAAATGCCTGGATTTTACACTAAAGTGTGGCATCATGGTCACTTATAGGGACTTTTGGCTGGTCCCCACAAGTTTGAAGCCAGTTTGAGTTTTGCTTAAGCTTTGAGTAAAGGGTCGGTGTGGGAATGTGTGGTTTTGTATGCAAATCAAATTTTATTTTATTGTTATTGTTTTTAAATTAGTGATGTTTAAAGATTGTGTGTTCTTGCTTTGTTCATGCTTCAATCCACTTTGCAGTTGCCCATCGCTCTCTATCATATGTTGGCAGTCGATTCACTTTTCCAGGGCAGACACACATCACTGGAGGGGTGGGGTCTTCCGCTTCAATTAGCCAATCAGAGTTTTGGGCGAGGCCTGAACTACATGCAAATTCTAAAGCACTACTTCTAAATACCGCTTAATCCTTTTTTGAAAGCCTTTGGTAGAAGGTGTCTTACCGTAAAATAAACAAACCACCTTGTTAAAGTGATTAAAAGAATTCCATGTCCTATTATTATCAATTGTAATCTATTCAATATTATTATTTCAAAACCATGATAACAATTTACATTATTATTATTATTATTATTATTATAATTATTATTATTATTGTTGTTATCATCATCATCATCATCATCACAAAATCAAAGTTTAAAATTTTTTCTAATTTTGTTTTGCTTATGTTTATGATTTTTGAAGTATGAGTATAAGTACACTAGGCACGACAGTTTAATTGTAGACAAATGATAATGATTAATAAGGTAACAATGTAATTAATCACAACTAATTACAGGAAGTTGTGCGATCAATTGGGATCTAAAATGTGTGTGTGTGTGTGTGTGTGTGTCCATGTTGTCACATGTAATGTATGTGAATATTGTTCTTGTAGAATTTCTCCTTCTTTTATTTGGCTGAATGCAATCCAATTTCATCTCGGCAGTTTACACATCGACCACGCTTGACAGATTTAGAGGTTTGAATTTTCCAGCTTATCAGCATTTAAGGTTTGCGCAAAGCTTTACGTCCTCGGTGGCCGCTCCAGAGATGAGGAACAGAAGGGACCGCCGCTGTTGAATGCACATTGATCAGCTTCCTCTCTCCCTCCCTATTTATTTATTTCTTCTTTTCAGAGCTAGATTTGTCGATTCATTCAAACTCTTGTGTGTGTTATCCCCGGAGGGCAGGAATTAATTCCTCCTCCTTGACGTCCTCCTCCTCTTTCTCTGCACGAAGGTGCAGTGGGTTTTCTTTTTTTTTCTCCCCTTCGAGAAAATGCCGAAGAGGAGGAACCAGTCCTGAGGGGATCTTGTCTATGTAGTATTTCATTCGCACTTTAATCCTCCGCCGTGTTGAATGGTTCACTGGGAATAAACAACAAAGCTTTTGTTTATGAATCTAATATTAGCCTCTTGGCATTTCTTACATAAATGAGATCCTGCCCTACGGCAACACTATTGATTTCCAGCATCCGCAAAAAGTCGCCTCCATCTTTACAACATAAGGCTCAAGAGATTATAAGAAAAACAAACTGAAAAAAAAACTAGGTTGTGTATTTGTAACTGTATAAAACTGTTTAACCGCATGAATCATTTTCAATTTTGGCTTTGTGGACCAATTTGTCCCGAATAAGCGTCTGTTAATAATACTAATAACAATTATTTTTTCCATATTTAGGGGTTCGAATTGAAGATCTTGAAACTCTCATAGACATTTATATATTTTCATATTAGGAACTTTTTTTTTTATCACATTTTTACAATACAGTTCTTCTTTATACTAGTAAGGCTGACACATATTACAATTTATAATTCCGATTTATAGTTTATAAAGTTTATAATTATATATTATTATAAAGTGTAAACTAATGTTTGTTTGCATAAAATAATTTAGCACGCCACGTCATAATATGGTTGTGTTTGTGACAAATAAAATTGGAATTTTTAACTAGCTTTTCAGAATTTGGCTGACATGTCTGACATTAATCTGACATGACTGATCAAGTTAAGGATTCAAACCCACCACCTTTGCGTTGCATGCATGTCGGTTGATGAGAAAAAAGGAAGTTGCGTTAACTTAAACGTGTGGTGGTTGAAGTTTACCAGGGTTAAAGATAAGGCCTAACTAACCTGCTGTTTTAAATCTAAAGGTTTAAGAAAAAACTAAACTAAAAATTTAATTTAAGAAATCAAATTAGCTGATGTTGTTGATGCAGAAGAATTTCAGCAAATTCTGCAAAACCGCTAAAAATTACCCCTTTGAGATGGTGGAATTAAATCGTCTGTTTTTACATCACAAATGCGAGCTTTATTAAGCGCTCGGCCAGAGATGTCTGCATTAAATCCTAACAAACAAAAGCGTTTAAATCCTCATCGCTCACACATCGGCCTATAATCCGGCCGCGTTTTCAGCCCCAGACATGCAAATGCACATATTAACGGCTAATAAATAAGACAACTTCAGATTCTCGTCTTTATTAGACGGACTAAAATATTATTAATTGTAGATTATGCAGCTTCTAATGCGAAAGACATTTGCATGTTAGGAAAGCGATGACAAAGGGCTGATTCTTTTATGTGGAGCGAGCTCTTGGCAGGCCTGAAATCAGCGACAGGTTTTAGAATGAAAGAGCGACAGGAAGAGATGGAAGCGTAATCCCAATCAATGCACTTCATAAAGCACCTTCTTCCTAAAATGTGTGACTAATGTGCACAAATCTCCGGGTTTAAAAGCTGTCAGCCGAGATGGCTGGAGTTGTTGCTTCGCTATTCATCTCCGCAACGTAACAAACCGACTCGTTTGTTTGTTCCCTGCGCTTTCTTCCTCCCGTTTTGTCTTCCGTCTGAGCAAACGTACCTTGAGGTCTTGTGTAGGGTTTCCCTTTTCAGGCTGAGCTCCGACGAGCCTGCGTGCTTCGTGCTTCCGTAATGACATTAAACGGGAACGTTTAAAGGGCTTTCGGCGAGAGCCGCATTGTCTGCGCTGAAGGCTTCCCGAAAGGGCTTTTATTATGTCGTGGATTTAACGCCAGTGTGTGTTACCTGATAACATTAAAGCAGAGAGGAGCCGAGCGGGAATATTCCCACGCTGGCAGAGCTTCAGGAATATTGACCACCAACAGGATTTCAGCGGTTCAGGGGCTTCGAACCGCCCGATTGGATGTAGAGTTTCAACCGGGAAGCTTTAATTCATTAGCTCGCATTTTATGCAGCTTCTAAGTCGGCTAGATGCATTTTGTCGAGAACTTGTCCAGTTTGAAGACCCCAAGTTCTCCTGTGATCAAGTCCCACTGAACGCAGAGAAACAATGCAGCATTAGTGAAGTATTGTGTCGGCCTTTGTTTCCTCCACCTCAATCAGAAAACCTGAACTCGCTTGGGTGGGATTTCAACACAGGGGTGGGTTTCTTTTTTTTTTTATTTTATTTTCCGCATTACTTTTTCAGCAAGCCGAGTGAAATAAACTGATAAAATGAAGTTTATTTCCAGTCGAGTTGATAAATCCGGCAGAAAAGCGAGTGATTTTCAGCAGAGGTAGAAATAATGACAGTGTTGGGGATGGTTGATCATCCCTGGCTAATCAGAATGATACATTTATTCCACAGGTGTTGCACACGGAATGGTGTTTCGATGCGACGTCGATCCGCCGACTCGTCGCTCTCTGGTCGTGTTGGCCTTTTTTGATTCACACTTATATTTTGTTTTATGTTAAACTAATGAGGATTATTTTCTTACAGTAAACACACACAGACACACACACACACACACACACACACACACACACACACACACACTCATTTTCACGTGTGACATATTCTAGACTGTTGAGTAATGTTACAATCCTACTGTAATGCCACAGTAATTTGTCCTATAAATTTCATTGATAGTTTAAAGATCATTTATTTGTTGTGGTTAAGTATAACATAAGAATTTAACAGTAATACATACAGTAATTACTGTTACATAATTTTGTTTACATACCGTGTAATATTAGTTTATCATTTGTTAGTTTCGATATTTTAAAACAAAACATGTATTCCGCCAATTTTAATGTACTACTTTAGAATCAAAAATCTTTTGTTTTTGTTTCACAATACTTTAGTTTAAACGCTTATTATTTAGTTGTCAGTGTTGATTTGAATAGTGAAAAGGTTTGGAATACCTGGAATACAGGTTTCCGTAAAGTAGACATTGATATATTCATATATACTATTACTTCCTATTTTTTTCCCCCGTAATATACAGTTTTCCATAATGTCTTCTGCATTCATTGTTACTTGTAGTTTTTGTTAGCGAACTGCTAATATAATCGAAAAACATGCATCAACCTAATGAGTCTCTGAAGTCCAGGCCGGTCCCACCAGTGTTTACCTCGTCCATGTTGCTTTATTAGTAGCAGAACGGGACACAGAGCAAGTGAAGACTCAACTTGAAAGCAGCGTCTTACTATCTCTCCACTAGGGTGTAAATTACAGGGACGCCTGGGGTTTTCTCTCGCCTTTTCTTTCCAATTTTGCCTCCTCTCACTCTCTCTCTCTCTCTCTTTATCTGTCCCTCCCTTCCCCTCCTCTTTCTCTCTTTTCCATCTCTGGCACTTTTCCACCCTTCGTTTGTACACATATTCACAAGACAATGACTTTTACTTCACACACCTGGGCTCCGGGCCCCACAATCTTCCTAATATCTCTTAAATCTCCGCATAAGGTATGCCTTCCATAGGGCTTACAATACCATTTGCTCTAATTAACTCTTTTGGCAGAGGTGGATACAAGCTGCTTTTGCGGCCCCAGGAGAGAGGAGCCCAACACGGGTGAGGCGTCCCCGGAATATGAGGATAAATGGCCGGTAATCCTGCAGGACCGCGGGTCTGGTAATCAACACTCCAGCAACTGGAAACATTTTATAATTCTTTATCTTAATTTAACTTCTTGGGGTGAATTAGTGTTTGCTTAAAGAATCTCCGCCACCGTCGTGTTTCGTTTATCGCTTTGTGGCTGCGTATAATTTAAACCTATGATACAAAGAGATATAACAATGTTTAAATAAAAGTGAATAGTCTAGAAACCCTGAGTGCAGATAGAATAGTGGACCAAAACCAATATAAATGGCCAAGGAAATAAACGTACTAACTGTTTTAGCTTTTTATTTTCCACTGAATATAGGCAAATGAGTGGGCGTGTCTTAATTGTGTCACTGCAAAGTTATTGGTCAATTGGTAAAGCCTTTTCTTGTTCACCATGGCTATTTCTCTGATCGTATTGTTAAATAAACTGAACACATTTTCTCAAATCAGATCAATTTGAAGCACCATAATGTTCATGGTCTGCAAAATGCTAGAACAGAGAATTTGGGAAACACGACACAAAGTGACCAATGACTGTCTGCAAAAACAAAACGGCAAAAAACTATTGTTCATTTATTTACTGAGTCATTTATGTTTTAGTCCACAATAAAAAAAACGGATATACAATCAATTTTATGAGATACAGTATCATACAACGCAACACAGCAATGCTTATATTCAATAAAATACGTGAATATTCAAGGAATACTGAACACAAATAGAATACCACAAAGTTAAGTTACAAAAACTAACTATGAAAAGCGTGAAAAACACAATTCTGACGTGTGTGTGTGTGTGTGTGTGTGTTTTGATTCTTTCACATCTGTCCGGCGGGAACCGGTGAGTCAGACTGTCGTCTCATTGGCCAGATTCAGTGTCACACAGTGTCTTAGCGAGCAACGTGCGCAATTATCAAAGTTGACGTGATATTATTACAGCATGTGACAAATTTTCGAAAAGGCTGTAGCTTGCACTGGCGTTTGAAAGAAGAGCGAAATGGAGAGCTTGTAATGGGGGCCGCGATAAGCAAATCGAATTAATGACAATGAGTGTTTGTGGAGAGAAGGCAGGCAGAGAGCTTGTTTGAGCCCATCGTGCGTGCCATGTTAAACACTCCACTCGCCGTGGAGGGGCTAATCCAGTCTCCGACAGCTAGCTGATTATACGAATAAACTACACGCTCTCGTAGCATCCCTCGTTAGCGTTCAAGCTCACGCCAACGAGGAAGTAATTAAGACGCCACTCCTTCCCCCTGCAATCCAAACACAAAAGAGGAGTGATTTTAAGTGTTGTCTATTAGAGCAGCTTGAAGGTGTTTATATTATTTTGGCTCGGAGCAGATGTCATTATTCGGTGGCTGGTTTACTCACTTCGAGCAAAGTCAGGCGGCTTCGGGCTCACGCGTGCCGTGATGCTCTTTTGATTCACGTGGGCTTTGAGCATATAAACTGTCGCTTGTTGTTTTAAATAATAGATTGCCTTCCTTAATTTCCTGCCTGATTTTTTGGCAGCAACTTTGGGATGAGCAGCATCTGTCAGGCCTCAGCGAAGGCCAAGAAAACATTCTGCGTCAAGATGTATGATAAAAATTGGACATGTTTGGCTTGAGGATTGCAAAGGTTGAGTCTTTTCGAATTGCCTGTGTTTTAGGTGACATAGCTGATGTCAGTGGTGCTCGATTACGATCTTGTGAGACTCTGGCTTCCTGTTCGCTTGACAATATAGTAATTGTTAGTTTGGACACCCACTCGATGAGATAATGAGGTGTAATGGACGGACATTATGATGGACTGAGCACAATTCAAAAGTATCTGTGTCTCTGAGGTTTGAGTTTTATACATGGACAAACTGAACTTAAACTACATAGAATGATAAATAGATTGATCGATCGATAGGTAGGTAGGAAAGGTAGGTGGATGGATGGATGGATGGATGGATGGATGGATGGATGGATGGATGGATGGATGGATGGATGGATGGATAGATAGATAGATAGATAGATAGATAGATAGATAGATAGATAGATAGATAGATAGATAGATAGATAGATAGATAGATGTGTAAAGTACGGATACCTTACAGTACAAATCACTCCATTACAAGTTACAACTCAAAGAAAACTTGAGTAAAAGTTGTAAATGATCCAATTTTAAAATAAATAATAAATTACAAATAAATACATATAAATATAATAAAAATATGAGCGTTTGTAATGCACTTTTCACAGTTTTAACTGTCTCAAAGCGCACAATTTAGGCTCAAATTGTAGGCTCAAATTTTAGGCTCTGATTTAGGGTCATAAGAAATGTGAAAAAGGAAATTCTTTATGTATGAGGTTGTATTTCCTAATATGATGAAAAAAATCAATATAATGAAATTACACACAGCAAATGTTTTAAAATGGCAGAATAAAAACAGAACAAAAAGTCAGTCAAACGTTCACAAGTTTTGCATACAGTACTTTAAGCATCCTGCAGATGACGATATTGCATTGTCGGCCCAAAAAATTAACCGCAGTTGGTAAACAGATGCCAACTTGTCGCACACAATAACAATGTAGCGAATAATGGTAAGTGTCCATTCAAATGTAGTGGAGTAAAGAGGACATACTCGAAGAAAAAAATTAGTTAAGTAGAGAGTAAAAGTTGCTTATATTTTTGATACTCAGTACAAGAACAAAGTAGCCAAAAATACTACGCAAGTACTTTATACCACTGCATACACTCTACGTAGACGTACAAATACATAATGTGTTAAATATAATGTATATGCATATGTACTTGTTCTGAAAATTTTTGTGAACTTAAGCCAGAAAAAAATTGGCTCAATATTCGTTTGGCGTCATTTTCAAATAGCTGCTGCTCTGAATAAAGTCTTTAGCGTTTCTCTCAGGCTAGGGGCTGAAATCCCGCCCCCTTGGCCCCGCTAGGGCCAGAATTCCTCCACCAGTGTGTGTGGAAGCCTCACTGGGATTGCTTCAGACAAAGATGGCACACTTGCCAGCTCCATCCCTATATACCACCTAAAGCGCCACATTGGTTCCCCTTGCTCTCCGACGGTCCACCGGGGTGGCGCTGCCCTGGCTCTGGAGTGGGCCCTCAGGAGACTGGAGAATGAATAAAGAAAAAAAACATTTTATGCTTTTGTGTGTCTAATGCCTTTCCCAAATATACTGTGGGCTTTAGAAACAGGCGGCGATGTTTGGGAAATTCAGACCGCTTTAGAGAGGCTCCTTGTTAGTACCTGATTCTTCTCTCTTTTTTCCCCTCATCTCCCTTTAAAAATCTGCAAATCCATTCGCTAAACAGCTGCACCTCTGTATTGAACAGATAACAACCTGGGCCAGCCTGGCTCGGCGGCAAGTCAAGCCTGATAGGCCCAAATCTCTGGCCCCCTTTTTTTTTAAATGCTAATGACGGAAGAACACGTCTCAAGCCAAAAGCTCTCTTGTAGATCTGTCAATTGCTATTTTGACAGATATTTGCTTGTAAGTACACACAACACTTGTTCGCCGAGTCTTATCTGCGGCGCTGCAGAACACTGACCTACATTGCATCAAGCACAATGATGCACAAACCCACCGCTGAATACCATTTTTCATTTTCACCTTAAAAAGGAGGATGCAGTCAATGAAATGAAATGGATGGAAATCCAATAAACAGAAGGTATTCTCTTCCAAATAAGAAGAGTCTTTTTTTTTTCAAAGGAAGAATCCCTCGCATCTGAAAGCATTTCACTGCCTTGTCAAGGGTCTCTGCATTAGCACTTGCTAGTGATGAGTAAATATTGAATAAAATAGAGCAGCTGCTCCACTTTTATCTTACTAATTCAAGTGTGATTGTGTGTGTGTGTGTGTGTGTGTGTGTCTGTGTGTGTGTGTGTGTATTGGCTGATAGATATCCATGTGTCCATACATCCATCTGTCTATGATGATGGAAAGATGGAAGGGTAGATGGTTTGATGATCTATGGATGTATTTATGGAAACATGGATGTACATATACACAGTTGGATGATTGGACAAATAAACTGATGTTTTGGTAATGGGTGGATGTATAGATTGATGGACAAATTGGCGGAGCGATGAATGGACTTATGAATATGATAATAGATGGTTCTTGATGGATTGGTGGATGACTGAATAGATGTGCAGGCAGATGGACAAATTGACATATGAGAGGTTGAAAGATTACTAGAGAAAAAGAGAATTATTGATGAATGGATGGATGGATAGATAGACAGATAGACCACATTTTTTTTCTACCCCTCTTTTCTTTTCTTTTTTTTTTTTATTACGAACTTCCTCTGGATTTAAAACTTCTAACCATCTGAAATGATGTTCTCTAAGCTCTTTTTTTCCAGCAGTGCATCACCTTCACACTAAAAAAACTCAATAGAGCACTCGGATGTTGAATGGCCGGTAAATGTTCTCATCTTTCTTTTTTCTCTCAAAAAGGTTTGATTTTTTTACACTGTCTCCAAATCAGCCGAACCTAAAGAAAACCGTAAAACTAGCCCTGGAGAAAGAAGTTTGAGCAGTGTAAACAGCTCGATGCCAATCAGCGATTAATGAGGTGTAGTTGAAAAGCAGCGGCTGAGGGAAGTTAAACTGAGCTGAATTAAGGAGTAATATCATCCTTCACGCAGGTGCTCGCCAAACGAATAAGCACTTTAATTACTGTTATTCAATCACTGCCTTTTTCCCGTCTCCCTCCGCCCCCCTTTCTCCATCTCCATCTCAGCTATGACATTATCAGTTTTTCTTGTCAGTTCACAAACGCCTGTCGTAAGACGAGCTTGCGTGCGGCCACATGTGACCTAAAAACACTTCCTCCCCGAGCGGGAGGAAACGCACCTCCAGTCCTGTAGCGGTTTGGTGTATCTGCTGCTGGAACGATTGGGTGGAGGTGGGCGGAGAACATGAACACCTGCTACTGTCTTCAGCTTCACAATGGGGATCGGTTTGTTTAAAGACATTTGTTCCGAATATGAGGATGGTGTGAGCCCTGCTCAATCAGGAGAAAATATTAATGATAGTTGGAGATGCTCAGAGTTGACGTTGTTTTGTATAGATTAAGAAGACCAACCACTTTAGTTTGTTGAGATTTTAGTCATTGTTTGTGCATCATGTCAGAAGACGAGCGCACATTTCTTTGTAAATAACCTTTGATATGCGGGAATCTGCATCAAAGAGTCTAAAACAATTGCAACACATTTGGCGAACTATGACACTGGCGTGTTCACAATTCACAAGTTAACAATTTAACTCCTTCTTTAACTAACACTGCCTTAGATATATTATAACATATAATATATATGTATATATAATATAATCACTGCCGAACAGCAACTCATTAAAATGTATGTTAGACATAAGTCTTGAAGTCATGCAACTGTTTGCATGATCAACTTAATAGTTCAAGTTCAGTGAATTTGTAAGGAGCTTTTGACAGTTACAACTGTCTCAAAACTCATGAGCGCAACTCAATGACAAACCTCACAAGCTCTACTCATCTGAAGACCTTGGACAGCGCTTCCCTGCTCTATTACCCGTGATATCATAAATATTTTGTTGGCATAAAGCTTTTCAACATGTAAAAATATGTAGTTCAGCCCAGTTCAATAATGATTAGTACTCTTAAAATCATAGGTTTATGATAATATATGTGTATATTACCGGTGTGAAATTTTATACAATGCTTGGCATTTTTAGGCAAAGTGTGAAATGTTCGAATCTGAAAAACCTGGCAACAAAACTTCTAAAGAAGAAACAAATTGCAAGTCTTTTTTGGGGGTGGATGGTTTTTCATTTATTTATAGGGATGACTTACTTCTGTTAGTTCATTTTTAAAAGGCTACTTAGCCTACTAGTGGTTTCCAATCTATTGAGAACAATGGCTTGTGATGACTTGTCTTTGTCATTTTAATAACAGATCTTTATTAACAAAGGTAATAATAGAACTTTAATAAAAAAAATTGATAAAATACAAAATGACTGATACTGAATCAAAAACGGTATTGTTTTCATTCTATTCAGAACAATGACTTGGAAGATCTTTAATAACATAATAGACGCACAAAATGAAACAGGATATAGAATCAGGAACCGCAGGTGTTGTTTTTAATCTATTGAGACAGTGGCTTAAAATGTATTTTTATTGGTAAGGTCTTTAAAAAAGAAATGACAGAAAGACAAGAAGAGAAACAGTCTCTGACGTGGCACAGCACATGCAACAGCTTCAAACTGGCGAGATTTTCCAGAAACATGGTCGTGCCACTCTTCCTGATGGCCAAGACAATGTGTAAAGTTTGACAAATTTCATACATTGCCAACCCTTTTTTTAGGCATTCTATAAAATGCCTGTAGGATACTTATGCATCTGAAAAAACGACTGATTTTGATTCCACACACCTCACAGTTTTAAGCAGTGTAATAGCTACTGTGACTGATAATGTACGGTGTCTGGAAATGTGTCTTTAAGTGTTTGACGCTCAGCGAGGTCGCTCTGGAGCGCCGGAGGTCACAGTGTTTAACCAAGTGCCACTTCAGTCGATTAGCACTCGTCTTGTTTGCTTCCGTGACCCATTGCTCACGCAGGAAAGAGCAGATAGAGATGTTATTACATTTAAGTGCGTTCAGACCCTGCTATTTAATATCTCAGGATACAGACTTTCATTCTGACTCCATTATAATTTGGGTTGGGCCAACAAAATATGCATTTCTATGATATTTCTCAGCTCTAAAATATGTTTACTAAACATGAGGAGGATTTATGCCATGAAATATTAAAGCAAAACATTTTGAATGTGGTTTACATATACTGTTTTGTGGTGTCGGGCTATTTTTAGGAGCCTTGGGAATTTCTATAAAGTGAGAAACAAAAGTCTGGTTTTTGTATATAAACATTGTGCTTGTGTAATAATTAACATACACATACACACATTTGAATAAAAAGATAAATAGATAGACAGACAGGCAGGCAGGCAGGCAGACAGACAGACAGACAGACAGACAGACAGACAGGTGGGTAACAGCTGATCCAAATTGATTGGCTGTTCTGATCTCAATCTCTAAACAATAGTCTTCATCCGATGTGTAGAAATTGTGGATTTAAATAAAATTGGATCAGGACATCCCTCTTTAAATCTAAAATATAGGAACACTTTAGCAAAAATGAGTGAACCGAACTAAAGAATGGATTGTGGTTGTAAGTTAGTTTAGTTTAAACTTAACGGGTGAAGTGAATCCCACACGGAATAATTTCAGTCCACTGTAATGGGCAGATTGCTAATTAACGGAGCGTCGGCGACTTCACGGCCTCTTCCTCTGCGAGTTTGATTTGAAAGCGCTGCGTCGCTCTCTCCCCACGTTCTCTGCGCTCTCTCGCTCCCAAACCGTTTGTTTCAGCGATTACGGCGCATCTTTGCCTTCAAACAGATCGCACTGCTTTAAACTTCCTGCTTTAGGAAACATTAACATATGGGCCCACATTTTCACATTTATTTCGAACATCACGAGCCGGCTATTACAGGCTCGTTTTCCTAAGGATTTCACTCGGGATTTCACCGTAAACATTCGAAACTCATTATTGCTTGTCTGTTTGCCAAAAGTAAAGACAGACCCGACTTTACCCGGCCCAGATATTTACTGTGGTGATGGGCATCATGGATCTTTTGTTGTAGTTTTTTATACTCTGCCCCTGCTGTCCCAGAATTTTCAGTTTACTGGAAATGTTTCTAAGCACTTTATATATTTTGTTTATATATTTATTGACATTTAGGTCAAAGTGGGTCCGCAAATGTTAGGTTCTTGTGGGGTCTTTGGCTGGGCCCCACAACTTTGGAACCTGTTTGATGGAAATTTTATAGGGCCAATTTGCTTAAGGATATGATGAGGAATATTTTGGAGGTTCATTTCTTAAACGTACACAAATTAACTAATTGAAGCTGAACTAATTAAAATCGCTAAGTGAAGATAATTAATTATATTACCTGACCTATTGCTTTAGCATGTCATCAAGATACTTTTAAATGTTTTACACTGACTGGATTTAAGATTTTTAATTGGTTGTAATTAATTCGCCGTTTTAGTTTTTAAGTACTATTAAACATCTTGTCGTGAGACTCTTCTTCATTCATGTTTCAGGCCGCCTTTCTTTTTTTTATGGTAATGTGTCTAAATACACAGAGCCAATGGTCAGGAGTTTAAGTTGGAAATCTTTTAACTGATTAACCTTTTTTTTAATTGCAGTTAGTGTTTAATATCAGTAGAAACTGTGGTTTTACTGCAAATGAAAAGACTTATAAAGTAATTGTATAATAATCTTATAGAGAAGCTTCTCTTCTTATGGTGTTCGTACATGTATATTCACTATATTTTACGTTTTTGAATCATAGTCATAGCAATTATCTTAATACCAATAAACAAATTAATAAAATGCGACAATCTTTTTTTTTTTTTTATTATTATTTTCACACATGCGCTTTGAGACATTTGTAAATGTGAAAAGCACCTTACAAATACCCTGAACTTGAACTTAAATAGGTTCCTGTTTTTGTAATAGTTTTTGTAAATTATCTATCGTATTTTCTTTTTACTAACACAGAACATTGAGAATACACAAAGACAACAGTAAACATTGTCACCACGAAAGACCTCTGAAAAACACACACACACACACACACTGATTTTGTGATTTTTTTTTTATATAATAAGAAGAACTATTATGCAATCATGTGGAAACAAAAACGATAAAAGCCTGATTTGCATTTTATTTTCTGTATTTTGCATTCAATTATCAATAATAATCATTATCTAATATCTGGACTAAAGTCACTGGTTTTATTAATGTACTTTTTTTCTTAAAAATACAGTCATCCTTGTAATACACGATGCAATCTATACATTTGCAAAAAGACAATCTCCTTTCTCAGGAAGTGCTCCACAAAATCACTCTGAATTCCGAGCTCGCCACATGACAGAAATGGGGAAAAAACATCTATTAGTCTAGTAATTGCACTGTGATTAGCAGATGTGAGTGTTTGGCATGGAACAGGCTTTCCACCAGTTTGGAAGACGTGGAGCTACTGCTGAAGCCTGATACAATACAGCCGCCGTACATCCTTCACGTCCTCCTCCGTCTCTCCTCCTCTGCCTGTCTGGATCTCACCCAGCTGGCTTCATTATGCTCTTCACCATCCCAGATCTGCGGTTTTTGTCTGTTGCACATTTTTCGACTGTTTTATCTTAAGCGCTGTCCGTCCTGAAGCCTCATAAATATTTCTCTGGCATTTCTGCATCTGCTCAAACTGGCTGCTAATGAAACGATTCCTGTCTATTGTGCAGCTCTTGTTTGTTTGAATCAGTCTTTGTTTACTAATAAATTTAAACCAGACCCTGTTTATTAATAGTATTATTTTTCTTTGTATGGTATTTTTCCGAGTAAACTGGATTTTTTTCTATACATGGAGAGAAAAGAAAATCTCTACAGCATGTTTGTATTGAGAAAATGTCAAAACACTGCATATAATCAAAATTATTATATTATTTATAAATTAATATTTTCGATAATCAAAATAAATATTTGATTTATTTTACAAAGATTTTACATGTTTTTTTTTATGTTTTCGGTTTGTTCACGTTTCCCTGTAGTAACTTGACGTTTCTCTATTCATCCCTAGTGTCTGTATATTTATTCTTGCATTGAATATATGTGTCTATCTATTCATTACATCTGTCTGTCTGTTCATCCAATCATAGCATCTGATTGTCTGTCAATTAATTTGTAACATTAGTTTGTTGCCGTTTCAGTCTTTCTATATAACAGTGTACAATATCGGTTCATTATGTCTTAACTGTTTATAAATGTACGTTAATTAATTAGTATTCCAATTTTAAATAAACAATAAATGCTGTTCTGTGTTAAAAACAACTGCCGTGTAAAAGCAAGCATGAATGCAAGCGTCTCTCATGGCTTTAGGCAGCTCTATGTATTATAATCCTGCCATTAAAACGCTTCAATTATTAAAACCCCCACGTTATTTAGCGAATCTGTCTTGTTTTGTCTTACTAATGTGTATCTTTCAGAGCATGACAGTCTCACAACAGTCAGTCCCAGAACCACTGGACAAGACAGCAAATGTCCCACACACACAGCCTTAACTGGTTACCAAAACACTTTTACACAGCCTTAACTGGTTACCAAAACACTTTTACACAGCCTTAACTGGTTACCAAAACACTTTTACACAGCCTTAACTGATTACCAAAACACTTTTACACAGCCTTAACTGGTTACCAAGAGACCAAAACACATGTACACAAGTGTAACTGGTTACTAAGAGACCAAAACCCATTCACACAGCCATTACTGGTTAGCAAGAGCTAACTTACTCTGCGTTAACTAGTCAACTCAGTTCCTCAATGGATTGGAACGGGAAGTCGGACATTAAGGCCGATGACACGACACAAACTTCAGATTTCTGACTACATGCTTTTATTCAACTAACTTGACTGAAGAATCCGAGTACCGACTACCGAGTAGGTAGTACTCGGTCTAGTTGCCTATCATCAAGGAATAGAGATTTTGCAAGTAAGCAAAATGTTTCATATTTGTGGGATCACTCTACGTTACGCATGTCGAGGAACTGACACTGTGGGAACTGAAACTGTTGGGCAGCACATATTTATTACCATTCCCTACTGGGTAGAACATCTGAATATATATCGAAGATGCACCTAGGTCATATACCTGATGCAGATTGGGATGCAAATCAATACAAAACAAATTGCGATTTTGCTCAAATGTTGTGTGCAAAACAAAACATTTAGATTCTAAATAACTTCCTAGTTCTTCTTATGAAAATAAACGCTTTTCTGTTCTGTCCAAGCAACTTCCCCTTTACCAGACAGGGCTGAAATATCTGCCATCATCACCTAGAGAGATGGGCATTTGTATGTTTATGCTTTCTTCAAGAAGATACAGAACCGACTCAGTTGGACAGATCGGTGGGTCCTCATTTCTCGGGTGACACCATTTGGCAATCATCTGCTGATTCACAGAGAAGAACTAAGTATTTTTGTTGGTGTGCCATCCACCTACCATACCAGAGGTTCCCGGGGTCCGGTTGTAGGTGATGGATTGAGCCTCTGCTCTCAGAAGTTGTTTCTTCAATTTTGTCAACACCATGTAGATTTTCTAAGCCAATATGGCACAACAAACAGAACTGGATGTCTCTACGTCTTCAAATGAATGGTCTCTATTTTTACATCATCGTTTCTTCATGTCCTCCAAATGAATTGTTCTCTCCAGAACTCTGCCGCTGCGATGCGAGTATTCACACATCTGTAAAGTTGCTGACCAGACTGTTCATCCCTCATGTTTTAGACAATGGAGTGTTTAACTGGACGATTTATCCATGGAAGATTCGACACAGGGTTGTCCGACTAAAGGATTTTTTGCCCCTTGGACAAATCAACTCGTTTAAATCAACATCTCGGTTGTTATCGCATTTGGATACCAGAGTTCAGTCTGATTTGACTTGGGGTGAATAGGAGATGCCAATCGGGGTATTGATTAACATGATAGAACGACAGGGGCCAATCAAGCTAAAGAACAGATAACCCCCCACCCAATGTTATCTCTACTTTGGAAACATTTTGGTCAATATCTCTGCCATTTTGCGTCCAAGAGACATGGGACCGGTCTCGTTTGACTCCGGGCTTAAGGGAGATGTCAATCGGGGTGTCTACAGCAGAAATCTTTCACCCCCCCCTCACATTTGTTTACTATTGTCACTTAACTTTTAATTGTTCAATGTTTTTATTTAAGATTGCAAGACAATGAACACAAACCAGCTTGGTTTAAAATATCCTCAATGTATTGAGTTTTGTGCTAAATCTTAAAAGACTGCAACCTGAGATATGCCCCATAAACTATTTTTTAGTTTTTATAAAATCATGCCATGTTTTCCGAATGGTAGTTCTTTACTCTGAAAAAATGAGCAGATTGAACCTTCAAGGTGGCAAATGATCTGCATGCACATATTTTTGTAGGCCAAGAGCTGAACTGTGGAGTGTGTAATAAGGCATTATGGGTACTGCACGTGGTGGCACCTGACGGCGGTGTGGGCCGTGCGTGTGCATGCTTGCAGAGAGCAGCAGGCAGATGGTGGTGGTGGTCTCATGGGAGGGGAACTGGTGCAGAGATGCCACCGCTGGCTTGCCAACCCCGTCCTAACCTCCCTTTCTCTCGGGTCTGCTGTCTGACAACACCGTCGTGACCCAGCAAGAAAACCACGCAGGGTGGAGAATGCGTTTGTGCTGGAGATTTGTCTGATAACACGCATGGCACTTTTCCGTCTGCTCTTCAAGCCTCCTGGCTCTCGTCTGCACCACGGAACCATTGATTCCTGGAGATACAAATCTGGCCTGGCATGAAGCAGAACAACCAGAGTGCTGTATTGACGCTTTTTTTGTGGAATGACACAAGCAGGCGAGAAATGGTCCAGCGTGGGCCACGGGTTCACCGAGCATGGCTGTGATTCGTGCACAAAGTTGCTTTGTGCAATGATCTAATCCACTGAGTTATTTATGAAGCTTGATCATTTATTTATTTGATTATTTTGTAAATTATTTAGCTATTCAATTATTAATCCGCCCTAGTGACAAGCCCTGAATGATGCATGCTTTAATTTGAGATTATTGCATTTGGATGCCACATTGTTACAGTGCAGGGTCACGTTTACACGTCACATGAGGATATTAAATCATTCTTCCGAGCCGTTTTGTCTTGATTTGAAACACAAACTGAGACGCGAGAAGTTCCACAACAAGGGATGCTGTGACCTCCACACGACCTTTAGTTCATAATGTTTTATTTTTTTCAGAGTCAGATGGATTTCGTTTAAAAAAATCTGCCTTTTTGGTTTAATAGAATATACAGTCCATTTCGGAAAACCAGGACCGTGGGCAAGTGGGACGGCTGCTGATTGGAACAAAAAGTAATTTCTTAAAAAAAATACAATACTTGAATAATAGTTTAAAAATATATTCTAGTCATAAAATCTTCACCTCCCATAAACCTTTGCTTCTCACTCCAGTGAGGTATAAGGCTCCCATGAGCCTTTGCACGCCACACTAAAGCTGAGCTAATTTTTTTTTTTAAATTATTTTGTTAGAGGTAAATATTAGAACAGTCATGTTTTTCTCTGTGTAGCAGACAGAGCAATTTGATTGTGTTTGACTCGGGTGTTCTTTGTTTTGAACGGTTTTATTTTTGCTTCGTAGCATTAGCCTGCTCTCTTGTTCTCGTCGGCGCTAGTCGTTAGCCGTTAGCACGGATCCACCGGATGCAATATTGTCTGTCTGTTCAAATTTTAATTATTGTATTTAGTTTAATCTTACTTCTTTCAGTGTTTCTTTGTCCCTGTTAAGTGTCACAGCGTGACAAATGTTTCCTTATTTCTGTTATTGAGAAAATAAAAACTTATTTGCACGTCTGCCTCAGAAACCATTATTTATAAAAAAAAAAAAAAAAAGAATACAACGAACACGCGCACCACTGCATAAAGAAGATGTATTTCTGTTTATTTGTGATTGCTCCTCACTGGAAATATGGAAAAAAAAAATCAGCGCACCCAATAAGCACACCCAAAGTATTTAAGCGTCTAAAATTGAAAAAAGGGTTGCTTTTATTTGCACAAATACGGTACATAAGTTTAATATTAGAAATTGAAAAGGACAAAATTCAGCTTAAATGGGACAAGCATGAAAGAGAAAAAGAAGCACGTCGTCCACCATGCAAACCCTCAACCAATTGCTCAAGTAGGAATGCATTCTTCATTCTGATAATTATAAAATACAGAAATGGCCCAATTTATTAGAAACCACCGCGAGGAAGACGTTCAACTCTTCTAATTGCGCTATATTTAAGTTACACATTTATTACACTGTTGTTGATTGATCCGGCCTGGCTATTGTCGTCGCAGCGCATCGTCAATTATCATTGCGGCAAATTGGATTATATCAATGGTGTGTTTCTCCAAGGATGCGGCTCCTCTTCTCCTCGTGGAGCTGAAGCGGTGTTTACGTGTCAGCCCGCATCTGTCTCTGCTCCGTTCCTAATTCCAAATGCGTGTGTCTGATTTAAAAGCACGACCGCGGCTCCTTCATCAACACTTAGCACTCGGTTTCAAACTTGTGAGACTCGGGCTCACCTATAAAAAGTGGAGGAAACCGTAAAGCCGAAGACGTATTGTTAAGTGTGCTTCTCTCTTCTCACTCGTGCCGTAATGAAGCATTCATTATGATTATTTTATAGGCCTGAAGTTTTTAAAAACTACAAGAATGCATTACTCTGCATAATGAACAGCTGTTGTGGCAACAAGCACATACATTATGCATAAAAAATTATTTCAGTTTTGATTGTAGATGCTGATTTATTGAGACAAGTCTAGCTTACCGCCGTAATGGAGTTGGGATATGCTTCTGTTGTGTTATTTTCATAATTAATAACAGGAAGCGCATTATATGCGTGCTCTGTATTTGTGTCGAATCGCGCTCCAGCCAAAATAAATGCCGTTTGCGCTTCGGCTTAAAACCGTTGTGTGTTAAATATGCATCAGACCACTGCTACAAAATAATAAATACATAATCTCTTCGTTTGCTACCCCGCAACATGTCACAGTATTCGAGAGATGCGTTTCTTGACGTGAAATGCCCGTGCAGACATCAACACTGCGTGTTCTTTTTTTTTTTCCACCCATGCTACAACACACGAGTCGGTGGAGGTGAGAAGTAAGAGAGATGCGGTGTTACGACTCGCCTCTGCGGGGAAGAACTTGTCATTCTTATGAAAACTGTGAATTGAAGTGACACTTGACTGTCAGAGGTTTTGTGCGCGCTGCGAGAAACCGGTGCAAAGAAAGTTAAAGCGGATGAATTCACGGGCCACTTCTCCATTCTGAGGTCCACGTATAGTTTTCAACACCGTTTAACGCCACATGGGACGGAGCGGCATAGAATTAATGATTTGAAGATGATAAATATTTGATTCTGGCCTGCAGGATGGTTAGGAGCAGAGTAAAAGACTAATAAATCATTTGTGGCGCTGCTTGTTGTCACTTTGGATTATTTCTGGCTCCGTGATGAACTGCTGCAGCTGCCGTTCCCAGTCCGACTGGCCAATTCTTCAGCACTGATGCCAGCCTTTCTTCACCAAGCACCGGGTCGAGTGTGATGAGTCCCTGACACTGGCCCGGCAATGGCACATGACTTTAGGGGTTTAGGGGTTTACAGGGGTCTTACTTTAGAAAGACAGACGCGGCAAACTGCCAAAAGTCTGTGACTAGGCGGAGCGAAGCTGACAAAGAACGAACATGAGAGCTGATGTCAGAAAAGTGAGTTTGTCAATATGGCCACTAGGGGCAATATCAAAATTGGGCTCTTCGTTTAACCATCCAGTGAAGTTACAACCATAAAGTGTTGGTGTTTACTTTTCTGATTTAAGAAATAAGAGAGAATATTTATTGTCAATGCACAATTGAAAGTCCAAAGTTAAGTTGCAAATTAGACAAATTAAAGGTGCAGATATATCAAAATGCAAAAAAGATACACAGACAGTGCATAAACAAAATACAAAGAGGTGAAAACACAATATTCTCATACACAATACTTGCAAGCATAATTACATTTTGCACACAATAATCGTACACTCTTTTTGTTTACACTTACACTTTTGTTTTAGTGCATTAAGTGGCTAGTATTACTGTTTGTTTACCGTTGTTGTCTTTTTCTTGCACTTTTAATATCATTGTTCCTTTATTCAGTATTTCATTTTACCGCCTGTGTTTTACCTTTTTAATTTCTGTTTTTCTTTCTTATGTAAACTCAAAAATGTCCCCTTAGGGGTTAATAAAGTTGTATTGCATTGTATTGTGCAGTTGTATCGGATTCGAAACTGCAACACTTGCGTGGCAGATTCAACCTCCTAATACTGCACAACAACAGCCACTTTGTAATTGTGCAACAAGATCACCAGTATAAAAAACCCCAAATTACTGTAGCAAAAGAATAATTTTTTTCAAGCACAAATTACGTAACTTGTGTGGTTTTAAATGTTATTGCCAAAGCCTGAATTTGTTTGGCCAGATAAGGTTTGACCTGATGGACAAGCAAAGTTATTCTTACATTTCAAGCTTTCTTCTGTTGTTTTTAATTTGTACATATGCTTTGAAATAAATAATTTGGAAAACATTTTAGAAATAGACAGAGATAGAGAAAGAGAGGTTTAAGATCCTGTACTTATTTGTATCTCTATTTGTATTTTTTTTTCCTAGTGTCTGCCAGTTGCATAAATGCACGTATTTTGTTTCGTGGATAATGGTATTTCTTGGATAATTATTTGCACAGAGCCTTGTTTTCTAGCACTGGTTATTTTTCGCCCTTGGGGATAGCGGCAGTAACGAATCCTCCGGCTCCATCAAACCCCATGGGTCGTCGTTGTCTTCCGTCTCCTCGGGGACGCCACAGCCTGTCGGAGCACGTGACTCGGAATCTTACCCTCCACTTTTCAAAAGAAAGTGATTCAAATGTTAATTAACAGTTACTTATAGCCGACGACCTCCAGCGCGTTCGCCACCTGTGCCGGAATGAGACGAAATGGCCCTTGAAGCCTGGAAGTGTTGAGCAAACAGTCCTCCGCACAAGGTGCAATCACTGCACGGAGGGATCGGCGGGGAAAAAAGCCCGGCGTCTGCCGAGCGCGGAATCTTATTAGGTAATGACAGAGTAGGAGGTAATCAAGTTGAGATTGTGTCTTTCTCTGAACGAGGACAAAAGGAAGCACTGGAATGGAGGATCTCATTCGGAACGTTTGAGCAGATTGAAAGCCGAGAAATTTCCTTGCGTCGATCTCTCGAAACCGTCGGCCCTTCAGCGCTGAGGCTTTTCTTCGGCCCCCTGAATTAGTTCCTTCAGTGCCTGTTAGAGGTTGAAAGGAAATCATAGGTTGTGAATTGTCTTCTCTCTGAACTGATTAAGTCGATGCTTATAATCACAGCCCCTTAAAACGCGCTTAACGTCTCCCCCTTCTGATATGAACGTATAAATTACGCTGATTAACACTGTTGAGCGCCCGTATGTATTTTCACTCTTATTTCAATACAACAGATTGCAGATTGTGGAAATGTGAAAATATGTTGCGAGGTGTAAAAAATGTCTTTTTAATTCCGCCGCAACAACACGTTGGCATTGTTAACATTCAGAGACGTGTCAGGACGTCCATATTTTGTCACACGTTGAAATGAAACCAGAGCGATGGTGTGTTTGGCACGCTGCCCGTCAGTGTTTACCACACCGGGAGAACTGCATCATGGGCTTTGTTTCTCATCGCTCTGCTTTGTTTCAGAGGCTTATTTTGCTCTGGAAGAAAACTTGAGGCTTTGCTAAACGCAGTTAACCAGACCAACATAATCGGCGTGTTCGCCGACTCTTGAAGCTGATAGGTCTGTTTTCTTTTCGTTTTCTTAGGAACATCGATGGCGAATTTCGCCTGACGTTCGTCGTGGTTTTTTAGCAGGGTCTGAATGTGTTGACCTCCTCCTGACCTTTCCAGTTTTTAAGGGGCAAAAATACATGATTCATCTATGTTGAATCCATCCATGTACGTTAGTGCATAATGTCAGATTTCAGATACAGTCAGATCTGAAGATTTCTTTTCACTTTAATCTCAATAAATTAACATTCAATAAATCAATAAATCCTCAACAACACCATAGTTGAGAGGAAGTGATAAATTAATATATTCTTTATTGTTTTCTGTTCATGAATTCATAAATTACAGTAATTAGGATCAAATTTTGTTATGTTCATTTTAATTGTTTTAAAATCCTTTGTGTTTGAAATCACAGTTTTTTTTTGTTCCATTAAGTGCCATTTTATTTAAATTCTATCAAATTGTATTGATTTTAAGCCTTACATTTGCACTCTACAAACATGTGTTCTCATGTTCAGTAAAAAAAATAAAGTGCAATTAAAAAAGCGGATTGTACCCAAGCAGTGCTTTTTATAAGTGTGTTATAAGCGTTCTATTATATGTTTTTTGTTGTCTGTGTGTGTCCTTAGCACACACAGACCCACACGTGCGGGTGAACACACACTCTGTGCCCGCTAGAAGTCATGCCGAGCTGCATTAATTGCTGGTGTCGCGGCCTTCGCCACAGCTTTCACGCTTCACTCGCCGTCTAATGTAAATTAGAGGCTACACAAGTTATCCATTTGAGATATCGAGCTGCTATAGCGATAAAGCCGCGCACTTACTCTCCGCAGGTGCCCTGGGATCACGCTCCGTTTATCCGTCACCTGCATTACTGCGCGCAGCCACTCGCTGCAGGTGCCATCAAATATTAACCACTTTTCCTTAACTGACCAAACCCAGCCGGCCACTTGGGCCCAAGGCAAAGCAGAGAGGCTTTTTTCTTTCTATTTTCAGAAGTAAAAACAGTCTGGTTTTCAATGACCGTTCTTATAGACCATCTTATAGATTTGGTTATGGGAATTTTTTTTGGTATTGGTACTGTATGTATGGTTAAGATTAAAGTTGTTTGTATGAGTTATCATATGAGGCTCAGTTGTAAACGATAAAATAGGTTTTGTTGGAATCATACACTTACTGTAGATAAAGAAACTTTCCAATATAGTAAATAGATAAAGAAACTACAAACACACGTTTTTTTGTATGTGTACTATGTGTGTATATTGGCGTATAGTGTGTGCCTCTAACTAATACTTATTGAAAAAATGTATCTTTTTTTTTTTAATTTATTTAGTTATATATAGTATATATGTATTTAGTTACATATTTTAGATTTATTATTACATTTTTCAATGGGCTTCTGCCGAAAATGTATTTAGATAATGAAATTTAGGCATATACTTTTTTCTTCACTTTCTTTTCGTTCATATCTGAGTTCTGTCTTTTTGAATTTGGTGTAGAGCGAACAGTAAGCTCCAGTTAAAAATTATATTAACTTATTACATTTATGTATTTACAAGAATTTAATTACAGTAGTTCAAAGGAATCCGAGGAATGTCAGAGGAAGAGCCCGTGCTTCAGAAGTACTTTACCAGAACAAAACAAATTTCATTTAAAAGAAGAGTATGAAATTAATTTAACGTGCTATGAATCAGCCATGTTGGAGGCCCGCTTCTGTGTGGAGTTCTTGGGAATCTGGAACATTTTTAGTGAAAAAGTAAATTCCAATGTGTTCTGTTCTGTGATTGGTCGACTACTAATCTAGAACCTTCTGGCACAGAGTTGCTGGGATTGGCTTCAGCTCCCTTTGACTCCGAAATGGAAATGCGGTGAAGAAGACTTATGGATAAATTGAATGTTTTAAGCCTGTTGAAGGGAAGCCCTAGGAATTTCCCACCCGACTAGTTTGTTCACGGTTTTGAGTGTGAATTTAGCAAGTGCTCATGAGTCTTAACCAGGCAGTTTAAACGTTCTCGCTCATGCCGTCAGCTGGACCATCTGCCCTCCGTCCCCTCCATCAAATCCACTCCGTCCACAGACTGGTGAGCGACAGCAGGCCACGGGACGCCGGAGTGTGGCGTCTGCTCCGTGACGCGCCTAATCTGATAACGAATGGGGACAGGTTGCCTTCACCGTACCTGGCAAGTTCCTCCCCAACCTGCCTGCGTGGATTTCCTCGGATAAGACCCGTCTTGGCAACCGCTGGGATCCTCTGGAGAATAGTTATAGGGTGATTAATCATTGTTTAGGCGCGGAGTGTGTGGGAAGAATGGGAAAGCGGCGTTTCACACCTCTGAGGCAATTAATCCCTGTGATCTCCGCCAGGTTTGTCTTGTAGATAAGTCAGGGTACAAAACTGTTCCTAATTTATCAACCCACTCATGCCATCCGGCATAAAACACACAATTTATTTCCAATCATTTATAGTCAAATTTTAAAAAGAGTGACTACCAGGTTTAAAAGGAGCCACATGCAAGTGTGCCTTATATTAGCTTCATATAAACTAACTACCTGAGATTACAATGGGAATCCGGTTTTATTGTGCACATCTGGTTGAGTCACAATGCATTTTCTCATTTGCGAGCTCAATTTTTGAGCGAATGTGGCATAAATCATTCGACTAATAAGAAATGTAAGTGACGTGCAGCCATCTCCCAACACGGAACAAAAGAAGAACATATGGCCTAAAAATCACAGAGCCCCATTACCGCCGAGGTGTTCAACCTGCCCGAGACTTCCTGGATGATATTAGAAAGGATTCTATTACGCTGGAGCGTCACGGACCAAATTCTCCTTGACTCGCCACTATTAGAGTGAGAAGCTGATTCTTTCGACGCATCAAGAAAGCATCAGGCGGAGGACAATATAGTGATGGATGGAGCAAAAACGAGACGATGCTTTGCTTTATTACAAGCGTTTTCATTCCAGGTCTGCGCTCATGGATTTCCAAATCATATTTGCCGTTGAAACTAAAGAATGTGGGGTGGGGTGCACGTGCCAATGATGGTAAAATGCTTCTAGTTTTAATTGCATCATTACGTCCCCGATATCAGCAGCTCGCCTGCCAATATCAATATTGCCAAGGCATGGGTGGAATATAGATGGCCCAGGGTGAGCGTGGGTATGCTCAGAGCAACCTGTCTGCCAGCTTCATCTTTCCTGCCCGCTGAGAAGAGAAAAGAAAGTAGGCCGGAGATCAGATCGTCTTTCTATTGTCCCTCTGTATTCCCTTAATTACTGATGGATCTTGTTTGCTTTCTGATGGCAGCATTGGATGCGTGGTTGCAACGCATAGGAATAGATGGCTCCGCAGGGAAACATTGTGGGGAGGCTGTGTACTGGAGGAGCCAAAAGAAGAACCCGATTAGAAGCGCTGCTTTAGTTGTTGATGGCAACCCAAGCGAAATGGAGGCAAAAGCCTGGAGAGAAGTTGCCAGTGTGATGATCTGACACATGTGAGGGTCACGTCTCATTTCCTTCCATCTCTTGTTATATACCATACCGTTCAAAAGTTGGGCTTATTTTTGAATGAAAGGCACTGTTTTCGTCAATGAAAATAACTTTAAAACTAATTAGAAATACACTCTATACATTGCTTATGTGGTAAATAAACTATTCTAGCTGTAAACGTCTGGTTTTTGGTGCAATATCTACATACTAAGTGTAAAGAGGCCCATTTCCAACAACTGTCACTCCAGTTTTAATGGTACAATGTGTTTGCTAATTTTGTCAGAAGGATAATGGATGATTGGAAAAGCCCTTGTGCAATCATGTGACCTTCCTTTGAGTAGGTTGAGAATCTGGAGCATCACATTTGTGGGGTCAATCAAACGCTCAAAATGGCCAGAAATAGAGAACTTTCCTGAAACTTAAGTATATACTTGTTCTTAGAAATGAAGGCTATTTCATGCGAGAAATTGCCACAGATTTGACCCCAAACTGAATGACGTGGAGGTTAAGCAGTGTTGGCCAAAACGAGCTAGAATAAGTTCCAAAAATTTTGAGGACCAGCTTTTGTTGAAGCTGAACAAAAAAATTGCCTCCACTGAGACTGAGGTGAATCAGATCAAATGTGATCAGTGAGCCTTTTTAGTCTTAAACTCACCCTATAACGGACCAGACATTGTGCTGATGTCATCAGACCTGTTATCAATCAAGAAGGCAGAAGATAAAGCTAAGGTCTTCCCAAGTACGTGTCAAAGGATTCAAAGTTTGATGGTGTCATGTCAGTCCTAATCTCACCTCAGTCCTAAAGTCCTTCTGATGTTCTTTGTGTTCAATGATACAGTATTTGTGACTTTTCTAAATCAGCCATTTCTTCTTGTACAATCTGGCAACGTGGGTTTGAACCCTGTCGAGAGCACTGACTTTTAGCACCGTTGCAGAAATGAAAATCCAGAAAATAATCCTTCTTCTAGTACTCATCTTTGAAAATAAAAGCAAAAATATAATAAAAGTATAATTTTGAGGAATCATTGGCGTACAAATCTTCATCGTACTATACATTAACAGAGACTTTGTCACTTATGAATAAAATGTTTAGAAGTTCCCTTGCGCTGTTAGGTGGAGATACACGCCGCATCTGCTGGTTTCGGGGGGAAGACGCTCTCGGATGGGGTGTTTTTCTCGCTCGAGTTATGAAGGAAAGGGGTCAATGATATTGTGATTGAATGTTTAACACACTGTGAGCATTTTCTGAGCGTGGATAGTTAACTGTGTGTGTTGCGCTGCTCATTTAAAGCATTGAATTATGTTCATGTTCGCATAAGAGCAGCGGTGGAAACACTTTCTGAACGCAATGAAGCGTCATTATTGGTTTTACCTTTGTCTTTTTTTGTTGTTCATGTTTGAGCTGACAAGATGACGTTTGAAATATGCTTCTGTTATCCATGGAAGAAACTGATTTCATTTGTTTTAAAACAGAAAAGCATCACTGACCATGGAATGTGAAGCACATGGGATTTTTTAGGATCACGAGCAGCGTTTTCTCTAATTTTATTCAGTCATGCAGTTATGTTTTTACCTTTGTCACCTTGACTTACAAACTTCACCTCGTTTTTTTTCTTGCAAACCTTCAACATAAATACATCTTCATGCAAACCAAATTCATATAGTAGCACGTTTTAATGACTAAAGCATAATGTACTTTTGAAAAAAAAAAAATAAATAAATAAATAAAAAACCTTATTCCCATTTTAATTGTGTTTCTAACAGTATATACAGTAAAGTGAGTTAGTTGTAATTTATTTTAACTTCAAAATCAAGTTTAATAATTTAGCACTTTTCTCAGTCCCAGACCAACACAAAGCCGCTATGCGGAATTGGTACCAGTTTTAGGCCATTGTTCTTTTATATAATAATTAATTTAGTTTATGCGTTTGATTTAAAAATAAATATATTACACATATATAAAAGCATGCCTCTGATTTTAACATTAAAAATCATACATACAATTATTACATAAAAGTGTAAACAAATGTTTTTTAATTAACATTTCTGGTTCTATTACGTTAATATTCTCATAAAAATAAAATCTATTTTCTAAACAAAACCTAGCTTGTGACATTAACTTGAATAATAGATAACAGAATATCAATTCTAGTGGTTAGGACTTTAGGGAAAGGACATATCCCTAGATCCTTTGGCAGACTCCGCATATGCACAGAGCAATTGTTTCATCCTCAGGCCTGTTTCAAGCTCTCTGTTAATCCGACACTATAGCGAAGGATTATTTATCCCCTGTGCAGCGACCAAGCATTTTGAATGTGTCTGTTTCTTGGATTTTTTTTTTTATTCTTTCTGTGTTCTTCTTTTTCCACTCTTTCTGCGAATTAGTTTAATCTTACTTCTGCCAGTGTTATTTTGTAGTGTCGCAGCGTGTCTAATGTTTTATTATTTCTCCATTTTACCCAATAAAAGCTTACACTATATGCACATCTTCCTACTGAGCATTGTTTAACATTATATAGACGCACACGCGCCGCTACTGTACATAAAGACAACATGTTTCCGTTTATTTGTGATTGTTCCTGACTTGAAATACGGAAAAATTGGGGCTTATGTTTACGCGGATATTTGAAATTGACGATTATAAGCACGTCAAGTTTTTGAGCATCGAAAATTAGAAAATAAAGGGGTGGTTATATTCGCGTATATACGGTGTATATATATGTATTTGATTTTTTAAAGAGTTTAAAATGAATTGCAATTGATGGCAAAAGCACACCCGTACATTATTAAGCATTATTGTTGAATTCATAGGGATCGTTGATTTTAAACTGATAGATTGCTGGATGATCTGGACCAACTCTGCAGGTCAGTGTGTGTGAAACTGGCCGATAAAACCCCCTGGTCGTGGAGGCTGTTGTTGGTGAGTCTCTGGGTGCTGGTATATGATAGATGGAGAGGATCCAGGACATCTCCATCGACAGCTGTTGATTGCTCTGAAACTCGAGAAAAGCTTCCAGAGCAGAACAATGAGCTCATTGCTCTTGCGGTTCGGTCGCCAACTGAGCACTGCAGAGGGGCACTTCATGAATTTAAACCACGGCAACCAACATGAATGGACGGACACGACATGGGATGCAAACAACGAACTCGTATGGCCCGACAGTGAGGTTGCTTTTATTGTTTGTATTGACTTCTGGTTATTGTTATTATTGATGTTTTGTTATCATTAAGTAAGGCCTTATATTACAATTTTAACTAAAATGTGTTTTGGTTGGGTGACGTCTACCAGGTGTTGCAGGTTCGAATCCCAGTCCGGTGGGTTCCACAACTGAGTGTCCTACATGCTACCTGAACATCTTGGCTTAAGGCTGCCCACTGCTCCGGGAAAATGTGCAGATCATAGACCTTGTATGTTCAAACCGCGTAGTCAAATTCTTTACACCTTCTTTGTGTGTTTTTGATAATGACACTATTTAGTTCAATGAACGAAGCACAAGGCAAAAAACAACAACAAAAAAGAGATTGAAAGAGCGTGTGGTAACGAGAAGTAACAGATTCTCAACCAAATAATCTGCCGATCATGGTCAAGTTTTTGATCTAAAAAAGTTGCTTTTTTTCACAGTTTGTAGGCTATAGGTTTGTTTTTTAACAATATTTAAAATTGCTTCAGCAAAGGTATGAATGGCTTCACCATTAAAAGCTGAGAATTCGCTAAGCTATGAGCAAAAGAAGTTTTTTTCTTTTACCGATTTTAACAGCATAAAAAGTATATACAGTAATTACACGTTTAGAAAGATTGATGTCTCGGTAAAACAAATTACCCGCTTTCACTTTATGTTCACCCTCCCTATTGACACCTTAAAGAAGTGCCTGTCCATGTTTGTGGCGTCAGATCCAAACTTCGCTGGGTTACCGCGAGACTCGTGTCAGCTCCTGTTCACAGTCGTGTGAATAACGGAGTTCATCAAAACACTTTTAAACGGAGCCTGCGCTTGTTTGTCGTTTTTTATGAATCCATTATGATTAGAAATTAGAGACAGTGGGTTTGCAGAAAAAAAAATAGATTGTTTTTACCAAAAATTAGCATTCTGTGAGCGACCCATCCCCAGGCTTAATTAAGGCAAATTCGGTATTGCGGTTCATCATTGGCTTTATCTAATGTTAAAAAAACAAGTTCTGCTTATTGGCATCTGTTTATTTCTTATTAAAAAAGAAAACATTATACCGGGTGATTTGGCATCTCCGTGGTTTATGCCTGGGCCTCATATTATGGGAATTCTTGGTTTGTGCAATGATTAAATGCTTAATAAAAAATTCATTGCTGTCGCCAACATCTGCATGGTGGCTGTAACGGCTCACTGGAGTGTGTGCGGCTTGTAAAGTTTCCAAACGCTCTGTGGAGAAACCCGGGAAAGTTGGGCCTGGAGTTTGCCTCGCTCATTACCAAGCTACTCCTGCGCCCGCGATTAGACAAAGAACATCCTTAATTGCTTTAAAATCGGAATGCGTGATAAGGACGGATTAATTTGATTTTTCTCTTTCTACAAGTAGCAGATGGTTTATGTCTTAGGAATGCTCATGTTGTAAAACCAGATCCCTGCTCGCCTGTGATTGGTCACTGTTAATGAAGCGTGGCACGCTGATTATTGATTTAGAAAATGAGGATGACACCGGGCGTGTGTGTGTTGTGGTAATAAATTAAAGAGTGGAAGCGGAGGGTTTTTTTTTTTTTTGAAGAACCTACCGTAATTTAACGGGTAACGCTGAATGTTTGCGGCGGCTGTTGGGTGGTCTCTGGCCGATCGCAGTAATGTATTATTTATTGTGATTTTGTACTTGTTTTAGGAGACGCTGCTAACAAGCAGATGGTCGACTTGACTTATTTGTGTTTCTGAATGACCGATCAGATGCATGATGGGAAATTCAATGAGCTGCTTGTCAGAGGAGAAACAATTCATTGGAGAGAGCCCACCAAAGCTGTGGGTGTGTTTGTGTGTGTGTGTGTGTGTGTGTGTGTGTGTGTGTGCGTGCACTTGGCTTTCTACAGGCTTTCTCCTAATTTCTCTTTTTATATTATGCCTTCCTGTGACTTGCCCTCTTTCATCCTCTTTATATTCTTTTTGTTTTACACTTTTTTTCCTTCTTTGTTCTTTTGCTCTTTCTTTTTTATAGAAAATGTATACTTTTCTTATTTATGCTGTTCTCTATATAAATTTCTTTGTATATTTGTTCACTCTTCCCTTTTTGGATCCTGCTTTATTTGGTCATACTACACTAGTGCTCATCTCTCTTCTTTTTTCCCCTTCTATTTTCTTCTCACTTGCTCATTCTTCTTGCTCACCCTGTCCTTCACATTCTCGCTTTTTTCTGCCCAGTTTCCCTCTGTGTCTCTTTTTGTTGCACTTTCTCCCTTTTTCCATCCCCTATTTCTGTCTGCCTTTCTCTCTATCTATCTCTCATACTCTTTCTCACCCCCATATCACCCCCTCTCTGTTTCTCTCTTTCCCTCTCTCTTACTCACTCTCCCTATTTCTATGCCTCTCTCTCTCTATCTCTCACTCTCTCTCTCTCTCTCTTTCCTCTTGTGCCCCTATTACTCGCTCTCTCTTTCCTCTTGTGCTCCTATGTACCACCTCCTCTCTCTTACTCAATCTTTTTACTCTCTCGACTCTCTATCCATATGTCTGTTACTCTATATCACCCCCTTGTATACCACTCTCTCTCTCTCTCTCTCTCTCTCTCTCTCTCTCTCTCTCTCTCTCTCCCCCCCCCCATCTCCCTCTCTTGTATTATTATTGGCTGTGGCATTAGCAGCTGTTTGTGAGTGGCGTTCCTCTCTGCATTAATAACTTTGCGCTGGTGATTAGCACGCAGAATGCCGTCCAGTGATGGAGCTAATGTCTCTCTCCAGAGGAGCGTGTGTGTGTCCCAGCGCTGGCGCACTGTTTACTCTCTGTTCACGCTCTTCGGTGTCTAACTACATTACGCCTTCTGTTCTACTGCTTCTTCTGTCCACTGTATGAACGTCAGAACTAGTTCATTGGGTTCAACTAGTTAACTAGTTGCCGTTTTTTTACTTTTCTTTTTTAATTTTTTTTAATTCTCTCTATATCTGACATTTACTTTCTAATTGTATACAGTATAACTATATGGTGTTTACTATTACAGTCACATTAAGACTTGTGTTTCATTCTATTATACTGTATTATGTAGTTAGTACATGACAGTTACACTCACATACACACACACACACACACACACACACACACATTATTTTACTAACTTTATGCACAGTAGAGGCAAAACATATTGCGTGATATTTTATGTTTTATATTACAAATTTTTGTACGTTTTTTGTGGCCTTTTTTATTACTGAGCATATCGTGCCATCAGTCAAGCTTATCCATCAGGCCGTGTCAGGTCTTCATTCCCAGGAGGAAGAATCCCAGGTGATTTTCTGCATTATTAACTATTTACTTGATGCCGCTTCAGGTTATTTACACTGGACGGATGGCAGTGCCAGTCTGAGCTGCGTGAGCGAACACAAACCTTCATGTTCATGCTGTTCAGAGCCACCTGCAGATCCAGGCCACCGGTGGAGAAGCACTGTAGCAGAAATAGGTCTGCTTCCTCCTCCACACACATACTGCTACCCAAACGGCTCCTTCCATTCATCATGCGAACCGATGGAAAGTTCAGATTATATGTGGACCTATTAGAGCAGTAAAAAAAAGAACAACTCCAGTGGTGTAAGGTACTTGAGTAATTTGACTTTTTGGCTACTTTATACTTGCAATACGTATCAAAAATATAAGCAACATTTACTTTCTACTTGAATATATTTTTGTTTGAATATCTGTACTCTTTACTCAACTACATTTGAATGGACAATTATTGTTACTCATTACATTGTGATTGTATGTGACAAATCACCATATTTTTCTACCATGGTTAATTTCTTGGGTGGACGAGGCAATATCGCCCTCTGCAGGATGCTGAAGGTACTGGATGCTATTTATCAGCTAAATCACGCAAGCAGTTGCACTTTTTTCATAAGAGTTTGACTGAGACTGCTTTTTTTTTTGTTCTTTTTTATCTGTCTTGTTCTGCCGTTTAGAAACATTTGTGTTAAATTTAATGTTCATATTAGGAAATAAAATTGTTTAAATAGAGTTTCTTGTTTTTCACATTTCTTGGTGTTTTTTTTTTTTTTTTTGCCTAAATTCAGAGTAAAATAATTTGGATACTTTACTACTTTTACTCAAGTTTGGTGACTTGTAACTTGTCATGGAGTAATTTTTACAGTAAGGTATTCTTTACAGTGAGGTACTCTTTATACCTATGATCAACTCTTTCTTGCCATATTTGAAAGCTCTTCCTTTAAAATGTCACTTCCATGTGTGTCACAAGGGCTTTAGCATGCCTGATCATGACTAGGGCTTATCTTGGGGTCAGAATACATTTTTCAGATCAATGTCTCCATCCACTCATCTTCTGCAGCTCATCCTGGGCCCAGAATTCTTTCCCTTCGAGTTCCCAGGCCAGAGAAACGTTAAAGAAAATATGCTAATATGCCTTTTAGGGAAGGATGCTAATCTACTAGTGGAACACAACACTCTTGCTGATTTTAAAGAGGTCACAGGATGAGCCTGACATCACCTTGTGGAAATTGCCTCAGCCCGAGAATCGAAAAAGGAGGTTGCACATTGCGTTATTTATAGTCTCCACATCTGTAGTGAAGCGAGAGTTCAGCTGCGGCGCAGGCGGGGTGCGTGCGGTTCTCTCTCATCGCGCAGCTGTTGCTTGTCACGTGCAGTTTCAGCGCGACCCCACAACTTCACTCGAAACTTTACTGTGGTTTGTAGTCATCGAGGGAAACTTGACTGAGATTCCAAGGGTTTTTTTCTTGTTCATATAGGCCCGAGTTTGCTGTTTATTGAAAAGTATTTGAAAATAGCTGTCTGTCTGTCTGTCTACCTGCATACCTGTCTATCCGTCCATCAATCCATCCATCCATCATCGATGGAATGATGGATGGATAGGCAGTTATGCAGTTAGACAGATTTCTGACTGTCATTCATCCATCCATCCTGCTTATTGAATTAATGAGTTCCTAATTGTATTGCTCTCTTTTGCCTTTCTGAGTTTCTAGACTTATCATCACAGCGGATGTCTAGTATAGTTTGGAGTCTGTTAAAAGCGCTCGAGACGCTGTGATCAGATTTAAGTTTCTGATGCATTTACCGTATCCTAAATTTGGGCAGATTAACTGCGTGAAAGAGAGGCTGCATTACTATAGCATTATGTCAGTCTGAAGCCCCATTATATGTGGATAAACAATCAGGGACTTTTATCACGGTGGCATCAGCTCTTGAGTTACGCTTAAGTTAATCCCATTCCACACACACGTCTGACTCTTCCGTGTGTTTCCTGTGCCGCGTTGATCTGATAAAGAGAGCGCTTCGCTTTCGTCACACACAGTTTTTGAAATGCTTCAGACTCAAGTGTCTGTGTGTGTTGGTGATATTGTTGTCTTATAAAGTATATCAGTTTAAGTATCTGCTTCTCTGTCTATTTAGAAATAGACTGAAATTATATCTTAATATACTGTAATTTATTATATCTTATTAATAATGCTATATACAGTATATGTATTTGTATATGTATTATCAAAAGTACATTTTTATTTTATTTATCAATTTGTTGTCTATACAGTGTATATCCGTGCAACATGTCAACATTTTGAAATGTGTTTGAAAGCAAATAATGTTGTATTTATGGTCTAATTTATTTCATGATGCGTGTGTGTATTATGGAGATTTTGTATTTATAATATTAGGTATAAGTGGATGTTATTTGAATGCACTTTACAAAGTGTAATGTTTGGACTGTGTTTAAACACTAAACACTAAATTCATCTCTTTTGTAAATCAAACTATATTTTCTATACTTTATACTACGTTGTACTAATTTTGCTTGCCCTCCACCAATCACTGCCCTTATTTGCTCTCAAGAACTTTTTATGCATCTAATAGTTTGTTTTGTGTGTTTAATTTTTCATTTCTGGCTTGGCATCCCTATAGCTAATTCTTAGCAACAAGGTTAACTCATAAAAAAATAAAAGATGGTAAAACCGGTCATGGAATATTTAGTAAGACCTCCTGAGGCCCAGAAGCAGGATGTTCTGGAGGTCAAGAGCCCGGCTGTTTATCAAAAATCAGTATTAATCAAAGCGAGTAAACGCTGATGTGTAAGCGTGGAGCGCGCGGTGTTGGCGGGAATCGTCTTACCCGTCTTAACGCTCTTCCCGCTGTGAGCTTTGATTGACACTTCTGTCATCTGAATTCTTTAGCATGGAAAATGTTCTCAACCTAAACCCTGTTTTGTCTGTGATCATAATTTATTTAATCATATTTCACCATACCCTCCCCCTCCCCCATGCCGCTTCTCCTCGGATACGCTCTTTATTTCGCCTCCTCGGCACTGTGTCGTTTTTCAGTCGCATTTATCAAGGAAACGCTGGCCTTGCGTTCGCCGGGCTGAGGGGGAATTAAGGCTGATTATTTGTCAATAATTCAGAAGATTCTGAAGATGAACTGAACCCACCAAGACCACCTGATGCTGGCTTGAAGATCAGGGATGTAAATAAATGATAGCTTTCTTCTCAGTTGTGCTTTAATAGCATAAAATATTTAGCTATTTGGATGATCGAATTTACTACTAAATTATGGTTTCCCCGAACGTGCAGTCGCTGAAAGGTGGACAGTAAGCGGCAGTCTGGCCAAAGCGATAACCACACACACACTTTCATACGTATTTTATTATCATTATACTCTTATATCATACTGGAGTCCCATTATTGACTTACATTGACAAAATTGAACTAAAAACAATGCGTTTCCAACCATTAAAATACTCCACCTTTACTCTTAATTGTAACCGAAACTCAATTGTTACTCTGTCTCTCAAAACCTTAAAATTGTCTTTGAATTTGTGGGGACATGCAAAAGGACCCCATAAGTGACCCCAGGTCCCCACTTTAGCCCAGAACTAGCATTATTCGCCCGATTTTGACATAAAAGCACGAACACACACACACACACACACACACACATACAACCACACACGAGAATGGTTGAATCATTTTTTGCTAAACAATGAGCTGCGTATTCTGCTTTAATTTAAACCGTTTTATAGTTTGCATTCTTGACACACCTTTCATCAGAGAGTTGTAAATGAGTTTGATGCCAGTCTCATGACAAAGATGCGTGAACATGAACTGTGTTCTCTTGTGAACTGATGGATGTTTTCCTCCAGATGAATTTTACAAGCTTTTTTTCCACTTTTAAATAGTTTTTGCTTCTTCATCATTTGTTTGGATTTTGAGCCGAATAAATTGACATTTCTATCTCAAAAAACTCATAGTGTTCACATCCTGGCACTCATTCTTTTACTGCAGAAACGGTAAATGAGGAATGGACTAATTAGAGAGGTTCACGTGCATTATTTAGTTCTCATTAGCTTCCTGTGACATGGCCGGCGACGGACCAATGAAAATTCTTGGCTGCGCACGGGCAGTTAGTAAAATTAGTGGTGCAGGATTTGGCGTTAGTTCAGGCCACATGGCCTGCGAGATACCAGCCTGTTGTCAGGCCAGTAATTTATAACTTTGCATTCGAAATAATGGGTTTGAAAAATCACAGAGCGTTTGTGGACGCGTCCTCCTGCGGTTTCTGGTCCAAAAGCAGTTTGCGGACGACTCTAGGTGCGCTCCGATTCTCAGACTTCACACGGACGCCGGCCAAGACGCCGGCCCCTCGCTAGCCCGCCGATGATGAGGTGCCGAGACGCCAATGTGTCCATAATTAGCAAGCCGGGATGTGTTTGTTTTCATCTCTGCGTGTTTGCGCTGATAAAGTTTGACTTTGCCAAAAATGGCGGTCCCGCGTTGGAGGCGGCTCAAGCTGTTTCCCAGCATCCTTTAAGAAGGGATAGAGACCAGGCCTTGCTTCTGGTCAGCGGCGCCAAGCACCTGTTTGAAACGCTCTCGGGGACGAAGCGTGCAAGAACGCATCTCTGCTGCAATTTGCACACCAACTTCTGCCTTGCCATCAGTCGCATGGCTAATGCGAGATTCTGAACAATCAACATGTCCTGAGAATTCATTTCATTTGCTCTGGATGGTTTTACATTTTGTATCTATCTTTAAAAATATATATTTCTCTGTCTATTCGTCCATCAGGAAGTCTGTCTATCTATTAGGTATTTGTCTGTCTGTCTATCAGTATTCTGTAAATCTAATTATGTCTGTCTATCGTTAAGTATGCCTCTGTTTGTCTGTCTAATTAGTATACTGTAGATGTATATTTTATGCCTGTCTGTATAAATCTAGTTATTCATCCACCCATCCATCCATCAGTATCTATTTATATGTCTGTCTGTCTGTCTGTCTCTCTCTGTCTCTCTGTCTTCTGTCTGTCATCTCATGTCTTTCTATTTGTCAGTATCTCTGTAAATCTATGTACATGTCTGTCTGTCTGGCTGGCTATCTATAATTAATAATAATTAATAATTCATTCGATTTTTTATTTATTGGCGCCTTTCATGACACTCAAGGTCGCCTTACATGACACACAACATTCACACACATACCAATTGCCCGGTGAAATAGCGGCAACCAATCTGCGCCAGCGTCCACTTCACTCGGGCATACACACCACACACTCACACACCCACACGGCCAGATTAACCTGAAACGCATGTTTTTTTCTCACTGTGGGGGAAACCGGAGCACCCGGAGGAAACCCACGCAAGCACGGGGAGAACATGCAAACTCCACACAGAACGGCCCCGACCGGCCTCGAACTCACACCACGAGTCACAGTCAAGTGACTCGTGGTGTGAGTCACTTGACTGTGTCATTATTGTCTGTCAAAATTATTGACAGATACTGTCAATAATTATTTGTCAGTATCTCTGTAAATCTATGTACATGTCTGTCTGTCTGGCTGGCTATCTATCTATCTATCTATCATCTCTCTGTCTTTATATCTATCAGTATACCTGTAAATTGTCTGACTGTCATTAGGTATGTCTACCTGTCTGTCTGTCTGTCTGTCTGTCTATCTGCCTGTGTGTTCAGTAGATCTACCAATACGCATGTCTATCCAAAACCAACTCATGAACTCGTATATTATAGATGTTTATAATTTGAATGTTTTAATTTAATAGTATATTTATAGAAACACGTTTAAAAGCCGTTTGACTCCACGTGTTGGCGCGTGTCTGCTGCTGTTGAGTCTGTAGCCGCTCTCGACCTGTGGTTCTCTCTCTGAAGCGGGGGCTTGTTGTTCCCGGGCTCGGCGGGTCGGTGCCGAGCTGCAGGAGGATGTGCGAGCACCTCTTATTAATGTGAGAGAGAATAAACAAAGTACGCAGGTGCTCCGAGCTTTAGAAAAGCCCAAGTTAACGTGTTCCAGAGAAGCGCGTTGTAATTATACTTTCCTGGTTTGCAGAGGGGGAAAAAAGGTGTTTTGCATTCTAATCGTGCCAGGTAAGTTGGTTGATTTCCTGTTCTAATACTTAAGTTTGACATTAATAATTCATAGCGCTGCCGGTTTTGCATTTTTCACACACCTGTGTTATTGTTGTGTGTTCGACAGGCCCGTGCTGCCATGTCATCGCAGGTGAGAGTTATGGAAAGCGACTCCTCTGCCTTTTTAAAAGAATGTTCCTGTCACGTTCTGTTTCTGAAACCTCGTGATTAATTCCTTTTTAACCTACAGACAAAATGCGGATCAATCGAACCGCGACATGGGATTAAGTGTGAGCGTGTTTTCACAGGTTTCTCATCGCCGTCTTATCGGCGTTCTGTGTCTGACTGCGTTTCAGTGAGCGGGAAAAATCGTCTAAAAACAGAATGCAAAGTGTTTTAAAAGTAAATATTTGTTTTTTTTTATTGCTTGTGAGGAAAACAACTTTTGTGTAAATAAAAATACATACAATTTACGGGATAAAAGATGGCAGCTGTGGTGGAGTGTCACTGTGAAAATATAAACCTTTATAAATGTAAGCCTTTTTATGATTTTTAATTGAAACAGTTTTTTTTTTTTTACACTTTAGAGTATGTCTTTTGTTTACATTTGTTTACATCTTTAATTATTGTAAAAATAAAAGTTGATTGTAAACAAAATTCTGGTAAAAATCACAAATAGTAAAACTTTTGTTTTACAGTAAATGTATGTAAACAACATACTTTGTGTAATGATAAGGTATGTTTTGGTTGACTTGCATCCTATAAATCTTAATCTTTATCTTAGTAGATGCTGCATTGGAATCAATCCTAAATTTTATAATGTAATGTATTACATTAATACATTATATTAATGTAAGTTCTCTGTCTGTCTTTCTGTCAGCCTGTCTGTCTGGCACATACACACACACACACACACACACACGTTTGCACTGACGCTGACCTGGAGCTTTCAGTGCCAAAACTTTTTCTCAACTTCCAACATTTAAAGAATGTAAAGCGCTTCCAAACAACAAACTTCCCTATGAAATGAAAATGTAGTTGTTTGTGGTTGGCGGTGCATTACTTTCACACAGCTGTTGTTATTTTCCCATACAGTAGTTCTTCTTTTTTTTATTCAAGGCACAATTGATTTTTTTTTCCTTTCCCAGAGAACCCCCACCGGAGGAACTGACTGGCTTTTAATAGCTGCTGAACTGTAAATTTGAATTGAAAGCCTGGGTCATTGTGCCTCATTGACTTAAAACCACAAAAAGCAAATGATGTCTTAGTTGAGAGAGATATATCAAAGGATATCAACAATTATGAGTCATAAACAGGCTTGGCGCCGCAGCGGTGGGGCCCGGAGCCGCGGGAATTAGCATGTTGAGCTAATAAATATGCATGTAAAGATTCTCCCAGAGGAATAACATGCGCGTGATTGATAGCTTTGCAATTGAAGGATGTGTAAATTCACTCTTTTTTTCCCACCCTCTCCTTTTCCGCAGCTCCAGCGTTGAAATCCATCTCACTTGTTAAAAGTTTTACAAACTTTATAATCCTTAATGCCACATCTGCTTCATGCCTTTATAGCGCCAGTAAAACTTCATTAAATTATTACCAGCAGCTGCCCCGCCGCACAATAACCGCACTTATCTCTCACTCGCTGACAGTACTTTTGATTTATGCTGCCTATTAGAATAAATGATATTTTATACATATGTGAATGTGGGTAAACAACAGGAAATGTGCATCTTCAGTCAGCTGTGAGTTTGTTCTGTTTAGACGTGTTGATGCAAATGCTCTGAAAAGGCTCGAATTGTATTCTGAATTGCATGTACTTACTGTTGTTTCTAATTATGATGCATAGAAGTGTGTGTGTGTGTCTCTCTCTCTCTCTCTGTGTGTGTGTGTGTGTGTGTATTCTAATGCTGTAGATAGATAGATAGATAGATAGATAGATAGATAGATAGATAGATAGATAGATAGATAGATAGATAGATAGATAGATAGATAGATAGATAGATAGATAGATAGATAGATAGATAGATAGATAGATAGATAGATAGATAGATAGATAGATAGATAGAAAGAAAGGGTAGTATCTTGTCGAAAATTGTCGTATCCCGATGTGTCCCAATTAACAGGTTTATTTCAATAAAAAATACCTCTTTTACTTTTTTTTTCCTACAATCTTTAAATAGTTTTTGTGTAATTTCTAATGCTGTGTACAAAGCATATGTTAAAATAAAGTTTAAAAACGTTTTTTTAATTCTGTTATTAAGTAAAACACGCGCACACACACAAACAAACAAACAAACAAACAAACACTAAACACTTCAAAAAATTACACCTTTTCCGATTCATAAAGTTCTTCACTTCCTTTTTTTTATTTCCTCACAGGAGTTTCGGGAAAGTTTTCCCGGCGACAGACGAGGACTCCAGAAGAATCCAGAAGAATTCCAGCACCCCCTAATGTCACAACAGAGTTACTGACGTCAGAAAGTAGCTGCGCTTCCAGAATGTTCTCAGCGAACTGACAGCATCACAGAGACTGAAAACACTGCGGTTACCTGAAGGCCTTTTCTTGAGGTGGGCTGGAAATTTTCTCTGGAGGTTTGAAGTTTTCTCCTCACTCTTTGGAATGATGTGTTTCTGCCTTCAGGAAATAGCAAACGTTTTCCTGGTGGACTGTGAATGGTGTTGGGTGAATTGTCGGCTTCAGTATCATTATATCAAAACAAAGTGAAGCAGGAATGAAGCCATTTTTAAAATGTATTTTAAACATATACATTTCACTAAAAGTGTTAAATAGAGGCTGCAGGCTATTGCACAATATTGGTGGGCTTTGGTTTAAGGCGCTTGCATAAACAAAACGGTTTAAAGAGAAGGGTAATGTATATGTTTAACAGAGATGATGTCTAGGGGAAGATAAAAGCAAGAGAATCCCAGAGCTAGTATCCCAGGGAAAGCGTTGCATTATATTGTTTGAATAAAATAATTAAAAATATAAATAATTAAAACTGAGGTCAATAATATTAGCCCCGCCAAGAATCCATTAGCCTGATTAGCTTTAGCACAAACCACTATTGTTCAATCACTTCCCAATTTAATATATTTTTCCTGGTTAACCTACATAACCTATATATTCATTTACACTTGTTTCAGAAACAACTAGTATCTTTCAGATCAAGACAGCACATACTGCCATCCGGGAAACAGCAAAAAAATTGTTTGGACTTAAGGCTCATAAGGGCCTAGAACGATTCATGATACCATGCGAAGCATTAAAAAAAATGTAAAGGAGACTTAATGAAGGACGAGACAGGCAGAGACAAATTTCCACATCTTAAAAGAAAAAAATAAACTAAAAACCCACAAACAACTGCCGAAACACTAGAAATAAAATTGTGTAAAGAATGTAATGAAGAAAAATGTGCTTTCATTTCACGTTTTCTTACCAGTAGACTTGAAAAATATACATTTCTACTTTTGTACTTTTGTACTTTAATTTAAAATAGATTTTACCATTACTTAAAATATGTATACTATCTATATCTGATGTATCTGTATAGGTAAAGAACATTGTGTGTTTGTGTGTGTGTGTGTGTGTGTGTGTGTGTGTGTGTGTGTGTGTGTGTGTGTGTGTGTGTGTGTGTGTGTGTGTGTGTGTGTGT
>MU204188.1:5302520-5318805 GCA_017309775.1 Paedocypris sp. Pulau Singkep | reverse complement strand
TGTGTGTGTGTGTGTGTGTGTGTGTGTGTGTGTGTGTGTGTGTGTGTGTGTGTGTGTGTGTGTGTGTGTCTGTATATATGAGCGATACGTGTGAGTGATTTATTCATTACAATCCATACGTTAAACAATATTTTACATGTTTGTACGTGTGTTTGCATACAATATTATATTATTAGCATGGCATGTTTAAAAATGCTGCATTTTTTAGTTATTCAATATGCACTTTATTGCTGTATTAGTTTGCTCTGGACTAGCATTCGCTGCAGATTGTGGTTAGTTTAAATTTAAATGTCTCTTTGGTGAGACAAAAAAAGATTTTCTTCTTTCTTTTTCTTCTTCCCATTTGTCAAAAATGAAAATATAAGGTTCAAACCCCGCAGTTGCTTCTTGCAGCTCTATTTTCAGTTTGAGTTTACCAAGACGCAAACACCAACACATTTTTAATTGGTTTATGAATGTGTGTGCTCTGTATCTCAGATCTATTCCTCAGAAATAAGTGATCACCGAACTTTTTGCAGTTCTTGCGGCGTTCTTGCGCGTCAGGAGTGGCGGTGCAGCGGAGCGTGATTAGTATGCCATAAACGCCGGCGCTGTAGTTGTAAAAGCAGGGCCTGTTTGCAGGCTCCACGAGCGTGATGCTGATGAGCACGCGGCCTGTTTGTTTTCCCCGGTGCAGTAAACAGACTCATTTGGAGCTCAGGCTTGATTTCCCCCGAGCGAGCGCTGCGGCGTGAACGCTACCTGTCAGCGTCAGCACACCTGAGCTGTGAGCATTAACCGGCAGGGTCGCTGACACAAGCCGCTCGCGCTCAAATGAGCGGAACGATCACTCAGCAGAAGACACTGCGGCCCAGCCACACGATGAAGAGTACAGCCCAATGATGATGAGCTAATAACACTGGCTGGTTGCGTGAGCGGCGGTCTCGAGACAAATGAAAAGCATCTTTCAGACAGCTGAAGAAAAAGAAGCTTTGCTGTGATCAAATTTAATCAATTAAAATTAATTGGCATGAAATGAATGCAGCAGTTTAGTGTCTCGCAGATGATTATTAAGCATTTAAACATTATTTATGCATTCAGAGTCTTGACAAAAAGACAACCGTTTGAATGCAAACCGTCAGAAATGCAGAAATGTTATATTCTCTGCCGTCAATGTGCAGAAGCGCAACAGATGATGCTGATGTTGGGATGTCGGGTCAAGAGGTCAAGCACATTCTGAATTTTTCTAAAAGAGATCAATCCTCACCCAAGTTTCCCAAAGAGGGAACTCTGGGAATTTAAAAATTATGCGGAAAAACAGAACCAATAACTTAACGGTAGGAAAAAACAAATGGTGGCAACTGCCTCATTCCGTTGTTTTAGGAAAATAAATATATGACAAAAAATTATTATAATGATATGCTTAAAATATAATTTAAATTAATATACATTCATATTTTAATAAATAACTTATTTTATTATTATGTATTTGTTTATCACATGCATTGTATTGTTTAATGTTATTTAGATTCACTAAACAAGTTTGTATCAAATATTAAAATAACCAAAGTAATGTATTTATAATTTCACCGGCCGAGTACAACATTTATCAAAAATTGTCTGGAAAACTAGGTGGAATAGTTACTTAAATAATTAAAAGTAAAAAAAAAATTATGCTGAGCTTTTCGTAATTCGTCAGAAACGTAACACTAGCGTCTGATGATTTAGACGCGCTATTGCACACTTTTTTAAAAGCTGTGCTGAGCTAAACGTGGAGATGTGGAAGTTATCGTTGCTTCCCTGGAGGTGATCGACTCATTTCAGCCTTTTTGCAGATGTTTAACGCATATTCTCGACGCTGGAAGACAGAGAGTGTGGGCTCTTCGCTCATCACAATGAAACAGACCCAACTTCAGTTTGTAGAAAACTAGAGCGTGACGACCTCATTTGAATATGAAATAGCCAAGATTCCCGATTCAGACACCTTGTACGTAGCGTGCACCAAGCCAGCGTTTCCTGGGAAGGAAAACGAGGGGATTTAAAGCAGGTCTTTGTCGTTGTTTATGACGCTGTTGTCTTTGTTCCCATTTTCCTTCTGCAGGCGAGAGAAAGGGTTGAAATATTTTTAAACAGTAATTACCTGGCCGAGATCCGACTGAGGCGGATTAATGGAGGGATGTGGAGCATCAGGTTCCAGAGAAGTGTGCGGAGGTAGGATGAGACAGAGGGGGGTGGGGGTGTAGTTGAACGACAAGAAAGCTATGGCCGGTACAAAGGTCAGGAGGTCATCTCAAGGTCACCCATGTTTGTTTTGTTCCTCTGACATGTAACTTCTGTTTTGGTTTTTAATTTGGTTTGGCTTGTATTTAGTTTCGTATAACCGGCTTCTTCAGTTTCTGGGTCACGAGGAGCTGGAGCCAATCAATATCCCTGGGTCTGAATGCAGGGTTCATGCCCCCTCAATCAGCTGACCAATCAGACAGTGGGAGACAGAAGACCTGACTCAAGGTCCTGTTTTCCTCAACATTTGTTTTGGGACTGTCGATGGTAAAATGGAAACCCAGCAGAAACACACATGAACATGAGTGGAAAAAACAGTAAAATATTGGAACACGGCTTCCTCTAGCTGTGATGTCATCTTCAGTTTCATTTCAAGTTTAAATCTTTTTTTCTTTTTACAAATATTTGAAATATGCTGTAGTTTTGCTTCATTTATGATCATTGATTTTCCAACTCGGCGACTTTTTTTTTGCGTCAGAAATGGAATTTCACCCTCAGATCAAACTGTGATTCATAAATAAATACAGAGGTCTTAATTGAGTGCGCTTCATAAACGTGTCTGATTTATAATGGATATAAAGTCATATCCTCCATAAAACCCCAGTGCAATCCAATCTGATTACTACATTGTAAATCAGGAATACATTTCTAGAGAAAAAATGAAAAGATTGCAAACAAACGAAAGTTTCCTGGAAAGTAAAGTGACGATAAAAAATCAGCAACACGGCGACATTAAAACTTGTTTGAAGTGTCATTAGTAAGTGGAAATGGAACCAAAGCTTTTCCTTATTTTTCTTGTTCTTATTTTTTCATCCGGTTTAAATGTCACTGTTTGATAGTCATGATATTATAAATGTCACAGTTTGATAGTCATGAAATTATGTAATCATTCATATTGACAGTATAGTGATATGTGAACCATTCTTCTGACGACAATCGAGAGGACTGGTTTTGTAATGCTCATTTATGGGCGGAGTCACTCATGATGAGTGATTTGATCATATTTTTATATTCAACCTGTTCTGTTTTTCATTGTTATTATCTGTTCTTTGTTATATTCCATTGTTATTATATATACTATGTGCTGCATAACAGGACCTAGTATATTTGTTTTTATTAAGATATAAAAAATTGTACCACGAAATAAATCCTAAAATAAACATGCAGTACCTTTATACGTTATACACATACACATGCAATTAATTCTAGAAGTCATAAAAATGTATTAAATAAATATAACTGTCTAAACAACATTTAACCAATATCAGAACATAAAACCAAAGCTTTGTTTACTTCAAACATAGTGTAGTTTGGAGAATAAAGAAAACGTCAAAGACTCAAGGATCTGCCCCTCATTGAAGAAATAAACACAAATGTTCATCCATGATTGTTGTTGCGAACGCTTGGTTCAGCTCTCCCCCGCACGCTCGACCAAACTCACATCATCCCGCATCTGGAACGCTGAAGATGACAGTGCTTCTGTCTTTACGTCGTCCCTATTAGCATTAATACCATCTGCTAGTCATCAGCCGAAGTCACTCATGCCTTAATAGTCTGTCTTTATGTATCAGAAACATCTCAAGCTCAAAGCTGTCAGAGATGATTTACTGTTCCATTATCTTTGCTTTTCTTCACCAAGTTCTGAGTTTGAAGACAAGAGCTTCGAGGAGAGCTTCTGGAGAACATTCATCTAGGACAGCTCAATCTTTTATAACATGGGGGTCGAACTTCAAAAATTAAAAAATGATTTAAACAAATTGTCTAGTTGCCAAAAACTGAGAGAAGAAGTGAAAAATCAATAATTGGCAGAGTTTATCTAGTGCTGAGTTTTGGAATGTTTGGATTAAAATTAGTCAGACAGATTCCCAGCAGAGAGTGAAGATGATGGTCTATAATACAAGAACGTGACCCAAGTAGTGAGTTATAATGGAACCAAATAGAAATTGTTTCACTAATGTGCTAGCCAGCGCATGTTTGGAAAGTTCTGTGGCATCAGTTCAGCAAACAAAAAACCTGATGAAGGGTTTTTCTCTACCTTGTGCTTCTTAAGGACCTCTGAAGGTCGTCTCCGATCTTCTAATATGAACTAATTAAGCATGTGAATAAAGAAAAAAACAGAGCAACCTCATTTAACTTTTTCACGGGCCGGATGGGGCCCGCGAGCCGCAGGTTGACCATCACTTTTTTATGTTTTAGTTTTGACGATCGTTCCGGAAAATTGTAGCTGGCGGTCTGAACATGACACAAGTAAAACTACCACTAACATCCACTATAGCAATGGCCAACCGCAAATACTGCTGTTGATGGATAAACGTTTATCTGGATCGTATATGGAAATGTGAATGTACCTAACAGAGACTGACTTCTTGTCTTCGGTGTGTTGGGAAAGTTGAAGATGGCGGTCCATGAGCACCTGCTCACTAAAAGTGATCTGAATGCGCGGCGTGGCCATGTGGGTTTAGCTTCACCAGCTGCCATCTGCTATCAATATCATTAGCATTCGCCATGACCAATTGTAATATTAGATTATCGAATACCCAGAGGGTGATGAACGCAAGCAGGCGATGCTGCATGTCATTATGGGAAATACAGAGAAGAATCTGGCGGTTTGAGAAACTGCAACTCACTGGAGTTTTCATCTGCAAACGCTGAAGACCAAGTGTGACATTGAGCGGGCAAGTCAATGAATTTGAGAAAAATGTGATTTTTTTGTGACATGACCCGGTGATATGAAGTGCTGATGACTCACAAACTACAGATCCCACAATGCAGCTGTAGCTGCCTTTCTTTGTGTAAATTGCAGTTGTAAATTTGTAACATTTAAAAGCTTGTCTGTGGTCATTATTATGACAGGATGTATTTAATGTAGGAGAAACTACAGTGGGGCAAAAAGGTATTTAGTCAGCCATCAATTGTGCAAGTTCTCCCACTTAAAAAGACGAGAGAGGCCTGTAATTTTCATCATCACATACCTCAACTATGAGAAATAACAATAACAAAATTTCATCTCAATACTTTCGTATACATTCTTTGTTGGCAATGAGAGAGATCAAACGTTTTCTGTAAGTCTTTACCAGGTTTTCACACACTGCTGCTAGTATTTTGGCCCATTGCTCGATTTAGATCTGCTCTAGACCAGTGATGTTTTGGGTCAACACAGACTTTCAACTCCAAAGCTTTTCTATGGGGTTGAGATCTGGACACTGAAACCATGACATTTTGTATCGTTGTCATGCTGACAGACACAGCCACGTTTCATCTTCAGTGGCCTTGCTGATGGAAGAAGGTTTTTACTCAAAATCTCACGATGCATGGCCCCATTCATTTCATTTAAACGGATTAGTCATTCTGGTCTCTGGTCCACTTTAACAGCAGAAAGACAGCCCCAAAGCATGAGATTTCCACCACCATTCTTCACAGTAGGTGTGGTGTTCTTTGGATGCAACTCAGCATTCTTTCTCCTCCAAACAACAAGCAAGACAAGAAAACGTACCTTGTTGAAAACTTCGATTTTGGTTTTATCTGACCATATGACATTCTCCCAGTCCTCCGCATCATCCAAATGGTCCTTTGGCACACAAGACGGGCCTAGACGTGTGCAGGGGAACGTGTGCTACAATGTGATTTTCCAGATATTTTTTCTCTCATTCTGTTTCTATAGGTATACCATAGTTGGGGGGGTATACCTATAATAAAAATTACAGGCCTCTCTCATTTTTTTTTTAGTTGAGAGAAACTGCACAGATGGTTGTACAAAAGTAAATAAAAGTAAACAAAAGTTAAAATAAATCCTGTTTTGGCCCACTGCAAGTTTTTTTTCTTTTTTTTTTTTCTTTTTTTAATGAAAAATGAATTCATTCCGAAATAATATTCCTGTTTATTTTTATTCAGATTTATGGGGAAAAGTTATTTTAGTTTTAGTGTGTTTTCTATCCTCCCCGACTCCTATTGGTCCCCTGTGCAGTTGAGTTTTACCATCCATAAGGCTAACAGGTAAAATATAGCAATTATGGAACTAAAACAATTATGGAAACGCTAATGCAGTACTACATCTACATTATATTATTCAAATACTATTTCAAAAAATTTCGAAAAATTGATGTGACAATTACCAGGCAAACGATGTATTGTTGTGTTAAACACGGCGCGGAGTATTGATGCGGTGATTCCAGTGGAACAACAGTTCACGAAACACTGTAACTGTTCGTGCAGATCAGATTAGCAATTCTGAACGGAAACAATTGTAGGTTTTTCTTGCACTTGCTGCTTTAACGCCACACGTGTCACCTGAGTTATACTCGCAGCGCAACCGCTTCCTGTCAGGTGGAATTATTAGCCGTCAGACGCATGTGCGGACCCTCTTTAGACTAGAAGACCACCGCTTCTGACATGATCAGAACCGTAGCAGAGAAAATATATACCAACAACCTGCTAGTGACAGACAAAGAAGTCTCCCTGTCCTGAGAGATATTAATTGTTGATATTAATAATAATTGTGAATACATGTGTGTTTGTGCTCAAATGTAAAGCAAATAAAAACATACTACAAAGTAGTAATCACACACACATACATTCTTTAATTTATAACATTGTGGGGTCCAACTTTTTACTTGCACACAACACGTGTGTGTGTGTGTGTGTGTGTGTGTCTGTCTGTCTGTCTGTTTATGTAAATTGATGTAAGTTTATGTATATTGATGTAAAATATATACTGGTATTGAATATACAGTGCATGTGTACAAAATTGTGTTTATGAATTCACACACACATACACACACTGGTGTATTATAAGTGTATTACATAATTTAAATGTACTTGACATAAAAAAATCTTTAGATTAACAATTTCTGTGTGTGTGTGTCTGAATATTTTTGAATCTACGGTATGTGTGTTCTTGTGTCAGTGATCTCGATACACACGATCTCAGTTTAGTGCATCTTCAGGTAAAGAAGCAGAAGCCCCTGAACCACATGAATGAATTTGACCGTTTGAGGGGCTGGAAAAAGCTGAAGCTTGTCAGGAAGTCAGAGCTGTGAGAACACTGGGTGTGTGTTTCCTCACGTCGACAGGACACGCCGCGACCTTTACTGAGACCGCTGTTCTCTGTAAAGAATGTGAATTATATCATTTTTATTTCACCTGTGTAATTTTCCGAGTAGTTTTGTGTAACAGTGTATGTCTTCAATAACAGACAGACTGAATATGACATAAATATGAAAGTGACACATCTGTAAATGTAAAGCATTTAATTATTTATAAATTTCATATTGATGATATTAGTTCTAACTTTAGTGTATTAATTACACAAAATATGTGTGTATTGTTTATATATAAGTAAATATGTATAGGATGTACACAATAAAAGGCGCGTGTGTGAATATAACAACACAATTTTACTTTTTTGTATTTTTGTCTACAAAATACAGTATACAGCACATGCTTATGTAAGATGCTTTTAATAACTTTTAAGTAACCTAATTCTAAGATTATAAATATGTATATAAAATATTCTTTGTACAAATAGCAAAAATAATCACATGATAACTGATCATTAAAGATCTTCATCGATTCTCTTCATGTTGGTTGTGTTGGACGCTCTGAATAACACCATCCTGTAAATTGAAGCTGCAGTGTGTTGAGGATGATGATGAAGATGAAGAGCACAGGTGGATTATTACCTCCTCACCTCTGCACGTATCTGACGGTGCATGTGAATCTGCGGACAAGAGTTTTATTGTGCTGTCGGAATCTCATTGCAATAATTTATGTGGTTGGCACAGATGTTGTTCAGATCCTTGTTTTTTTTTCTCCAGTCAATTACAGAATCCATCTTGCTGTTTTAATTATCCCATGAAAAGCCCATCTTTCTGTCCCACTCCTCTTTTTAAGCTCATATTAAGTCCCGCTGTATGGTCTGGAATTATTTCAACGTGCCTTCTCTATCGTTCTGCTGGAGTCGTAACTATTTGCGATTGCATTTGGAGTCTGATTGGAGGGTCACAGGTCCAAATCCTGGTTCAGGAAATCCTGAAATGTAACAGAAAATAATCAAAAGTATTTTTGCACGTATTTATATTTAAGAGTAATTGCATTTTTTGCAAGTAAATGCAATGTAGTTGCAATGTAAACTGTACAATGTAGTGGTAACTATATACAGTTACTGTACTTATATTTTGTTACTAACAGTTCCTGCTGCGGCATTCAATATTGTCGGCATTCAAAAAAATTTTTTTTTTTAGAACATAAAAACATTTTGAATGGGAAATTATAATTTTTAACATTGTCAGTCTTCATCCTAAAATTAAGTTCACATGTCTTACACGGATCACGTGCGTTCTGCTTATCAGGACGCCAGCATTCCGCAAATATTAATTATTATTATTTTTTTTTAATTTGCAGGTAATTTGCATTTGAACAACTTGTTTACAGAGAACATATGTAAGGGTGAATAATACTTAATACAATATTTAAAATATTATGTAAGGTTGAATTTCTGCAGTCTGAAATACCGGCAAGTCCAAATTTGTTAAATTCCAAATTTCTAAATTTGAAAAAATTATTACATTGTAGGAAAAAGCTGTGGTGGTGATTATGAAGGTTTATTGAAGATAATACCTGATACGCGTTCCCAATCTGACCGAACGCATCACAAAAAATTCATTGAAACGCGGAGCTGCAAGAAATCGACACGTCTCCTGCGACTTTCACTCAGATCCGAGCAAGGTGAGTGAAGCCGGTGCTTGTCACGGATGCACGCGTCCGACAAACATAAGTAGATGCTAATGGCGGATGCGTGACAGAGCAGAGTCCCACCACCATATGGCTAATTGCCACAACAATATCTTCAGTGTTATTAATCAGGATTTCATGGTGAGCCGTGATAAGTGGAATAATGTGAGCGAGATCAGGACCTGGAGAAGCAGGAGTGAGTGTGATACTGGCATGTCCAAGTATTGTTGTATGCAGAACGCAGGGAGTAATTCATGGACTTGTGGTGACAATCCAGGGGGTGGGGTTGGATCTAGATCCAGAGGGCGGAGTTTTGTGCACTAACCCAGGGGCGGGATCAAATGCTGAAAAAAGCAGAATATAAAACCTCTTTTTGCTTTTTTGAAAACCTGCAGTTTCTCATTATATGTTGGAATTGAAGCTAGTGTATTAAATAGTTCACACGTTCAGGGAGAGAGCGAGTGTAAAAATAACACAGACAGAGACAATCGAGAGGATGAATGGAGATTTATTAAACAATAGATACCTTGTAAATAGAATACTCCATTGTAACGTGTAGAACATCAGCAAAGGGTAAAGAGACTCCAGGAAGGTTTGAGCCGTGATAGCCAAATTTATCAAATAGATCAATTTTGCAGAGTCTATTGTTAGAGAAATCATAACTATCTAATTTTTTAACGATAACACATGAAATAAAATAAGCTTTAGCACTGCTAAACGAAGGACACTATTAAACGCATGAACTCCATTAAAATTGCATTTTACTTGCTATTATTTTTGTAACATAATTAAGAGACGTAACACATCTAATAGCAACTATTATATCTAAAACTTACAATAACATCTATCTTATCTAGAATGTAAATTATTTAGTAAAATTTTGTAATCAACAAAAAGGCCTACATTAACGCGACAAATGACTTGCATCAACTTCTGCATCCTTACAAAATGCAGCGTTATATAGTGAGAAGAGTTGGATTTGGATCTGGCATTTTGCTGTGAGGGTCTCCACGAGGGCGACATGTCATGGATGGATAGATGGATGGATGGATTAAATAGATAAACAGACAGATAGATTATTTGCAGATGAAGTTAGATCTTTGTCAGGATTTTACCTATTATCACCCTGCCTGGTTCAGCCCCCCACAACCCCACCACACCGTGTTTAAAGCGGGATAAGTGGCACTTGTGCAGCATAAGCAGAAACAGCGCGACTTTAACAGCTGGAGGCGTCTCTCCTCTTCTCCTCCACACTTCCTCCGACGGTAATGTGCCCGGAAACGGAGAAAAGCAGCTGCTGGTCTGACCATAAAGCCGAGAGCAGGGGCGTAAATTGTTTCCCCGCTGAGAGAGAATTTGTTCAGGCCTCCCCAGCACCGGCTCAGCGAGAGAAGATGGTGGGCCGCTTTGGCACAACAGATCCAGCGGGAACTTGATTAGACGGTTGCAGATCCAAAATGTCCACACACGTTCCCAATCGAATCTCTGTTTACTCTGATAAACTGTGAAGGACAAGAGATGGAAAAAAAACCCAGACAGTTGACAAAGATTCCGTCTGTTATTGATCGTGCGTCATCGTTTTCACACTTTTGTTGTGTTTGGTGGTTTTTAAGATTTACAGTCTGTGAATTGATTAAGAAATGTATGTGTGTGTTTGTGATTTTGTGTAAACAGTAGCACAGACACAGTAATAGTGTGATGTGCTTCACATGAACCATTCTGTCTTGTTTGCAGAAAGGGACACCCACTCCGTCACGGAGGTCTCGGTGGGTGGTCCGGGAGATTGAGAGTGCGTTGTGATTGGCTGCCGCTCTGAGGTGAGGGTGAGTGGCTCAGATGCGAGTTTCAGACACAAATTGGTTTATAGAATATGATGCAGGTGATACCAAACATGTTAGGATGGAGTGTGACGTTATATATTACGATTCAAATGTCACAGTGCATTATATAGGTTTTACAGGAACATATCAGTGGCGGTTCATGCATTTCACCGTTCATTCCTGGGTCTTCAGTAGTGGTCCGTCTGAAGCAAAAAATCATTTACAGTTATGAAAGCCGCCTTAACACACAGAACTATAAAAAACTACAAAAATGGCTGCTGTTTAGCATGTGGGTTTGTCAATATGGCCACTTGGGACCGTTTTTGAGATTGTCCTCTGTATTTAACCATCTAGTAGAGTTACACGCACACACAGTGACGACAGAAACCCGGAGCCTGCAGCGCTTGGGTGGCATATCCAACTTCCTATACTGGAACACTTCCATCTCCGGCAATCTCATGAACTCACGCTTGAGTTAAACACGTTTCAATCAAACAACGTGGCTTATATTTGATCCGACTTGCAAAGCAAATGTCAGTGTGTAGAACCTTTAATATGTGTAAAAACCTTTCATTTTTGAGTGCTGTGTTAGTAACAAAAGCAATTCCAGCTATTGGTTAAAAATTAAAACATTAAATGAATTAAAAAAAAAAGTTATCCAAAATTTTAGGTATTTTTTCAAGTTGCCTGCTTTCATAATAATGACATTTATCACGATTCTTTTTTTTTTTTTTTGACTTTATTCTAAAATCATCCACCAAACTGTGAAGGTATCCAGTGGGGACAAAATTGTTCACTTTTATAAATTTGCCACACAACCTAAAGTAGAACAAACTTTGTTTTTATTTATACTTTATTTTTATTTTACTTTTCATGTATTTATTTATTACATTTATATAAATGAAGTTAATAAATAAACAAATCCTTTCATATATAAATCACTATTCAAGGTGAGAGCAATAGCAGTGCAGACGGTGCCGTTTCGTTAAGTCGTGATGTGGAAAATCAGAGGACTCATAGTTTAATTGCAGTTCATGGAAAATAATTGCTTATGCTTTGTTTAATGTGAACAACATACTTTTACTTAGGTCGCAGCACACTAGTTTGTCTATTCCTGATTACATGATAAATATGCTATATGGTCAGGACTAAACGAAACAAGTTAATCTGTCAATTTGTTCAAGTTCAAGTTCTAAGCATTTGTAAGGCTCTTTTCACAGTTTTAACTGTCTCAAAGCGCACCCTCGTGTGACTATTTTGCTATGAGGATGTAGTCATTTTTATAGACATGATTACTTGGAAAAGGCTAAGACTGTGAATTATTACATAAACTCGAGTTTAGTACGGTCCAAATCACCAGAAAAACACACTCCCAGTCAGGATTTCAATTATCTCAAAGTTAATCAATGTTTAGAACACAATAAACTTCTTAAGTGAGTTAAACTCCGGTATGCCCGCAATAAGTTGCTTGGATATTTTAATACGTATAAACACAATTAGTTTATTTAAATCGGTTCTGTGTGGGCGGGTCCTAACTTTCGTTTCCGTTTCCGCTTCGACACTAGTTGTATTGTGAAATAACGTTAACGTAAATAATTGTTGTGTTTCTCTACAATATTTTATTCGAATTAATAATTTTAATTTATGCATTCTATTCACCCTTGACGAGGATTCATACATTCCCCTCATATTACAAACCCCAGCGATCAGCTCGGCAAACACGGATTGTGTCAGGTAAATAACTAGACGGATATGTATTATGTCTGTAATGGCTCGAGGACGGTTTTGCTGTCGTTAATCGAGGATTTCGATTTGGTAGGAATCCCAAAGGTGACACTAATGTATCTGAATATATTTGCGACAGATGTTGGTTTTTATTTTTAATGATGGAACACGAGTTGGAGATGTCCATTATCTTCAGAGAAGTTCGCGGCGCGTGTGGCTGTGACGTGAGAAGTGTACCACCTACTGGCCACAAATGGCTTTTCATTGGCCTTCTCTGTAGCGTCTCGCCATTAGCGCACAACACAAACAAGATGAAGACGCAGTGCTGCTAGAATGAGCTCAGTGTCAGTGTTTGTAATTGACGGAAGACATTGGCTTTTAATGCCCAGGAATATTGCGCCGTTAGACGACATGTGGTCTCAGTGAACCATTAAAACGATATCAAAACTCATGCCAGAAACAAAACCCCTAAAATCTGCAATCTAATTAGAGTGGTGTTAATTAAACACAGTTTTTTTTATTTTTATTTTTTTAAACTAAACCTGTATTAATGAAAGACAATCCTAATATGGTATTGAAATGCTAATCAGGGATTTTTTTTAATGTTTACGTTTTAGTAATACAGTACATATCGCCGTGGCGACCCCTGATAAGGGAAAAGCCGAAAGAGAAGTAGTAGATGTACTATTAAAGTATGTTATTAAGACAAATAAAATGTAAAATTAACAGGTTAGGGTTAATAATATATATATATATATATATATATATATATATATATATATATATATATATATATATATATATATATATATGTATGTATGCATGCATACATTTTTATAAATAAATTACAATTTATAAAATTATAATATATTGCAAATATAGAATACTTTTTTTTTTTCTATAAATTAAAATAACTTTATAATCTCTATAAATACTTTCAGGGAATTGAACCCACAACATTTGGTGTTGTACCCATCTTTACTGGCTGACCCCTCCATTGATGGATTAAAGGTGAGATTGAAAGCCTTTTCATTGCTTTGGATCTGGTTTTGAAGGGTTAAAAAAAAAACCCTCTCGGCCTGCAACCGGCACTTGATGGCTTCAAAAATCCAGCAGCAAAAACAGACGCCTGCAGTTATGAACTGTCGCTTTACAGATGGAGGACGTTGATGATGAAGAGCTTCAAACCTCACTCATCATCACTCACTCCAGCTTATGAAACCCACACGATTCTGCCTGAGCGAAGGGGCTCAACCTTCTCTCACAATGCCAGGCTTCATCTCTTCTTCCTGTTGTTTATCCCTGCATCTCTTTTCTTTGAAGCTAAGCACCAGTTTGATGGATCTGGTTGTTGTGGCGGGTGTGATTGATGCGACAGCGCCGCTCTGAAAGTGAGCAAAGAAAGGCCTGTCAGTGTCGTAGATCTTCTTATAAATGAAACCTTCCGTTTCCTGCCGCATTTCACTGTTAAGCGCAGTTCATTAGTGGCGGAGAGATTGATCACACGCTCCGTGTCTCGCTCCATGTCGTCCGCTTCGGGCCGGTGACCTCCGGGCGCATCATCCGTCTCGCGGTGATGAACTGGTCCTGATGCTGCTGGTGTCACGTGATGCTGGAAACTTTCCGTTCACGACTCTCAAGTTCCGTGCAATATTGTAATGTTTCATTACCATTTCACCTTAATATATTTTTATATTATTTAATTTGGTAATATTATATTTAAACACAACACAAAATTATATATTGAAACAATTTTTTTTACGTTTGCAATTACATTTTGTGTGTGTGTGTATTCATTCTGCGTGTTATTCTGTACAAATAAATACTGCATACAGTTGAAAATAATACACACATAAATAACAAAAAAACATTAACACGTTTATACAGCATACAATTTGTCTAAAAATGTAGTACATATACAAATATATACAGTAAATACAGTATACATGTAAATACTTGTAAGTTTATATATAAAAACTGTATGATGTATTTGAAATAGTATTGATAATGATTTAAATAAATAAGATTTTAATTAAACCTAACTATTAATAAAATACATACAGTATAAATATTTGTGTGTATTTAGTAGGTGTGTTTATGTTGCAATACTTTACTGTAAATTTCTTATATAATGCTATAACTGTAATGCAATATAAGGTTTTTGTGAAATGTTTAAAAAAATAAAGAAAACATTTTTGTAAGATCAAACGGTCTAACTTGGCTTTCATTCGGTGTTCTTTATACTGTATCTGGAAGGTGACACTATATTTTACACTGCTGTTTTACTGTTGTTATATATTTATATTACAGAAGTGAAAGTCTTGGTTTGGTCAGACTCTATCTGCAGGTTTCCGCTGTTTTCCTCAGACTCGAGGGCGTCGCGTGAGATATCACAACTTTCTTCTTCACTGTGAGATGAATTGCTGACCACAGTGCCGATAAGAAAAGCTGCAAGAGTTTCACGGCGCGACTCGCTCAGTCTATATTCATACAACGTCTGATTGAAAAGGCACAAATATAATGTGTCGCGTGTCTCTGTGATGTGGTTGCGTGCCTGAAGGTCCCACCATGTTAATATTTATTGACACGACTAATATGTGCTAATCTCTAATTTCCCCACCAGTTTGTTCTTCATACTCCATTGATTCCCAAAGTCAACACAGCGTTCGGTAGGACTGTGGATCAAGAACAACCGGTGACATTTATTCATCTGCCCAGAAAGATTGAGCGAAGCCTCGGCACACCGACGATAAACCAGGCCAAAAGTTTATTCTCAGGAAGATCTCGCTCCGTTTAGAGGTGTGAGATGGCTCTCATCCATATTCATCTGCTGGAATCTGGGAGCGTGGCATATGGCTGGTACCCGCGGAAGGAGAGAGACACGCTGGAAATTGGATTGAAGGCTGGTATTCCCTGTCGACCGGCTCCTGCAGCCTGATCTTAGCTGTCACAACCAGACATCGGGATTCTCTGGACAACACTCGCCATCAGTCCGACTGGAGCGCCAAGATGCCGCCGTCCGTTAGACCGACTGCCCGGAGGAATGTTTAGTATGACACATATAGTTGAGCGGTAAATTGAATTGAATTGAAAGTCCTTTTTTCGCGACCTATTAAATAGGCAGCTTGTGAGCGCAGTGTAAGATAATGAATATTTCTGTAGAAGTCAAGCGTGTGTGTGTGTGTGTGTGTGTGAGAGAGAGAGAGAGAGAGATCACAAAATATGCATGGTAGGCCAGTAAGAATTGATGAAAGGGTAGAGTGACAGATGGAAAGATTGCCAGATGGGTAAACGAGTGGATGGATAGAATTAAACGTTTTTGACAAATAATTAGAATTACAAATGGGGAGATGGATAGACAGTCAGTTGGACAGACGGATGGATGGATAGATAGACAGACAGACAGACAGAAAAGGTTAGATGCAAGGATAAATGACAGATAGATAGATAGATAGATAGATAGATAGATAGATAGATAGATAGATAGATAGATAGACAGACTGACAGAAAAAGTTAGATAGATGGATGATAGAAAGATAGACTGACAGATACAAGCAGTGTTGGGTAAGTTACTTTAAAAAAGTAATTAATTACTAATTACTTATTACTTTACCATTTTGTAATTAAATTACTTTTCTAATTACTGTGTCTGAAAAGTAACGTAATTACCTAATGAGTAACTTAACCAATTACTTTTTAAAATTCCTATAAACCTTCAAAAAACTAATTATTTAAAAATATAACAGTAAAAC
>MU204188.1:5261234-5292947 GCA_017309775.1 Paedocypris sp. Pulau Singkep | reverse complement strand
AAACGAAGATAAATTAAAAAAAAAAACAATGAGATTCAGCGAATTTAATTATTTTATATTGTAACGCAAGTACATTGAAAGTAACTGTAATTAAATTACTTAAAAATGAACAGTAATTCGTTACTTTACTTTTTCAGTGAAAAAGTAATTTAATTACAGTAATGCGTTACTTTGTAACGCGTTACACCCAACACTGGATACAAGTTAGATGGATGATGGATAGACAGTCAATCAGTAATATGGATGGATAGAAAGACTAAGAGGCATAAAGTACGTATAATGAATGGATGGTTTGACAGATGGACAGACAGTCAGTTGAATGGATGGATGATGGATAGATAGATGGACAGACAGACAATATTGTGGCAGTAATATTGATAGGGATTTGGACCTGCTACCCAGGCCTTGCCGGTTTAAATCCCAGTCCAGTGTGTTCTACAACTGAGCAACACACTGACCCCTACAGGCCCCCCAACACCACGGCTTAAGGCTGCCCACTGCTCAGTGCTCACTGTGTGTGTGACTTTACTGGTTGGGTAATAGATGTGTAGATATATGGAATAAACACATATAGAGAGATGGCTGGAGACAGACAGCATCTCCGTGTTGAGCTCAGGGTGTGTTTGAGGTGATTAAGAGCTCTGGATCATCTCCGTGTCCCAGCTGGGCCGGGCCGGGCCGAGCACAGGGAGGCCGGAGCCTCTGCTGACAGATCGCGCTGCTAATTGCTAATTGTGTCTCTCATTAGGCGCGCGGGTGACAGGTGTTGTTAGTGTGTTGTGAGTTTTTCCGCTCTCTCTCATGACTCGTGCCGGTTCCCGGATGGAAGCACTAATGGCTCCCCGGTGGCTTCCCATCAGCCCCTGGGCTCGGCGCTGCAAGAGTTCAGCGTTTGATACTGTCTCACTCACCCCGGGTTTCCCAGCAGAACACGATCTCAGCGTCTCACGAGACGGCTTTTTGATTGTCGGGTCCGTCGTGGTGAGTGGAAACCACACAAAGGCTTGGTAGATGTGGTATTTTCCAGCAGTGGCTTCCACTTTGAGTGTGAATGACTCGCCTGGACCGTCTGAATATTGATGTGGCGTCTACAGTACGGAATGTACATTCTCGATTGATGCTGATGATGGTAATCTCCTAATGTGTACAAAAAAATTAATTCGTAATTCACATTCAAACACAAAAACAGATCTTGGACACACTAATATAGTATGAAATGTATTAATTGATGATAATATATCGTTGGCTGGCTGGTTCAATACATATATTAAATATTAATTTAGAACAAATATACCGCCGGGTGTGAAAAATGTCACGATGGTTTGTGAAAGATGTATGTATGGATGGATGGATAGATAGAGACACAAGCTTCTGCATCTCTACAATGTCTCTCCCAGACTTGAATTTCAAAGAAACAGGTTTTCGAGATGCTGTTCAAGTTTTTTTTGAAGAAGCAGAAAGAAACAGGCAGCACTGAGGATCGTAGACGCAGCGGTCGACCAAGAAAACCTAGTGCAGCAGATGAAAGACACGTCAAGCTTGGTTCCTTTCAAACTCAGGCGTCCAGCAGTGCCATCAGCTCAGACCTGCAGGAACCTGTAGGACCAGGAACTTGCGTCTAGTGTCTGGAGAACCAGACCAGAAGAGCATCATGAAAGAGTTGGAAGCCAAACTGACATTACATGAAGGCCAACAGTCATGTGATACCTTCAGAGAGGCATTTGATTGCCCTCAGATGTATTTTCCTGCTGGACAACGACCACAAGCCTACAGCCAAAGTCATTAAGAACCATCCTTGATGTGAAGAATGAAAATGATGACAGATAACAGAGCCCTGATCTCAATAACATGGAGTGTTTCTGGAATTACATGAACAAGAAGAATGCGAGAAAACCTACAACCACAGGAGATCTGAGGGTAGACATCAAGATAACTATAAAAACTGTGCACCTTCAGATCGGTTAAAAACAACAAGTGTGCCTTAAAGAATAGGTGAATTAAGTAATTAATTAATGTGAATAAATTCAATATTTGGATGGATGAATAGATTATCATATATAGAATGGATAGGTCAGATGATCAGGGAAAGAAGCTCAAATCCTCTTGAGTTCAGAGAAGGTCCTGCGCAAAGCTGGAGATGGTCACTCAGGTTCCTCCTAATAGAAAAGATGATGAGTGTTTTGGTGAGGATTAATAATTATTGCTGCTGCGTCTGGAGTGCTGATATTTCTCTGGTGTGTTTGCTGTTGTCTCTGGTCGTTAATTGCACTGAGGGTCTCTCCAGACCCCTGCAACCCTGCCTCTCTGTGGACATCAGCTCCTCTTGGAGGCGGCAGGAGCAGACCAGCACACCTGGCTCTCTACACACTGGCTGGTACTGATGCGGGACCCTGCAGCTCCAGGGAACACCACTTCGCTGCAGGAGGTCTTTGACTGAGTCTGGAAACCCTCCACAGGGAAGAAGGTCCTCAGCGCTCAGGTGGCTCCAGATTGGTGGAAAGATACTGAATGGAATGTTCTCTTTTTGCTTCTCTATTAAAAACATACTCTTTGTTTCTATGTTTCTTTTTGTTTCTATTCTCCAGGTTTTGTCTTTTTACTCTGCTTTGTGTGAAGATCTTTAAAATTGAGCAAAAATGCATTTACGCATAGAACGCATAGAGGTCTCGCGGCAAAGGGTTCAGTCAATTTAAGCTACAACATGTTTTATTAACATATGTAGATGAATGGATGGGAAAAAAATTGTGTTGTTTATTCGATGTTGTCCGCGGTACATGTGTATGTATATACGTAGTATGATCATGAATTTTTTAATTTGTTCTGTTTATATTTAATACATTTTCATACGTTTTACTTTACGGTAAACGACAATTACGATAACAAAATTACGGTATATTAGGTGGTGTGAAGTTCTTTTGGTTCTGTTTAACAAACGTTTTACTTCACGGTAAACGTAAATTAAGGTATCTTTTTTGAGAACTGTGACACCCTTTAAATTGTTGATTTCTTTTTTTATTCTCATTATTGACATTTTCGCTTTTTATGATTGATTTCAGCGTGAAAATGCTGCCGCCTCACGGGGGCCCGCTGAAGACCCTGGTTCGAGGCCCGGCCTTTATATATGGAGCCGACATCTTCTTCTGTGATTGGTCAGCGTGATTAAAGCCCAGCGTCACCGAGATTTAGTCCCGCTCCCTCTGACAGAAATAGAAGAAGCAGGTAACGTGAGAAATGTTTGCTTGTACAGTGTTTATTGAATCGGTTACGCGTGCGTGTGTGTGTGTGTGTGTGTGTGTGTGTGTGTGTGTGTGTGTGAGAGAGAGAGAGAGAGAGAGAGAGAGAGAGAGAGAGAGAGAGAGAGAGAGAGAGAGAGAGAAATAGACGCGTGTCGCTTTATCTGAACCCGCAGCTTTTGTTCGCGCGCGTCACTCATAATAAACATCAGCGCGTCTCCGCTGCGGCAAACTCTATTTAAACAACCTGGTAAACATGCCTGTCTTCATTCATTATTCCATCCCTCATCATGATCAAGCTCCTCGGTTTAATGAGGCAAATAGATATTTCTGCAGCGATTGTCTCTCTCCCTGCAAGTATTAGGAATATTAAAAGGACACATCTGTTTTTAATTAGCCGCTAAAGTCACCTCGACGCGGCCTCCATTTTAATGCACTTCGTGGGCTGCTTTCCTATTTTCTTATTATTTCCTTGTTTATTTATTAGTCGCGTGCCTTGGGCCGTGGGGACTAAATGGCGGGAAATTACAATTCCGTTCTTTCTAGCCTTAGTTTAATTCTTGAAAAATAATAACGGATTGAAACAAATGTCGTGGTATTGTATTGTGTGACTCAGTGGACTTACCCGAAACGAGTTCGAGACCCGGCCTCTTGCACTTCTGTTGCTTTATTGAAATTACTCAATCGAGATGTTTGTGAAGCCCACGGGCTGAACTCGATGAGGTCACACGCATGCACGCACGCACGCACACACACGAGAGCGGACAAATATGAACTCAATTGCTCTCTCTTTAGCGCCGTCTGCTGGCGATCATTGAACACCCATGTTTTGTTTTATTATGTTCCTACAATCGAGGGAAGGGAGACGCCTAGTGGTCGATGAAGTGAAAGTGAGTTTACACACGCGATTGGAAAATATATACAGTGCATAGCTTCAATACAAATCAGTTGTACTCACAGTTCACAAAATCAAAAAGTTAATGTTTAATTATTTATTATAAATATGCATGCAAATATGACCTCTAATAGAAGGTCACCCTGGCTGAGTAGAAAAACAGTAACTGTTTTTAATAGAACAGATTATTAAATTTAAAAAATGATTATTATTGTATCTGTTAAAATAAAACCTTGAAGTTTTACTATGAGTGTGTGTGTGTGTATGCGTGCGTGCGTGCGTGCGTGTGTGTGTGTATTGTATATATCAGTTATCGATTATACCACCTGGTTAAATATATCATTGAAATGTAATACCGTATGTTAAAAATATGCTAGTTTTGTCACTTACACGTAGAAATATGAAACCCGCTGTTTAACATTTTTTAAAAACATTTATAATTTAGCCCTAACTGAAACGGAATAACATGTCAACGTAATGTCTTTCACGATTACGTGATTTCCAATGTTTTATACAATACATACCGTATTTTATACCGAGCACCACTTTCGATATGGTTTGCCATATTGACAATCTCACTCACTTTCTACCATTAACATACCCAGCATGTTGTACGCGGTATATACGGAAATCACCAGCAGATGGCAGCACGTAACCACAAACCGTTACAAAGCAAAGTAAACTGGGTTTTTTTTACAAAATGGAACACAGCGAAACACAATACACCTCAAGATTACTTTTGAATATTGCAAATAAAAATAACATTTTGGAACGAGTAGAATATAATCAAAAACAGTGGGCTAAAGTGAAAGTAAATTTATGAAGCTTAAGCTTAATCACGACAACATTTAATCCATTTAGGAGTATTATGCATTCATATTATTATTAATTGAAAAGAAAGGACCAATTAATTAAAATGCTTTTTTTTTCAGATTGGAAGCATGCGCAGACATTTACATTTTAAACAATTGCACATTATTAAACTGAAAACCTACAGGAAATCTTTCGCACATTTTAAAATTTGTTCAAGTTACAAAATGTTATTGCGCTTTTCACAGTTGAAAATGCAGAACATTGGCAACAAAATTAGTAATGACTGACTGTGAGCAAGCAAAGAGCAAACGGTGGCTAGGAAAAAAATTGTGTTTAGTTTTTTCACGTGAAATGAAGTTATGGCGTCATCAATTAACTCAGAATATAGATGCTATTGTGTCAATATTTCACATTGTCATTTGACAGAAACAGGGCAGTTGGCGGTTGGACCAGAAATCACACGGTTGCAGGTTCGAATCTGAATCAGCAGGTTCCACAGCTTGTCCTTGAACAAGACAGTGAGTGAACCAGATCAGTTCCAAATGGGCGTGTGTGCGTGTGCGCACTTATCTGAGTTAAACACAGCGCCTCCTCCGATACGGTGGCCACAATTGGCAAATACAACTCAACTTCAATCAGTAAAATCTTTAATAAAGATAGATAAAAACATAACCCGAAACTCACTACAATGGTGTATTAAAATGCTAAGGAATAGTTAAACCAGTTCCGCATTTTAAGGTCCCACTACAAAAAAAATTAAATTAGAAAAAAATCATGAACAAAGTAACACAAGCGACAGTGATTAGATGTCATGTTATTACTTTGACAAAAAAAAAACGACATTGAAAGATAAAAAATGTAATGTTTTTTTTTTTATTTTTTACTTAAACTATTTAGCTAATAAATTTAGCTAATCTGGAAGTGTTACTGTATATTAAAACTAGCAAAGAAAAGATTAAAATTGAAAAATACCAACAAGCCTAAAACATCCTTAACAGACTCTAAAACCTTCACCCCCCCCCCACACCCACACGAACGCACGCACACACACCTACACCTACATACACACACACACACACTCTCTCTCTCTCTCTCTCTCTCTCTCTCTCTCTCTCTCGAGGACACACCCACACTAACCTCAAAACTCTTTAATGCTTAATAAAGAAGGAAATGCTAATTGGACAGGTGCGGCCTTTAGAGAGATGAACTTGTGACCTAAAGGTTGCAGGTTCGAATCCAGGACCACCAGAAATATACCTGCTAAATCTGCTCAACCTGTTGCTTTGCATAAAAGCCTCAACCAATGGAAATGGAAATCCGAAATTAGCTTGATGCTGCCATCATTAAATGTGTTTTGAATTTTGAAGTGAAACATTGAATTCACAGGCCATTGAGTCTTGATTCACAGGCCACTTCTGTTTTCCAGCTCTCGGTCAGGCCTCACGGTCCAGAGCGAGTGTGAGAAAGAAGCGGCGCATACAGACCGACCATCCGAAGAAAGAATCACTGTAGTCGCAGCCACACAAACACTCATTGTGAAGGGAAAAAACAGTCAGTCCGGTTGAAGCCTTGTGACTTGCTGATGGATGACCTCACGTGACCTCTGACCTCGAGGAGGAGAAAGATGCTTTTCTCATGCTTGTTATGAATGTATTTTTTTAAACAGTTTGAGGACTAATATTTGCATTTATGCTCAACACATTATTGTTAACGTCACATCGACTCTGTTAGAATTTTGTTATGTTATGAACAGTGTTGGGAGTAATACAAAAGTATACAAAAGTAATATATTACAATATAATATATTACCCTCAAGACAATAAATTAAAAATATTTCCTGTTCGTGAATAGACAGGCATGTCGTTCGTCATTTGTTGGAGGAGTGTTGTATTTTGTAACATTGTGATGAAAAGAATTATTGACATCAAAAAACAGCACTGGCCATAAAGTCCAACTTTATGGCAAGAAAGCATGACAGTGTGGCATGTCATTCAAAATCAATAAAACGGCAATGAAATTTACAGTCGTGTAAAAAAATATGTCGTGTAAACATACCCAAGTTATTCATAGATATTGCCAGAAAATCACTTTATGTCTACCATACTTCTAACAGTTTGCCAATTATAAACAATATTGTTATTGGTAGCTTCAGTAGGCTACTTATTTTGGTGAACATACACTTAAAAGTAATACAGAAGCAATGTAACATTACAATTTTGAGACAATAATATTGTAATGTAACTTGTTACTTTTTACAAAGAGTAATAGTAATGTGTTGTATTACAATTTCGAAGTAACTTGCACAACACTGGTTATGAATGGTTTCTCAACTTTATCAGTGTGTGTGTGTGTGTGTGTGTGTGTGTGTGTGTGTGTGTGCGTGTGTGTGTGTGTTTGTCAAGCTTTTTTCAGGCAGGTTTACGTATCTCTTGATTTATTTAGCTGGAGCCCGGAGCTGTGTGTCCCGCTCATGATCCCGCCGCGCATTCAGCGGGGACACAATCCGCCTTCAGACATCAGGAGGTGGCGGAAGAGAAAAGCGCAGGCCGCTGAAGGACGCGCTGACTCGCGGGGAGAGTTTAGACGTCGGTGGAGCGTGAAATCGCTCGGCTGGATGCATGAAGAGCGCGGGAAAACAGGCCGCGTCCCGCCGGCGTCTTTCACCCCAACCACTTTTTTTCAGAGGTGAAACGCGTCTGAAATGACGCGGTCGCTATTTGTGCAGCTCTCCATCAGGGAAGCGTCACTGCGGGTCACACGTACAGGCCGATTCATGTGAGATGAAACCAAACAATATTATTAACCGACCTGAAACGTCTGGCCAAAGTTTCCTGTCCTCTGATTGGTTGAATAAGAGCTCCTAATAGATGGGCTTTGAGGAAAAAAAAGTAAAACATTCTCAAAATCATTGACATTTGTGTCAAACATTTCATGTTCAAAATATTTAAAAACATAAAGTCTTATTACTTATTTGGTTGTGCTTTTAATTTTTTGATACACTTTAATCGGGGACAGTGAGAATCAGACCGGCGGCTTTTTCCGTCACGTGACATGATCAATATTAACGTCAATGATTTTGTTCTCATGACACTTATTTCTGTTTTTCTTTTCCCTTTTCATTTCAGTCTTTATATTATATATGTTTGCAAAGTGTCTGATAAATGCAGAACTCATACGATTCTGCCACGTGTAGATTCTAAATTATATAGAAAAGTCTTTTTTGTTGTTTTTTTTTCAAAACGTTTCAATGTAACGTGCCAATTACTCAAATTATGTACAAATGATTTAACTTAACCATGAAACAGAATAACAGCTCATTTCAAATGTTTGTAAAAAACAAAATTTAAACATTTTATCAAGCAGAATATTTAATATGAATCTGTTCAAAACCATGCAATTAGGTGAATTGGGGTTGGGAAAACGTACCATAGGCAAGTGAATGTGTTTATCCCGCTCTGTGATTGGCCAATCAGACTGTGTGTCCCGCCTACATGCCTAGATCGGCTGGGAATGGCTTTAGCTCCCCGAGACCCAGAAATGGAATGAGCAGTAAAGAAATGGATGGATATAACAGTAAAGGCACTTCCCCAGCTTTACACAAACTTCTGACTGTTGTGATGTGCTGTCAATGTGTCGTGGAGATGCTGAGGAGACGTGAAGATACAGAGCAGCTGGTCTTTATTTCTGAGCTGGAGAAACTTCACAGTAGAAATGAGAAACACAGTATCAGCACTGAATGAAGGTGACGGTGCAGCAGTAGATCGGCACGATGAAACACTATAAGAAGCGTGTCGCTCAGAAAGGCGACGCCAGAGCCACACGGTTTGCAGGAATGACGTGGAAGCTTGAAACGTTCAGTCTTTTGAAGGCCACAGACACGTGACGACAAACAGGAAGTTTCCAGGTTCACAGCAGGAACATCATTTTAGTTTCATCGCTACAAAAATATTTGCTTCTTTCTCTTTTTATCCATATTGATAATAAAGACTATGCCACTTAAACTTTTCAATGTCAATTATATTTGATGACTTTTTGAAATTATGGTGGGACTATAAAACTATAGAATCCACAGAAAATCAAACTAACTATATTTGAAAAAATAACTTAAATATATATAAATGTCAGAATTATATATATTTGTGTGTGTCTGTATGCACATACTAACTGTATAATATGATTTAAAAATAATATTTAATATAAAATATTACTTTATGTATTAAAGCGTATAATAATTTTGTAGTCACACATGTATTATACAATCACACACATATTACATTTTTACGTAATAATGTGTGTGATTGACATTTTAACGTCAATTTTGCAATGAACCTGGAATTTTCCTGTAATCTTCAGTTAACACAGTTCAACGGTTACAACTCACTCTCACACACACACGCACACGCACACACACACACACACACACACACACACACACACACACACACAAAACAGTGATGAACATTAGTTCCTTCCTGCAGCAATACAAATACCCAAAAACATCGGAGCGTCTCGATTGACCAGGGTTTTGTACAAACCGATAAAACAGACTCTGTAAAACATCTATTTCTCTTAACAAAATAATCTGGTCCATTAAAAGTTCACATAGCAAAAAAAGGGAGACAGATCCATATATATACACATCTATAGAGATTTCTCTGTACGGTATGTACACACACACTGTACTGGCAGTTATTGTAAACAGCTCGTCGCTTCAACACATTCACTCTGGACATTCATGGCTCCAGTTCTGCGTTCTGTTTCTCAGCTTGTGCTTGTAGAACGGCCGAAGCCAGATCCCCCCACCGGACCCCCGACAGTGAGGACAGACAGACGGGGAGGAAACGGGAATGTGAGGACGTCTTCCGAGCGCTGCTTTCTCTCCGCCTGGTTACAGGAGTCAAACCTCGTCGTCTGTGATGTCCTCCGCCACCGCCTTCTCTGGGATGACCTCCAGGCTGCGGCGACCCCTGGACTCGGAGCCGGGGGACGGTTTGGCTCCGCCCTTCACCAGGCTGCAGGTGAGCGCGGCGTAATGGATCTGCTTCAGGTTCTCCAGCACTTCAGCTCGAGCATGTTTCAACAGATCAGCCTGGCCCTGTGGTACACAGCACAGTGTGATGTCACAGTCTGTCACGGTGATGTCACTACAGCAGAATCTGTCACTGTGATGTCACTACAGAAGAATGTGTCAATGTGATGTCACTACTGCAGAATCTGTCGCTGTGATGTCACTAAAGCAGGATCTGTCACTGTGATGTCACTACAGAAGAATTTGTCACTACAGAAGAATTTGTCACTGTGATGTCACTACAACCAAGTGTGTGTTTTCTCACCTTCAGAATGGTGATGTTCCAGGTGAAACTTTCCACAGATTTGTGCAGTTTTCTGCCCTTCAGTCCTTCTTTCACTGCCATGTCATGGAGATTCTCATGAAACTCCATTGCTGAAACATTTGAATATCACAAAAAGCATGAGCAATATATGCATATACTATCTGTACAGTTTTTATTTAAATATTTTTAGTTAAATTGTTTTAATTAAAACAAGTTGAAAGGAACAGTTATTGCAACGTGTACCGTAATTTTATATTAAATATCAATGTATTGTGTGTGTGTGTGTGTGTGTGTGTGTGTGTGTATAAAATAGAACATTTAATTAAATATTTTAGAGTATTACATTATCAAATATCTCCATTACGTTTTAATTTTGACTAAAAATAGTTAGCAAAAACTACTTTTCCAATCCAAATTGAATTCAAAGTTCTATTAGAATTGAATGATAAATATATAAATCTGATTTCTTTCTATCTGACATGTGAATAAACAAAGATGATAAATACTACTGACATGATCTGAAAGCAGGTGTGTGGTACTATAAAGCAAGGGGAGAGAGAGAGAGAGAGAGAGAGAGAGAGAGAGATGAGAGGGGACAGCGTGGGCGCAGCAGAGAGAGTCAGACATGAATCCTTTCAGACTGCATCAGCATCAAAGCAAAAGCACACAACACAACACTTCTGTCAGCCGAGAGTTACACTCTTCAGTCCAGAGAGAGAAGTAGATGGAGAGCGAGGTGGACCACCTCTCTCGGCCACTTATCACACTTATTACGCTTTCTGTTTGCTATTTTAATTCATTCTAAAAATAAATAAAATTATAATAAATAGTAATAAAAACATTTTCAAAGAGTCTGTAACAATCACATGAGCTGTAAAATTTGTAAAGTGCGATTTGGAAGCCAACATATTTTGAGAGCACTTTCACACATGGGTGATCTGGGAGGGCCGGTGGTGTTTGTGAGACCCTGGGATTTGATGGGCGGCAAGTAAGATGATGTGCTTTTCGTTTAATGATGCGCATCAACGAAGGCGGCCATTGGCACTGCTCTTCATGCCACAGGTTGCCTAGCAACGCTCCAAAGGCTGAGTGGGAAAGCCCAGGCTGTCATTCCGGCTCTCGACTCCCGAGCGGCTTTTCTGTGAAAGCCAGAAAGCCGCAGTCCCTGAAAGCACATGCTTCCTTCGCTCGCCCTACACGTCTTCAACAGTTTTTAAGTTATCGCATTTGTTGACGTCTGCGTGTACTGTCAAATTCAACAACTACAAGCCAACGTGCCAATGGCAACCTTTGGAGTTTGTACTAAAAAATCTATTTCTGGGTCAGACATCTCTGGGCCTGAAGACAGGACACACCCCCTGGATTGTGACCGACCAATCACAATGTGACACTCAGATATATACACCACCACATATATGGGTGGAATGATCGTGTGCTGCTCTTAATTAAACACACACACATTATTAAAACATATAAACTACACAGAGACACAAAAAATAAAACTAATATAAGGACAAATGTTAAAATAATAATTAAAAGCATTTACGTAATAAAAAATAAATATATATATAATGTAAAAAAGTAACATACACACACAATACGTTACACCTTTGCATTAACTATTATATTAAGTTTGCTTGTTGGAGTTGGTGACTGTTACAAACACACAACAAATATTTTTTTGCCAAATATTTACGCCCTTTCATCTATCATCACTTTCATCTACAGATCTCTCACAAACGCTGGGAGTTGTTGTTTGCGCTGCCTGCGGATCAATACGCGCAGGCTCTTAAACACACACTGCTTTTCATCACCCAGGCCTGTCCAGTCCGGCCTTTTCCGTCGGTTGGTTTAAGGAACCATGGAGGTTGAGATACCTTTGCTACTCCCTTAAACCAGGAAGCGTCAGCATGCTAGCACCACGTGAAAACATGCTAAGCGCTCGTCACGATCACAGGACAGCGGGGTGGAAACAGTGGGAATGATTTACAGTGTTAGTTGTAGATCCGACCGAGCTGGAACTAAAAAAGATGAATATTTAATCCGGCCACAAAATGGTAAATCAATAAAGCCACTGTGGCATGTTTCGCTGCTAATGTACCACCACTGTACAAATGTTGCTAGCACAATCTTGAAATTAAATAATATAATAACGTAGAAGTGCTTAAATATAAAGTGATTGAAGAAGCTGATTTAAAAAGACAAAGGAATCCATACATCTAAGATTTAAGAGTTTATTGGCTGTTGCTATGGCTGCGATATGGTTGCTAGGCTGCTTTCTTTGGCGCGATACTTTCTTAATTGCTACAATGTGCACAACAAATCTAGTACATCCTGTCCAGATGTATTTACACTGAAGCGTTTAATACACTGATGAAGTTTTCTTTCTTTCAAACCTTTCACCTGCACTTCTTCTTTATGCTCCACTCCAGATTTATTGACTGAGCCGAGCAGCACAGGAAGTGTCACGTGCTGCAGCAGAGATGTCAGCAAACGTATCGACCCAGCGCCGGCTCGATAAAACTGATGATCACTCATTGTGAGAACATGTAATAAACCAACATGATCTCATCAGCGCTGAGAACTGAACCGCCTCCGACATCAGTCGTCTGTCAGTCACCGTCTCTCCACAGCAACACGGATAATAACCATCATTATTAATGACTCTGACTGTGTCACCCAGTTAGAAACCCAGTAGAAGACAACACCAAGATACAATCTCTCACATACACACAAACAATATATACATATACATCCATAGATGTACACATATATGTACTGTATGTATGTATGTATGCATGTATGAATGTCTGTGTGTGTGCGTATATATATATATCCTTAAAAGTAATGCAGCAATGACGTTTAAATTGCTGTGATTTCTTCAATTTCAGTTTTTAAATACGCAAAAAAAAAACAAAAATGTGTGCTTTTAGTTTGGTGGGCCGTGGGTCTCATCACAGTCCTGTGACTTAAGAGCGGGACTCACACTCTGCACTTCAATCACCAAAAACACCAATCAATGGCTTTCAAAAGGCGGCCGGCGCTTCAAATCACACGCTGGAAGCTTCTAATGCAGCACAACACGCTTTCATTTCCCAAGCAAAGCAATCAAGCCTGATCTTCCACGATTGCGGCCACAGCTGCTTTCACCCTTTTAGCGGCGGGTTAATTTGAGACCGGCGTTTGAAGTGCGAGACATCACACAGGTAACAGGCTCTGATGGGCCGCGGGGCTGCTTCTCGCTCCTCTCACCTGCTCGCTGGACCTGCAGGATCCGCTCGTACACGCCGTCAGAGTTCTCCAGCAGCACTCGACTGGTCTGAATCATCTGAGGAGAAGCAGCCAGAAGTCAGTGTGTTACTGCAGAGCTGCTTTACACACTTTACGCTAAAAAAGCTACGAAATACAGGAATGATTGATAAGCACCATTATAGCGGATGGGTAAACCACACACACACACACACACACACACACACACACACACACAGAGTCTGGAAAAAGTAGGACATTAACTAGTATTTGTATAATGTGTGTATAATGCACGTGTATACTGTATATAGAGAGCAAGCATGATAGAGTGTGTGGTAATGAGGGGTTGAGTGTGAGTGAGAGAACTAAAACGAGTGTGCAAAAGTGAGAAGAGTGAGCACACACCGAAAGCATGAATGCAAGAGTGCAAGACAAAGCAAGATTGCGTGAATGGCCGAGGGAGTGAGTAAACTGGGTGGAATAGTAACTCCATGTAGTTACAATAGCGAGTGAGTGTCAGTAAGTGAGCCTGCCATAGTGTGAGAAAGTGAGTGAGAGAGAAAGACTATGTACTGTAATATTGATTGATTGTGAGTAACAGTAATTGAGCAAGAAAGAAAGCATGAGTGTGTGAGTGTGTGTGTGTGTAAGTGAGTGAGTGAGTGAAATAGTGGGTGACTGAGCTAGCGAGCGACCGAGTAAACAAGATGAAGTAAGTGTGATAAGAGAGCAAGTATGAATGTGCGAAAGTGAGTGAGTATTAGAGATAGACTATGTAATATTGATTAATTGGTTGATTGATTGATTGATTGATTGATTGGTTGGTTGGTTGATTGACTGATTGGTGGGTTGATTGGTTAAGTGAGCAGGCAAGCGTAAGTGTGTGAGAGTGACAAATCAAGCATGAGTGTGTGTGTGTGTGTGTGTGTGTGAGAGAGAGAGAGAGAGAGAGAGAGAGAGAGAAAGCGGCACAGATTACATAAGAGATGGACCTACACCCTTGTAATGGGGCGACCACATTCTTGCACTAAATTACAGCAGATTATTCAGATAAACAGACCTTGCTGGCACAACAACACACCCCGTCACTAGCCCCGCCCACATCCTCACTGACCACCATCCGGCTTACAACCACACCACAACAGTCCAGCTGCATTACTGTTTCATGTCCCTTTGTTTTCATCTATGAACTCCAATAATCCCCGTTTCAATCTGACATTCAGATTTGTTTTATTTTTAGGTAAGATCACCATTTAATCCAGAAGAGTGAGTTTGTCATTACGGCCACTAGGGGCCGTATTGAAATAGTGCTCTGCATTTAACCATCCAATGAATTTACTCACACACCCGGAGCAGTGGGCAGTATTAAGCCGAGGTGTCGGGTCATGTGGGGGTCAGTGTCTATCTCAAGGACACTCAGTTGTGAATCCCACCAGACCAGCTCATAATCCAGACCTCCCCGTCTCCAGCTTCAGAACTGGAGGTGTGAAGGTCATCTGCGCGGTTCACACTTCTGCTGATTCTGACCTTTACGCTGTTAAACGCTGGCCTGGATTATAAAATCAGACCTCTGGGAAGAATGAGCGTCCAAATCCCAGACAAACAGGTGAAAAGTGAAGGGTGTTTCCGGCAGGTCACGATCTTCAGCGCTTAGAAGGCAGCGACACTAACAGCAATTTATTGCAATGATTGTAAATCCGTAATGGCGTTTACCCACGGTGGGACTAATAAAGCTTTACCTTTAACGCCCAATGCAACAGTAACATCTTTATCTTAAACACACAGTCCCTCGCTAAACGAACACCACTGCTAAGGTCAATGTTGCTCCACCAAACAGTGAAAGTGTTCAAAAGAGACGAGAGATTATCAGTAACAAACTACAGCATAACCATCCATTCATTTTTCTTTCTTTTTAATTACTTCTGTGATAGACATCTGTCCATTCATGTAAGGGAGAATATTATCTATCTATCCATCCATCCATCCATTCATTCATCCATCCACCCCATCTCTCCATGCATTCCATCTCTCCATCTCTCCATCCACCCCAGCTCTCCGCCTGTCTGTCCGCCCATCCATCCATCCATCCCTTTATCTCTCTTCTATATATCGGTATTTCAGTCCGTCCATCCATCCATCCATTCGTCCGTCTGTCCGTCCGTCCACCCAAGCAGAGAGAGGCATGTATGTGTTAGTTTCTAGCACAAGGATTTGCTAATTGAGGAGGATGTAACAAATAGCTGAGCATATGCATAAACAGTCTGTGAAAACAGCTAGAGCAGCAGGATTTGTGCCAGATCAACGAGTAAATATCAAGATGTGTTAAATCCTTGAGAATGAATCAGCGGACATCGAGTCTTGAGTAACATGCATCTCTGCTGACGAAAAACAGTGGCTGGATTGGCTGAAAGCGGCATCAGCTGCACAGGAAGTCAATGGGATTGAGTTGCTAACAGCACAGCGGGGCACTTGTCAGTGGCAGATTATCATCAGTGCCAAGGGAGAAGCCAAGAGAACAATTGGCTGATTTTCACCCCAGCATCTTCCTCCGGTGTGTGGAGCCGAGCAATCACTTGTGGAGATCAATGGCGATGTGTGCTGAATTTCCAGTAACTCCGCAAAGAAGTTTCCCAATCCCTCACTGAATGCTGACAACTCGGCACTCAAACTTTTCCCACAAACATCTCACCTGCACTCGCAAACCAGACAAGCTGCTGAATGAAACATCACGCCTAACTTCCACATGTCACTTTTGACTTCTTGCATAAGGAAGCATCTCACACAACATCACAGGCTAGATTACAAAACTTGGGATCGGATTCGTCATCTATCAGCATTAGAACATTCTCTTTTTGTGTTTTATTTCTTTTTGTACTGAATTATATGTCATTTTTAACTCTATATATAGTATAATAACTCTAATTATTACAGACTATTTGGGGTCTTCACATATCGCGTCTATTTTCGAAATTTTCTGAAAAATCTGTGATATATTTTTTTTATAATATATACTCATGTAATGAAAAAAAAAAGTCAGCGAAATCGTGATTCTGTGATGGTCGAACCATGGAGTAGCGAAGGTTCACTGTATGTATGTATGTATGTATGTATGCATGCATGTTAATGTATATTGTATATATACTACTAATACAGATATTTCTAATGCAATAGTGTGTAATAATAACCCAGGCGCAATTTTGGTTTGTTATCATGTGCATATGTTTGGCTCTTTACTTTCATTTCTTTGGAATGTTTTTGTATAATTCTACTTGCATGATATACATGATTATACATAGACATTACCATTTTCTTCTATTATTTTTTTTCATTAAAAATTCATTATAAACATTTGATTCCTTTTTTGGGCCGACAATGTAAATTTAATTTATCCTTTTTTATCCACTGGTCTACAATGATCCACTTATCGTGATTCTCCACTTATTCTCCCCTTAAAAACGCAATTTCATATTTTTTAGAAGACACCTATTCTTGGCAAATTAATTGATTTTCTAAAGAGACATTAGTACTCCTAACCGTAATTAAACCACAAATTTTGCGCGAACAGTTACAATGACATTGAAAACCCACAAAGCATTGAAACATTTGATTTGAAAGAGTCCACTCACCGTCTCATAAGCAGTGACCACCTTCTTCAGGACTTCGGGCAGCAGACCCTGCGGCTCCATGGTGGGGTACTGGTCAATGAGGTTGAAAAGCAGCACGGGGCCAGCATCAGGGCCGGCGAGCCGCGGCGACAGCGCGAGAATACACTGCTTCAGGTTCGCCACTGCTGACAGACCGCAAAGCTCCTTAAACGGCACGATGGCGTTCTGTAAAAAGGTCAAAACCACCGTGAGTGCAAAAAATGAATAGAGAAACTGCTAAAAACTTTAAAGAAAAAAAACTTTAGCAAGATGAGATCAAATAGCTAATGTTTCAATACGGTATAGCTTTTTTAAAAGGCAAACACTATTCAAATTTTAATGATCGTTTTACACACAGTGTGACTATTTTTATTTTCCTTGTATGCATTTCAACATTATACATTGAAATATTTAGGATATTAGTTGACTATTTTATGACGTTACAACAAGCAGCAGCTGTGATTGGTCATGATTTGGTCTAGTCACAAGGCTTCAGTCGCTCTTTACTTGCTTTCAATGTTTACAGCCAATCCCGATTAAATTAAAAAAGAATTTAAACTAAAGTAAGGTGAGTGAGATCAGGTGAGTGTTAGTTTTTGTCAACAATTTTGTAAACAACTTATAACAGTTATACAATTATAACACAATATAACAAATTATAATTATATTAATATATTTATAAATAATGTTTTATAATGTATACAATATACGTACAATTATAATTATGATTATATATATTCATAATTATATTTTACACAATTTTGTATATATTTATTAGTCAACATACAAAAAATTAAAAAAACTGTATCGAAAAAAAACGGTCTCTAAAAACTGTAAATGCATATTTAAATACACAGAGAAACCTTGGTTTATAAAAAAAAACAATTGGTGAATAAATATTGGTTCGAAACTGAAATGTTCTATAATAGAGAATTCCATGAAAATACAGTAAATGCATTCTTACCATCTCTCTAGTTTATTTTTATTCAATTGTTAAAACAATTATTCATTATTTATTTATTTTTTGTAAATTCTAGAGTGAAAAAAATCCTGCCAAATTCAGACAACGATATTACCGTGAAAAATAAAACTAATACTGACAGCCCCTTGCAGATTAGTCAAAGCAGTCTCGGGGAAAAAAAAAATAATAAAAAATAAAAACAGAAGAAAAGTTCAGCATTGTTAGATAAATAAGTTGCTGCAACTTTTTGCCTTCGGTGCAGGAAATGGAGATTTGTGATCTAGTACACACACTCAAAAACACAAGTCAAAGCCGCAGCAGCAAAGTGGAAGGTGTCGACTTCCTCATAGTGAACGTCCTTGAACAAGAAACGCAAAGGGAAGTGGTTCGCTGTGTCTTCTACAAAAACAGCTCCGAGAGTGTGGGAGGAAGACGTCATTCATCTAGTATAAACTCTCCTGCCGAGTTTAAAACACAAACAATACTGATATTTAACAGGGGCAAATTGACTCAGTATGAATCCAGCCTGCAGCCGAAGCTCTAAACCACGGGAGAACCAACGCAGGCCGAATCAAATGAAATACCTGTCCAAATATTCTCTATGCGACACAGACAATAGAAAATGCAATATAAATACAAAAGCGAGCAAACGGCGCAGCAAGAGACCTTGTGTCGAATCGGTGTGACAACATAAGCTTCAACAAAATTAGGTCTAAAAGAAAAAAAAATTATTTGGGTCTCTTTCCTCTCTTTCAGGCTTCTAAGTGGAATGAAGCAAAAATGTCTTGTCTGCATTTCCACCTTACTGTAGCAGAAGATATGTTAACCCTTCACCTTCTCTCTCCTCACACACACACACACACACACTACATAGTAGAAGCAGAAATACTATACATCAAGTAGCATTAGAGACAGAAGAAAGACTGTATCAATGCTGCTTTCTTCATAGATGTAACATTCTTTTGATCATTCTTTTCTTCCAATCCTCAGAAACGTCTTTTTTTTTGTGGAAGCATCGCCTCATTTCTCCCCGAGACAGTCTAATCTCTTCTTAAAGAGTTTTGGACTGTCACGGGCCTCGGGACTGACTAACCCAGCGTTATGTAACAGTTTCCACAGCAAATGTTGCCAGGAATTTGGCTGATCTCCCACCTGTAGCCTATATATTCATTTATTTTCAGTTCTCGTGGCTAAATAAGGGACTGTGGAGGATCTCGGCAATGTTCCTGTGCCAGTTAAACGAGTCGAGCAACCTCAGAGGAATCACTACTGATTAAAATCAGCACTCTCGGGTTTAGTTCAGCAGCTCCAGCAGGCTTCAGATCCGATGCTCTCGGTCTTCTGAACAGAAACCTTGTGTGATCCACGCTTCTCTCCCGGGATCAACTGGGAGAAGTGTTTATGATCCGGGAAAACATTCTCACGCTACACAGAAAAATGTTTGTCACACCAACATATTTGGAAACCCAAAAGTTTAAGCTAGGCATTTGTCGAGTCGAGATACACATACACATAGCACACATGGAAACCGGAAAAAAAACAATCATTTTTGGTCAGTGCCATTTTGCTTTCAATGTTCAAATTTTTACGTTACTTTAATATTTTTCAACTTCAAATCTATTTTTTTATTAGTTTGGTGGACAGTTTCATACCCTTAATTATGTTTATGAAAATGTTCATTATTTTTTTACTTTTACAAGATTATGCATGAATAAAAGTGCATTTTATTTTATTTGAACACATTTAAAATTTCAAATAATAAAACTAGTGCGCAAATCAAATGTATGTGCAAAAACGTATTGTAATACCATAAATTAGTTTATGTAAGGATGTAATTCTTTAATGTATCTTTAATGTACTTAAGTTAAAAAAATGTAATAATAATTGAATTAAATTTGACATTAAATGTTCTTCTACTGTAACTTGTCTCACCTGCATGTTTTCTCTGAGATCCATCGCTTCCCGAAGTGGCAGTGCGGCAGATTTGAAGACTTCATCTACCGCTTTGATCAGGAGGATCCTCATGGTGGGATATTCTCGTCCTCGTTTGCCCTTGCGAACTGAAAGGCCTCTTTTGTGAGGCTTACCTCCACCTCTGCGGTTAGTGATGGCAACGTGAACAAAGAGCCAGGCGTGCAGAAGAACTTCACCTGTCAGCGACTGAAGAGGAACGTGCCGGAATCCTGGCTGGATGCACTCAAACGGAATGGTATACTGCCCAATGAACTCATCCCCAATGTAGTCGTCGTCTAGAACAACAAAGCGCACCATTGCCAGTTCCGGAAGGTTGATTTGAAACTCAAAGCTCTCGTCAAAAATGGGATTGTCACCGTTCTGGGTGACTGTTTTAGTTCTTTGCTCGGCACAATCTGCAGGAATTCCATGAATCTCAATGTAAACGTAGGGATCGACGACATCGCCTTTGGCACCGGAGCCCTTGGGTTTAGGGAAGTTTTGCCCACTGATGATCTTGATGTGAAGGAGCTGAGGAGAAACCCCTGGAACTGAGTCTTTCGTATTGGCACTGAAATAAGACACCTGCTCTCTCATGATAGCTGGACGCAGAACATACCCACAATTCCCATTTTGCCTAAACCAACCAATGTTGAGGTCCATCATGAGACCCGGCGTTTGATAGTTCATTGCAACTATTTGACAGCCACATTTCCAAAAGTCCTGTGGATTCATGTTGCTGGAGTCGATTCTCATAGGACTGGGGTAAACCCTTGCCAGGAACTTCTTATTGTAGTTCACAAAGTCTCCGGGGTGATCTGTGGCGCAGCGAATGGCAAACATCTCATTGAAGGAGCAAAGCTCCCAATGCTTCTGGTTCTGGAAAGCGGTCTGAAAGTCTTTGAATCGGACAGATTTACACAAGGTGACCATGTTGGATAAATCTTTGGAGAGTTGAAAGCTTTTGGCCTGGACAACAGTCTCTTGCTCGCCTCCCTCTCCGTTCATCCTCTGAGACATTTCCAGCCCCTCATCTTCATCCGTCACCTCACCTTCGGAACCTAGGCAGCTGCTTGGGAGTTTCTTTCCTTTCAGAAGAATCTTGCCCTTTAGTTCCGAAGGGGACGGAAGGTAGCAGTCATCAAGGTTTGGAGGAGCCATATGGATCTTGTCTCCAAGTATTTTGTTCAGGTGCTGGAACATAACTTTCTGCTGGCTCAGCGAGCAATGGTTCTCCACGCAAAGAATTAGGGGAAAGTCAGAAGCCACGAAAGCAAATTTGTTGATGACCTCGATGGCGTTGTGGAAGACGATCTGCGAGGTCATGGTATGGCCTGTGTAAATCACCGGCTCATTATCTGGACCGTCCCAAACATCGAGCTCCACACATCTGCAGCCCATCTTCAGAGCACGGATGTATCCCGTGATGTCCGACGGACCCCTGAACTGGTCTTCGATCAGATAGGTGTTATGCGAGGAGTTAATGTAATAATGTGAAAGAGGCTGGTTCATGTCCTGGCAAACAGTTTTTTGTTCCGGATCAAAAATATGGCAGTCCGCTGACATGAGGTAATTGGTAAATCCATCCAGAGAGAGCCATCCCTTCAGCTGGCCTTCCTTTGACGGCTCGTACCGCTGAATAACCTCCTGTCGGATATCTTCGCTGACTTTGGAGATGCCCTGTTCCGCCTCCAGGAATATCATCAAGTCCTTGGTATCGAGAAATTCCTTGTTGCTTGAAAACTGAACCAGCAAAAAGTAGATCTCCGGTCTTGTGCAGAGATCATGAAAGACTTCAATGAACTCGTCCTTGGTGACGTCACAACCGCTTTTCTCTTTCGTTTTGTGCAACTCTTTGAATTTCAGCTCTATCTTTACGTTTTTAACCCCAGGGTTGACGTTCTTGATCAACTGCACAGCCGAACCAAGACCGATGCCTTTCCCTCCAGTGTCTTTGGCTTCATCGAAAAGGTCACTGAGCCAAGAGGCACGCATGTTGTCCTGGCTGCTCTCAATCATATTCAGAGTGTGTTTTCCATACGATATCAAGTACCTGAGTCCCGTTACCCAAATATTTGCCACATCGGCAGAATTTGCCACCAAATCAAGCGATTCGTAGTTCTCCCCATAAATAATTGAAAAAGCGCAGTCCTCTGAAATCTGATCGGAAATCCCATTGGTCCGGAAGGTTTCGGTGTTCTTGCCGGTTCGCACTTCCTTGATACATTTCACATCAATCTTGGCCTTGTCTGACTCTTTTTTCGAAGGCTCCCACCGCAGAGACTGCATGTCGGCGTCCAGGAGAAAGCAGCGATAGTAGACTCTGGAATTAGAGCGCACCTTCCTCAGCTCAGACCCATCAACCATTGAATTGATGCAGTCGCTTGCACTGCTGATCTTCTTCTCTGTTGGCATGCTGCTGAAAGAGACCGTCTTTTTCCTCTCTTTGCATCGCCTGGATCCATCCTGCAATACAAATTAACATTCACACTTAGTGACGTGACATATTAAATACATTAGCATACATCATATTGGTTTGATATGAATCAACATTTCAGATAGCAGCATACAGTATAAGATCAGACTAAAATATTACTGGACATTTAAGATTTTAATTATGTAAATGTGCTCTTCCTGGCTAGTCGTCAGAGTTGCATGTTGTGATCACTGTGACCAAAAACCAAAATCGATACGTCCTTTACAAAAAAAGCCCCTCCAAGCCCAGAGGATGGAAATTATTGAGCTACCAAGGCTCCAATTAATAAAAAACTAATTAAAACAACGTCACAAAAAAGAGTGAAAGAATGGGCTGAAAAACATTTGCAAGAATGTAATATAATATTTAACGTATTAATGTTTTATATGCCTGTAATATTGTATTCTATATATTTATGCGACTATATTACCTTGAAACTAAAAGAAACTAAAGTTATTTCTGAAAATTATAATGATGCTCCATGTACATACAAAATCTGATTTCTTGCCCTGGGATTATAAATATAATCTAAATTTACAATAGAAATATATAAATGTAGTGTGTACAGGACATTTTCAGATGACTTAAAAGTGCTGGATATATGGTATTCACATGTTATCATTGTGAGCGTTTAGCCTAACACTCTGTCAATGTAAAGTGTGTGCACTACTTAGGGCACTTTCTAGTGACACTTGGTGGAGCAGAAACTATGTAGTTTGCCCTGGGGACAAAAAGCGACATCAGGTCAGAACGACATTGCGAGTGTCACGAGACTCTTATATAATGCAAGGCATCAGCAGTGATGGGCTCATCAATTAGCAGACATTAATTCATTTCATGAGCCTTATTTAGGTCTTAGCCTATATAAAACCAGTGTACGAGCTTTGGGAATTCTTCAGATTTCTTGTGAATGGCTAACGCGTTCCAGTCCATGGGTAGCACCATCAGGTCCTAAACAACATGAAGTGGTTTTACTGTGACAATGATGGGGACCCCCACTGTCATGCTGTGACCCCTTCAGGCCAGAGTCTGGCCTTCATTTATCAGTCTGTCTCTCAATATGACACGGTGCAGGCGCTGGAGCCACAGCACTTACTGAGAGTAATGGCCCATGCGAATGTCAATGGCTACGGTCCATTGAAAATTCATTCTAGCTGGGTCAAAGGAAATGCGCCTTCCTGTTGGAAAAAACTGAGCTTTGGAGGTTAACCCACTTCTGCTTATGGGTAATAAGCCCTGGGTAATCATAAAACATTTATAAATCACAAAACTTCTCCAACTCGGCATTTCCCAAAGCCCGGCACACATTTCTAAAACTGACAAAACAAAAGGACTTTAGCGTCTTTCAAGGATGCGCAGAAACTGAAAATCCCACTATGAACGGAAAAAAATGAATTATTTAATAGCTAATGCTGTTTAACAGAAACCCATAACTGGTGGTATGAGAAGATACATCTAAAAATGTAGAGAGTCCATTTTAATTGTAACATCGGTTGTGTCTAAAATGGGTGAACATTGCGTGATGGTTGGTCTGAAGATCAGATGCTTTAATTAGGTGTCCGGGCCCCCGAGGGGACGAAGCCCCTATTGTATTTGTATAGATTCACTCTTCTGAGATTAATCCCAAAGACCCAAGTGCGTTTTCATGAATAAAAATAGCGTTTTAAGCTCTTCCAAACACAAGTCAAGTAATTGTACAGTCACGATTTCTACATCACAGAAATCGAATGTTAAAATAAAAATTTTCATCAATTTCAAAATTTCATTTGTAGTAATTCTACTAAAATGCAATGCAATAATGTCCAAATTACTACTCAAATTTGAACTTGTCTCAATTCTTAAATTACAATAACCTTAAGTATGCAAATTTGGTCTGTGTGCAAAGAAGACTGTGTGTGTACTTGGCCGAGAGGTGCGTAACTTAAAGAGTGAGGAGAAAAAAAAAAAACCTCAAGCACTTGGACGAATTTAAACTCTGCAAAGTCGTGACACACAATTGTCACACACCACTTTTTTGCAACAAACGTTTCGAAACCTGTGATTCATGACATCACAACATCTATTGATTTTAGGTACAAATTGAAAAAAAAAAAAAAAATCATTGGTATTTATTTTTCTCACTTTACGCAGATTTAAAATAATGTGTTGACCTCACATCAGAGTGACTACTTATCAAATCCATAACTTCTACAGATCCAGAACAGATCATGTCCCCACCATGTTTGAGTCTTGTGTTAAAGGAAGTGACATCACAGTCACGACTACAATTCAAAAATGTAAACAGAATCCTAGATGATGTAGAATGGGATTTTCTGCACACAGGTCAACTTGAAGAATATGGAAAACATGGAACCGGACAACCTTGAATGTGAGAAAATAGTCTGCGCACACAACTTATCTGTACGTACAGTATTTGTGAAAAAAATTCTGTGTCTCAAGACATAACCTTCTAGCTTGTCCTCACGTCCAATATTCATATGTTAAATGCAAAACGTTTGTACAATAAATACAGGTAATTATCCAGAGCAGAAGCGTGTTTTCTGCTCGACATGATTGTGACTTGTGTAAGGGCAATATGCCCGAAGGCCTGAAAAACTACCGTTCGTCGTTGCGTAACACACATTCCTCAAGTCTCATGAAAATCCTTGAAGACTCTTGAGGAATCAGAAAAAATGATTTTCTGCTCAAACTGACGGAGCGATGCGTCCAGGCTCTGACTGACTAGAAACAAATAATTCAGACAGTGATTAAAACGACAAGTGACAACATCACCAAGCAAATCTTGAAATCAATCGAGACCCCCGGCTAGAGCGGCTGCAGGAGACCATTCGCCACCTGAGGACCAGGCCCTGTAAATAAAATGGCCATTTTAAATTCATATTTAAAATAAACGAATAATAACACCTTGTGCTTTATATAAGTTCTACCAGACTCGAACCTTATGAAGCTCAAGAGTAAAACTGAGAAACTTAAAGTAAATTTAATAAATCGGAAACAAAAAGGTGAAGGTGATCAAATGTAAATTAGGAGGTGTGCTTAAACATATTCATTATTTGTAACGCTGTATAAATTTCCATAATGTGAACATTTATAATGTTAACAACTTAACATGTAATTATGGACGATTTAACATGCGCTTTCAGTGGAGTTCTGGTCTCATAGCAACAAAGTTATTAAACAGGCTCAGAGAAAAGGTTAGCGAGTTTCTTTAAGTAACATATTAGAAGTAGAGAAAGAAGAGGAAAGAAAGATTTAAGATGCAAAAGACAGAGAAATGTAAGAAAGGGGGAAAGGGAGAGAAAGATAAAAAGGAAAATGAAAAGAATGGATGGATGGAATTGACCACATGGCTGGACAGACAGACAGGCGGATTAATAATCGAGTGGAAGATAGAAAACTAGAAAGTCAGATTGTTGCATAGATGGACTGATAGATGAAAATAGAGAAATTGAGCTGGAGACAGACGACAAAGTCTTTTTTTTTTTTTACAGGAAGCAACAGAAGGAAAAAGAGACTCATGCGAACGTTTAACGTTTCAGATGCTGAAGGAAACTCTTAAACTGGATTAATTACTAAATCCAAAAGCCGGAGCGCATGACTGATTATAATCCATCTGATCTGGGGAAGAATGCACAAGATCTGGTCTGGTGTACGGTCCTTTGGTTTGGGGTGAAGGCAAAGGGGCTTCTCGAATCCCCCCGCGAGGCGTCGTTCCTCAGGATTTCCTTACAAAGTGTAAAGGGAAGCCCGGGCCGGAGAAAACAATGCTGTAAATCCTCACAGTGACTTGATTATTTCCGCATAACCTCTATTTCTGGCAAATTACATAATGACCTTTTATTTAGGCCTGCTGGGATCAGATCAGCCGTTTCATTGTTTTAATGCACGATTTAGTTACGGTTCACATGGAAGACGACACTCACATTACTCACAAAAAACCCTTGTTTCACCTCACTTGAAAGCCGTACATGCACATAAATAAGTCATCTTTTTAAGCTAAGTGTCTGCATTTGTTTCTTATGCATTTTTGCTGAAAAATCAACTATGAAAATTATTTTGGAAAATGTTGCCACTAGATACATTAATATGCCAAGATAAGTTTACTGGTTCTTTTTTTTTTTTTCCAATTTTATTGGTTGAATCCCATTGAGGTTTCTCGAGGATTCAATCATGTTAGGAACTTTTATTATCACATATGAGTTTCCAAAGATTTAATCATTTCAATAATTTCATTTCAATTCCTTTATTACTTTGTATTTTTATTTCAGTCAGTCGTTTTTTAATTAAAGCCACAACAGCGTTTCTAGCACCATCTCTTAAGGCTTGGCATCCAGAAAAATGGAAAATGTACATTGTTCCCTATCAGAACAAAACAACAGTGTTTTTAAGCAACTCGTATTCATCTTGCCTTCTCTAATCAGGCTACAACAAAAAACAACAGTTCTTCTAAACACTGAAACACATTCATTTGAGCATTTACGGGCGATAAGAGCTCAAACACGAGAGATTAAACACATTAAGATAATCCAAGCGGGGGATTTTAGGTGCATTTCTGCTTCCAAATATCCTTATTTCCGCCCGATAAGGGTCTGTTCCGCGCTCCCTCCTGATTAAAAGTCTCTAATGGATTGAAAGGCACTTTTTTTTCTGGATAACTGCACCATTCTGAACACCGTGTCTCTGTGCGATATCCACATGGGAGACGCTTTCTATCCGCTGCTCTTCAATATGTCACTTTTTATGATTACACTGAGGTAGCAATTAAAGGCTTTGCGGAAAATACACCAACATCTGCTGGAATCTAATATACTCAACACATTAATCACAATAACAGGACAATATCCAGGTAATGTCACTTTAAAAGCCTCGTGCTGTACTGTAATTCCTCCGTCCCCAGACACCGGATCACAATTAAAACTGCATTAGGGGTTGAAAAATCCAAGAGATTTCAGCAGGGGTTCCTTCTGAGACATTTAATCCAACTTTGAACAGGTCTCGAGCAACGCTGTGGCTCCGACGTGACTCTGCAATCCCACAATGCACTGCAAGAAAAAGCCATCCTAAATCCACTGTACTCAAAGTTGGAAAACGTTACGGAGTGGAAAAAAGGAGTACGTGCAAGCTTTGCTTCTGCGGCCTAGCAAGAAATAAATCGAAAAGTAATCAAAATCAATATTTAGAACTTGTACATTTTTCCAGGTCGATTATTTCCATGACTTTCTCGTGAAAAAACACTACTGCGTGTATGCATTCCGTTTTGAATTCCGACATGGTGAGCGTGGAGAGCTTAGACACTGAGCTACAAGAGCAGCTTATACAACAAAAAAAAGGAAGAAAAAACAATGCAGTTTGGACAGATTTTGGCTTCAGGATGGATGACATGAAGAAGTTGAGTGTATAAAGTGCCAAAAAAAGGCACACAGATAATGTGACAAATATGTAGCTTCTTATCAATAATAGCTAGAATCTCTTGCTTATCAATAGTAGCTCATTTTATACTTTTATTAAAAAAAAATTGAATATAGTTCATTTTGTTTCCAAATGTGCAAGTTGTTTATTTATTTTTAAGAACAACTGCTGGCAAATAAAACATAATAAGAATAATTGTTCATTGATCATACTCGTATAAACAATTATACAACACGTAATCAACTATCAACAAAAAAAAAATGCAATTGCATAAACAATTTGGATTTTAGGCCAAGTCGCCCAGCTTTAGTAGTAGCTGTTAGCCACGTCATTAGACTGCACATCTATGCTGAAATATGCGGTTTTAAAAGTGCAAAATTAAGTGATTGTATTGTAGACTAACGCAAACCTGTGCACTGAATTTCAACACATGTATTCCTTGACTTTAAGATGTGCTCATAACCCATAATACCAGTGTTAGCTTAGCGACATGCTAGTTTATTCCTTACACCTACGCTTGGAAAAAGCGAAATTATTCTGGTTGGAAGTGTGGAAGCTTTTTAACTGGAACAATAAAAGTCCTATAAAGCAGGCTGCAGGACAAGATGTTTCTCCAGAATGTTCCTTCTCTAGAAGGAGAAAGGTTCGATTGGGCCACTACTGGACAGGTCCATTGAATCATGATCCGACCCTAAACTCCTCCGCACACTTGGAAGGCAGCAGAGCTCGTCTCCAGACGCTCATAAAGCATGTGAAGTGTTCCCGGCCGCTCGATAGCGCTGGTGTGGATTGCTTATTAAACCTCGCAGAACAGAGGGAAGAATCGACTGGACGGCTGTTGCGATTCAATCACAGCTGTCGGTTTTCACACTAGAGACTTTTCCCGATAAAGAACGAGTCCAATTAATCTGCTCCCTAATGAATATGAACACCATCGCAGCGACTGCACGTTTCTCTTCTGTAAAACAACACCCGCTTATGTTTCCTATAAAATCACTTGTCACAAATTCTACCAGGGTTTGATTTTAAATCTAATTCAAGTCGATCACAAAGCTGGTCGAATTCAATTTTTCCAATTTCCAATTCCAATTTTTATTACATTTTTAAACCGACTAACGCAAAGACAAAAAAATGACAGTAAATAATTAATAAGAGTTTATGATTTATAAATGACACAATTTACCGTTATAGAACATAATGTAAATATTTGAATAAGTATTAAATATAAACAACAATAAAATAACAAGATACTGTTATGAACTGTCGTGTGTGTGTGTAAATAGCTTTTAAAACAAACTAATACATACATTATATTTAAATTGTATTTAAATATAAAAAAATAATCCTAATATTATTGATATTTGAAAGCTGTTGAGGGTCAAGATGACATTTTGAACTGAATTGAATTGAGAATACCTTTTATTTGTCCCACAGCGGAGTAAATGCATTTTACAACAGCAAAAATAATACATAAAAGAATAGAGAATGTATAATATACACTAAATGTATATTATGTGTATATGTGTTTACTGTGTAATAAAATGCATTAAGTGCATAAAAGTGAAATGTGAAGACAAAAAAACACTGTTTGAAGGTTGAATCATTCCTGAACAGGATGGCTTCTTCACACCACTGAGATTCTGACCTCGCTTCACTCCAGCAGATCGTGAAAGATAAGCGGCGGTGAATGATGAGGGGAGGATGAAGCATGCGGTGAATGTGAGTCTGGACGGCGGCTGCTGTTATTATGCCTGTGTTCTATCTAATTCACATCAAGTGTCTTACGTAAAGATCCCGAACCCGTGACACGTCACGACCAGCGAACAACTCTCGTCTCCCCGTTTAACACAAGTGCACATTGACCTTTATATGACACACCGCACCTAGGGAAAAAAACCAGAAGAGTATAGTTATGGTGCTGGAACACAAACTGCCATCGATTGCAGCAGGATTTCTGATAAAGACCCTTGTGACTCCTTCATTCCGCTCACTCTCACTTCTCACATTCTGCTAAAAAGCACCAAATTGGCAAAAGACAAATACGTATTATACAGTGATTTTTACTTAGCTTTTATTGTTGTTATTTTAGTTTGTTTTTCATTGTTTAATGCAGTTAAATCGTTTTTTTCCCCTGAAAAATAATACGAACAAATTAAAATGTTATTTCTTTTATAAACCCAAACCCATTTATAAAAATTATTTAAAATCTAATTTGAAACCAGATTAAAATGGAATTCCACAGATTCCACAGTGAAATGTTTTGTACAACTGTTCCATTCAACAGAATATTGAAACATTCGGCATATCAATCACAAATAAGGATAAGGATTATAAGAAATTGAAAAGTAATTTAGAGAAAAGTAATATACAAAAGGAGACAAAGACAAAAGGATATAAAGGATGGGTGGATATATAGATATTATATATACACTAACATATACAGACATTAAAACGTATAAAAAGAAGAGTTTGTTTTACCATTGTGTTTCTGATATAATTTTTTTTCTTATTTAAAAAAACCAGAAACACTGCGTGTCATTTTTGCACATTTTTGAACAAAGATATATTTTATTAAAAAGTGGGTGTTTCTGTTTTAAACTATAGAAATTGGCACAAATGTAATAGCTTCAAATTAAAACACAGTAACAGAGACCACCAGATCTTCTAATTTCCACAGTTCCACACGTTTGCAAACCAAATGAAAATACTTTAATTCATTAATCGTCAATTGTAAACAGTAAAGTGCACAATACGCTCCTCAATATCTGACCATTTTAGTGTACCTTCTGATAAGATGAGCTTTTATTTATCAAAGGGGAAGTGTACACAGCAGCCATCCATAATACTAAATTTCACAGCTAATCATGCGATTACACGTAATCCAGTTCCTCAAGCAAATCAATGACCAAGCTTGAGTAAAATCACTGGACGCCTGGACCAGTCCCTTAAAATTATACCACCATGCCTATCACATGCTATAGTGTTAGACTCGTATTTTAAATGCAGATCTGATCTGTTCTTTCTTGCTGAAAACAGGAGGATTCAAATGACGGAATATTTTGAGGAACTATTCAGAATGTTCTGTCTCAATCCCAAGGTCGATAATAAAACTCATCGCGGCTTCTCTCCTAACCAAACAGTGCAGAGAAAATCAGCTTTTAACTGAGATGTTACACTAAAAACAAAGAGGAAAGACCACCTGCTGCCCAAGACCCGTTCAGCTAGAGCTGATGTCAAAACTCAGACATCACACGGGACTCAATCCCACGGATTAAAATAGCTACTCATTATTGCAATACTGCTGCCCTCCAATCAATGTCAGGCCATTGGTTTCTTCTCAAACATGTGATTTACAGCCTCGATCGCGACTGAGGTTCTGCTTATTTACGGAACCCGGTCCGGCCATCTGAACGGTCTTTATGTGGCCCATGGTGCTGAGAAACGGGCAGAACGTGTCTGGTAATGCTAAACCGCGTCCTTTGACATCTGTGAGTAACATGCTTCACCCTGGTCGACCACACAACCTTGAAAAACTTCCTAGAGAAGACTGGTCTTGGGTGTGTGTGTGTGTGTGTGTGTGTGTGTGTGTGTGTGTGTGTGTGTGTGTGTGTGTGTGTGTGTGTATTACATATATGTAGTCTATGGCATACCACATTTGTGTGAATAGAAGTACACCTTATTGCTCCCATTATAGAAGATCAAAAACTAGGGTGGGGCTTATATTCGCATTTCAACAATAAACAGAGA
>MU204188.1:5246670-5258599 GCA_017309775.1 Paedocypris sp. Pulau Singkep | reverse complement strand
TTTTTTTTTTTTTTTTTTTTTTTTTTTTTGGAAACACGTATGCAGCATTTTTATTGGATTGTGTGTGCCGTGAACAAATTAACTGTAACGGTTACCAATTTAATTTGCAAGGTACACATTTCGTACAAAACAAACTAACAAAAGTGGCCCAGTGCCTCCTAGTGTCAGGGAGAACACGTACACATTTGTGGGGGTCTCTGTCAGCATAAAATCTCATTGCTACGAATGCAAACAACAGTGGCGACATGTGAATCTGTCCGTACCGTGACAGATTCAGAGCTCAGATTCAAAATGCACAGGTTAAATTTACAGGTTTGACATATCAAGACAGATTTTCGACTTAAAAATAAAATGTGAAAAAAATCAGTCCGAAATCGTTTAAGATACAGAGTATAACATCACAGAAAAAAACGATTAAACCATTGTAGAAAAAAACATCAATGCAGCTTTAATGCATGGGTGCGTACTGCTGTTCTTAAAGGGCCAGTGCGCTGTAGAGATCGATGCATGAAACACAGATCAATAATACTGCCTGCAGGAAAAGAAGATATGCGCCTGATATAAACCAACTTACTTTTGCAGAAATATGCACTCAAACACTAGAGTATTTTAAACACCCTGCTGTTTAAAACCGTGGTTTTTAGGCCACAAATAGTCCAGACGATGCTTATAGAAGAACGATGAACTAGTTTCAGTGGTTGTCCGGTTACAGCTCTGATCATACGAGATCATTTTAACCACATGGTGCCTGAGAAGAACATAGTAAATCTTTCCACAGGAAACCCTGTCGATGGCACAGGAACTAAAGCACATAGTCAAGTGAAACAAACCTGACGGAGAAAGCATTTCCTCTTCGACTTTGTAAGCTTTCCAAATTTTAATCTCAGCTTAAAACCTCACACGGTCTGAGATTCTGACCTTGACGCGTAAACAGATGAGTCCAAAAGTAACTGAAAAAAGTAGCATTATTGTGACTAACAGCATTTGCTTAGAAACAATGACCTACATCTAAATGTCATCTGTCTGTTTGAGCAAACGTTTGCCTGGAAACATCAGTATCTTCAGATGGAACGGCGAAATGGCTTTATGTGAGCTAGAGGACTTGACGAAAAGAGGAAGTAGAGCAATACTTCCTGTCACAGCAAACGCCACAATGTCTCAATGCTGTGCAACAATCAAGTGCGATTAAACAAAAACGTTAATTTAGCATTTCAATTTAGCATTTTGGTCGCTGCAATAAAACAAAAAATAAACGAATGAAACGAATGAAGTGAGTAGAAACACAACATTATTAAAATTCATCGTAAACAAAGTTCCAAAAACCAATACAAATTGATTATTTGATGGCTATACTAGGCAATAATGATTCTCACTAGCTCCAATTATGTGCTTGATACTTTTTTATGAATAATTTTTGTATTAAATAAGATCTGCTCTTGATAAAGCGGTCATGGCAGACTGATCGATCCCGACTAGTATTACAATTTCAATCACACTTATAATTTAATTTTAAATATGCATATAAAATATCGCTGCAGATCCACACACAGGAAAAGTATGGTCAGAAGAACAACACAGTTCTCTGAAGTGAGGCACACTTCAAGTCATTTCCCTTCAAGTCTTACAAACTGAAACTGATGGGCTTGTATGGTCTGATATGGTTCAGAAAACATGGCAAATTAATGTTATTAAGACATGTTAAACGGTTGTTGTTATATGATGGTATTAAAGACCCCGCACCTTTGTGAAATATTTGGAGCAATAGAGTAAGAAGACCAGTGAGTTCAAATATTACCTCATAGAATCCAAGGGAAAATGACTGTTTATAGCTAGTTTACAGCAACAGATGTTGTGAAAGACTGTTTGTTGAGACAAACTCAAGTGTAACAATATAAAGAGCTGGTCAGATCCATGTTATTATTAGTAAAATGTATTCTGTAACTAAAAGCAGCAGAAGCTTCAGATGGATCGGTATGTCAGATGAATGCGAGCACGTGATTTCAGGAAACGGTAAAGCAATTCAGAGCACAAGCGGGTTTCTCCCAGACCTGTGGATGTGGATCCGTCAGAAGGATCTGGGCGAGGTTCCACACAAACACGGGGGGAACGAGTAAAAGAAAATCGCCACGCTTTCGCGGCGTTTACCTTGATAATACTGGTTTTCCGTGGGATCCCAGTCTTCCCATCCAGGATCACGGATGTGGCCGCGTCGAGCGCGTGGTTCTCGGTTCCACACAGTCCACAATCCCCGTTGGAGACCGACAGCTCGCTCGGTGCCTTGCCCTCAGACTCGTCGGCAGGCTGGGCAGATTTCCCGCCACCGCTCGACGACGAGACCCCGCAGTTCTCGGCGACAAACTCCGCCATGAGCCCCGTGTAACGCACGCAACGCCGCCGCCTGCGCCTGGCACAATCAGCCGTCGGTTCGACTCTTCCCGGGCGACAAACGCAGAGCCATCGCGGGGTGAATTGTCGTCCGCGTCTCGCGTCAGCCGTACATTCCCTCTGTTCCCACCGCGTTCGAACGTTTCTGTGTTACAATGTTGCAGCGACACAATGTTGCAAGTGTCATCGCTGAGTCGCGGGCGCGCGTCTGACGGATACTGCCATCTGCTGCTGGACTCTTTCTCCTCACACACCGCTGGAGCACGACACGCCTCTGCCGCCGCTCCGAGCGCCGCGCGCCTCAAGACGTTCTCCCGCCATACGGGGAGCGACGGTCACGTGAATCCACATTAAACACACTACTAGAGTAACTACTACTACTCTCTCTCTCTCTCTCTCTCTCTCTCTCTCTCTCTCTCTCTCTCTCTCTCTCTCTATATATATATATATATATATATATATATATATATATATATATATATACACACATCCATCCATCCATCATCTCTCTCTATATATACACATCCATCCATCCATCCATCCATCCATTTATCCATCTATCCATCTATCTATCTATCTATCTATCTATCTATCTATCTATCTATCTATCTATCTATCTATCTATCTATCTATCTATCTATCTATCTATCTATCCATCCATCCATCCATCCATCCATCCCTCTCTCTATATATATACACATCCATCCATCCATCCATCATCTCTCTCTATATATACACATCCATTCATCCATCCATCCATCCCTCTCTCTCTCTCTCTCTCTCTTAATATACCCATTCATACAGCCATCCATCCATCCATCCATCCATCCATCCATCCATCCATCCATCCATCCATCCATCCATCCATCTATCTATCTATCTATCTATCTATCTATCTATCTATCTATCTATCTATCTATCTATCTATCTATCCATCTATCTATCATGTATTTAATTATCTATCCATTTAATTATATCTATCTATCTATCTATCTATCTATCTATCTATCTATCTATCTATCTATCTATCTATCTATCTATCTATCTATCTATCTATCTATCTATCCATCCATCCATCCATCCATCCATCCATCCAGTGAATTGAATTGGTTCTATTGAATTGCGCCCTGTCTTGTCGTTCAGTCTGTCTGTCATCAGTACTGTATGTAATTTTTTGGATGTTTGTCAATTCATTTTAACGGAGAATTGTCATAAATCCAAACACGCAGTGGCTTGATTGTGAGCAAATCATCCGCCAAGATCCTGCAGTAAAGACTGCTCTGACGAGAATGTGTGTTATTTATTGTTTTAAAATGACAAATTATAGATAGTTTTGCTTTCTCAGTTCAAGTGAAGACGCGGTGCAAGTCGAGACAGATCCGCGTGCAGCTGCTTCCCAACAGGTCGAAATGTGTTAAATTGTGTCTTTTGTGTAATAAATCAACTCAACGCCATCCAAACTTCAGTGCTAAACATGGATGTTTCTAAGAGTTTGCATCAATCCACCTTTTGAACCACTTCTCTTTTCATTTCTGGGTCACAGGGAGCTGGAAACAATTCGAAACGTCTATATTAACCAAAAAAAGGTTTGAAGGCAGGGCACTGGAAGAGGCAAACAGATTGCATTTTTCTACAACAGCATACTTTTTTCATTACTGTTACATTGTCAAAAGGTGATAGCATCAATTTATGCACATAATGACATTCATTATTAGCAGTGGTTAATAAGGCCAGTGATGCATGCAGGATCAACACTGTCTGAAGACCAGTCTCCATTTAGCCTGTTAAAGCTCAATTGTGCAGTTGTTCTCATTCAAATTCATCCATTTATTTCTTGACCTAATTGAATGCATTGTATGCAAGAGAGTGAGTGGAACTCTGGTGTAAAGTTACCTGAACTGTCAATTAGCCTTACATTTGCCATCCTTATTGCGCCTCCAAGTGGCCAAAAAAAATCGCAATTTTTAGAAATTTTGATTCTTTTTTACAGTCACTTAACAGACGCTTTTATCTAAGGCTACTTAATTGTGTTTACAATTTTTGACAAATCATATAATATTAACAAGTGATTTTTACAGCAATATTTGTGGGATATACCAAATGTTTGTGGGATTTTTATTGGTTAATTTTATCTGAACAATGCATAAAATATATGCTCTTTTCCCTTATTTTCATGTTTTGCTAATAGATACAGATACTGTATACGTACATACTTTTGATTTTACAACAAATTGTATGCTTTTATTTTATGTCTGATAAAAGATCCCTCAAAGGGACCTTTTCAAGCTAAAATAATATTCTTCAAATATGCACAAAAAGGATTTTGTCCTTGTTATTTGTTCAGCCTCTTTTAATTCCCCTATGTAAAGGATGAAGTCAATTCAACATTTCACTGTGATGAAACTTATGTAACGCTTTGAATAATACATTAATATAAATATATTTGAACAGACAACCACAGTGCACTCAATACTAGTGCAGAATTATAATAGATGAGATAGACTTTATTGATCCCACAAGGGGAAATTTCCGTGTTTAACAGCATAAAAAAACAAACAAACAAAAGAGAAGCAGTTAACAGTAATAAAATGGCTTTCATAAAAACAGCTATATAAAATACCAGCAGCATTTTAAAAATTATGCAAAAAAGAACAACTAATTGGTTCTCATTGAATAGTTTTTTTTTATTATAGAGTGTTATTAGTACTTTTATTTTTAAAATAAAGTTCATGTTTATTTAATTTGGCTATAAATAATAATGTTAACATAAACACACATACTTACCTACCTACCTACATGTAATATATAGGCACTTTGTAACATTTTTCACAATATTTAATATAACTAATTACCTTCTGTCTTTGTTTATTTTTAAGTATTTTGAATGAGATTTACGTTATTCATTAAATCTGATTATCTGATTATTGTATCTTATCTACTGTATGTAGTTACAGTTGAAGGGATGATTCCATATGACATTGCATGATTTGTGTGCTGTATCGTAGCATTTTCTAAAGATGCCATAAACCCATGTGAGGACACAGAACATATATTTCACAGTACTAGAAAGAGAAGCAAACACATGGCTGAATATGATGCATCAGGCCTTTTTGAGGTAAGGTTTATTTCTTCGCAATTGGGACAATTTCATTGTCGCACTGACAACTGGCCGGACACCACTTATTCACATAGTAGTTGCTGCAAGAGACCAGCAGTTTCAGATTGGCACAGTTGCTGAACGCGTTGATGTACGGGCAGGGGTTAGCTGGAAGAAAATGGATGGATTAGTTTATTATCGCACAATAGATGCAAAACGGCAATGAAGGATGGACTTACTGCACAGCGCGTCCTCACAGTTGTTCGGACAGGCCGCACACGGACTGCCCAAGGAATAGGGTGGAACTCTCCGGAAATTCCCTCTGAAAATAGAACAACAACGACAATGTGAGGTCTTTGTTCGGTCAAGTCTAGTTGGAGGAGAGACGTACGCTCGGAAGTAATGGCACCCGTAGAAGTAGCTGCTTCCGCACTGAGCCACGGCACAGCCCACCAGGTACGAGCTATACCACACCACCTACAACAAAACATTAAAACATATGCCTTTCTTTCTACTGTAGTACAGCATTTTAGATATTAAAGTGTCATAAATGAAGCTGTAAAGACACAGTAGATTAAAACTCAATATATTAACACAATTGTATAAATTAAAGGCAGTAACTTGTCCCTTTTTGTCCAATCAAATGCTTCTGACGCACAATCATCAAACAATCACACGCATATTACGTGTAAAATTAATAACAATATGACACAAATAAAATAATGTGTTATATACCGTATGTATTAATAATAATAACAACAGTATATTACATTTTTTTAATTATAAATAGATAACAAAACACAAGCATGCTAATATGTAAAAATTGTACTAACAATGAATAAATATATACATACATATCATACATCATCATGTATCAATGTGATAAAGCTTTATACACACATATACACACAATTTATGTATAAATATCATGTGTGTACATGTAAATACAAACTATATAATTATAATACAGTAAAAGGAAATAAATTAACAATACTGACAAACAAGTATTGTTTAAAAGCAAACAATTTGTTTTAGCATGAATCGCACAACAGACAGCGAGCGATGTTGTGAAAGTGACTGGTGTGTTTCTGTTCTTTTCTGTGGTCCTCACCTGTGTGTAGTGGCCAATGGTTTTGTTATTCATGGAGCCAATGGGATACTGATAATTGTTGACTTCGTTGTGCCAGGCCGTTACTACAGTTGTCCACGAAGACACGGACGAGCCTTTAAAGAGGTTTTCACCCATCTCGTAACCTTAACACATAAATCCAGCTGTGATTAAGAAGAAATGTCAAGAAATCAAATGCTCTAGGAGAATGGAAAGAATAATTCTGGGGGAAAAAAAATAAATAAATGAAAAAAAATGGTTCAGCGATGAATGTGCCCAATAAATGTTTCCCACAGCGAAACGTAAATCCTTCAGCAAATCCAGATATTTAAGGATAATCTGGCTTGTGTTTGTTCTCAATATTTCATCACTCAAATGTGCTTCTGTATAGATACAGTATATATGTGGCTATATAGCGTATACGCAGAGTTACGCAACACCTTTGTTTAAATGTGCATTCTATAGGCAAACGCAGCTACTTGAAAGAATGCTTGTGTTTGATTACGGATCTGTGCTTGCACTTGACGTGGCTTCTGACAATATTAGAAAACCTTAGCCATAAAATGTCACATATCTATCTGTAAATCTCTCTGATCCATCCATCCATCCATCCATCCATCCATCCTACCTACCTACCTACCTACCTACCTAATTATCTATCTGTCTGTCTGTCCGAATCTCTATCCATTGCTCTTGATTCTTTTAGTTTCCAAATCATGATTTAATAAAGTTTTAGTTTCTGTTATTCTGTGTTTAGCTCGTCTTGTTGGTGTGTTCTTGTAATATTATTGACAATATGACTACCTCATATTAGCTTATTATCGGTCTGACCCTCTTTTCTTTCATTGTTTCTATCTCTCCATTCGCTCATACAGTATATATGTATGCACATTTATAGATGTAATTACATGTTCGAGGAAACAATTCAATGGTTTGTAAATACTGTCTAAGAAAATATGAAAACTTTTATTGTTACTTATACGGTGATGAATACATAAAATGTGTGTCTTAATGTGTGAGTGTGCATTTCTGTGTAGATATTCACACAAACATGTACATATTTATGTGTGTGCACATCTACATGCGTACAGTATGTAAAAAACACAGTGAATAATATGTTTGCAAAATAAAACTAAACAAACACATTATGAAATTGTTATGGATGATTTGTAATATTCACTATGACAAGATCAACTTTACTTTTACTTGCAGCTACTTTAAGATGCTTGACGCAAAGATTAAAAATGTTTCCATACATTACCATAAACATATGTAAACCATACCGTTGACTGTGCGTGTGCTGGGGGGTCCGTGTGTCATGTTGCACTGCTCAATCCAGCCTTTAGCCGACTGCGCCGCCACATCGCTCCAGCTCTGGAAATCACTCAGTCATCATTCTGCTCATCGCATAAGGTGAGTTACACATGAACGAGAACAGAACAGAGCACCATCTTCAGCATGTTGCTGGCCGGGGGCTCCACGGCCCTTCGGAAAGCGTTGTGCACATCCACAATCTCCTGTTGGACGGACGACTGGTCTGTGCAGACGCCTGCGAGAGAAACAATGCACCAGTATCAGTCTGGACGTCTATCAAAAATGTGTGGTGATGTGATGTCCATACCTGGCTGTGAACCCCATCACAAAAACAGGATGAGCCATATGTGAAAAATGAAAGCACATATGATACTTGTTAAAAATTGATAGAAAATTTCTAATAATAACATTATTTCCGTTAATGATAAAAAATAAATATATATAACGTGTGTCTTGTTGTAAATGTGAATATTTGAAAAGTAATTTGTTTTTATAATAAATGAATATGTTTATGTATGAAGATGGTTTTAAATCTAGTGTAAAAACTTGTTTTTACTTTATAGCTTTTGTTTAACAATTGTATGTTGGTGTTAAATAGTTTTGTGAAATTATATCTTAATTGCTTTTATATGTATTTCTTTAATCGCTTATTATTTTACTCTTGTAAGGCACTGGATAAACTACGGTTGTGTTTAACTTGTGCTCTATAAATAAAACCTGACCTGACTACTATGGTGTAATTATAAAATGTGTGTCTATACATGTAACTAAATATTTATGTATACTCATGTGTACTGTACATAAATATGCACATGTTTTGCCTTATTAATTAGCATATTATATAGTGTTATTATAATGATGATGAGAATAATAAAATTATTATTAATAATATCAATAACAATAATAATGATAACAACAAAATTTGTTCTATGATGATACAAATAAGTGCAGAAATCTCACCACACTACAAGCCGATGTCACATGGAGTATAGCCACAACACACAGAGTTACTGCAAACATCTCGATCTTCTGAAAGCACAGGTATTCGAATAGTAATTTTTGCAAAATCAGCAATTCCCACCCCGGGATATTTCCTCTTCTGCTTCTCCTCACCTGTCCATCCGTCTCGAGGGGTGTCAGACTGAAAGCCACTGTTTTATACCTTCAGCATCTTATTCTCCTGTCAACAGAAACACGTGACTCCACTTGCGCAACTCCACCGCGAGACAATGCGCGCGCCACGGTTAACGACGGCAAACACACGGGCGCGGTTCCACTATGTGCACTAATAACTCGCAGAAGAATGGAGCAGAGCAAGACCTTCAAACAAAGCGCAAGTGATGGATTAGACGACGTGGCAATAAACTGGATCTTATTGTGAGGGGCTTAGGGGCTAAACTTGCTATTGTGTGATATCTAGTAAAGTTCAGACTTTACTTTGTGCGTTTGCTGCCGTGTGCTGTAAAACCCAGCAAGCAAACAGTGTTTAAGACAATAATGAGTTTCAGTCTCGAGGAACTAAAACAAACCACCATTTTGGACGATTATTTAAGAGTGAATAACGCGATGACGTCAGCATTATTTCAGGCGTTCGCGGTTTTAAATAACGTCATTTACGTATAAAAACGTGCTGTGATTTCAATCTAGTGCAAATGCAACATTTGTTTTGGATTGAAATGTTTTTAAAGGATATTTTAGTTTTGACGGTGGCATTAGTGGATCAGCCGATTGTAGGGAAAGCTGACAGGCTTATGCGTATGTATTTAATGAAAGATTGAGATTATTCTAGATCGATTTTAGAAGTTACATATGCGCATCATGAAGATTATCTGCATTATTCCATTGTTGGACTTTGTAGGTGGAGGACTAAGACAAAGTGCAGCCTATTGACATGTAATGAACTAGAGTGTATACATTCCTTATGCACACATTTATAGGCATTGCACGTGGACAGATGGACAGGTAAAACTGTAGAGGCTATTTGCTATGTGTGGTGTATTTAACGAGATTTGTACAAACTATATAATATAAATATGTGATCACATAAATAACTATAAAAAGTACAATACTGGATTCTATATTTACATTTCGTTCGTGGATCTCACAGAAGGATCACGTTGAGTTTTCCGACGTTCTAATTTGGAACATTTGTTTGAACAGTTTGAACAGTAGGTGGCGACAAAGCGTTAAATTTAGAGCATAACAGATCCAGGAAATGACTGTCTGTCAATCTGTCATTATGACTTCAGGAAAACATGCTGATTTAAAAAAAAAACTATTTTTCGAAAATCCAAAGACAGAAATAAAAATATAATTAATATATAGAAATTAATGCTCTCTCTCAATCTTACAGACAATCACAATTAAAGAACCAAGAACATTTTCAATTGGGATGTCGTTCATTCACTTGCCTTAAAGACAAAGGACATCCCTTATTGATGAAACTGGCAAGTCACTTTTTGGACATGAGGGTGTAAAGTAATGACCAGCTGCATCAGGAGATCAGGCATGGCGCATTGCGGTCAGGCCGCTGAGGTTTCCGTGTCACCGGTCCTTCCCCTCGTTCAGACTGGACGCTGAATAATGGATTCACAGCTGTAGGGGGCCACATGAAAAATACATCTCACGACTGATGGCGGTCGTCGCAGACCCCCGGACAACTCTCTGCCATGGAGCCTCCCCGGAGGAAGACAGCCAATCAGCGGTCACGGATCCACTCTCCTAAACCGCAAAAGCATCTTATAAAAGTTAAAGAAACCGATTTAGGCAAGTACACGTATAGTAATCACTCAGGTACACATATTTAACACCCTTAATTTTAAAAAAGGAAAAGGGAAAAGAAAAAGTGGAGTTTTAAAGAACTAGAGCTTTAGAGAGCTAGATGATACAATGTATTGTAACATATGGAAAGCAGACATAATTTTTGGGAAATCTCTCAACGAAAGAAATAATGACAGAAAGAGAGAGAGAAGAAGTGAGGAAAAGAGTGTGATAGAGAGAAAAGAGGGGAAGTTAGACAGAGAACAAGAAAGAGAAAATAGGTAGAAGTAAGAAAGAAAAAGTTGAAAATGAGGGAAAAGAAAAGAGATTGACAGAGTGTGAAAGAAAAAAGATGATGAAAGAGAGATTGTGGGAGAGAAAGATGTAGAAAAAATGAGAGAAGGGGAGTAAGAAACAAAGAGGGAGTAAGACTGAGGGAGAAGGAGAGCGAAAAAGGAGTAGAAAAAAGGGAAAAAAAGAGAGTGTTAGCAAAAGAGTTGGATAAAGGCACAGAGAGTGAAGGCAAAGAGATGTTGGGATAACACATTTGAGAACTGAGAGAGAGAGAGAGAGTTCAGAGAAGCGTATAGGAAACAAAAAAGCCAAGGAAAAAAAGATAGAAGATAGAAGACCACGAGAGACAAATAGTGAGCGATATATAGAGAGATATTGAGATTGAGTGAGAGAGTGAGAGAGAGGGAGAGAGAGAGAGAGAAAGAGATGCGAGAGAAACATAAAAAGAAAAAAGAGAAGTAAAAAGAAACAGATAGAAATAGACCTGGATGAAGGAACAGAGAGTGAATGTAAAGAGATGCTAGGATAAAGAAAACAGAGATAAGGTGAGAGATAGAAAGAGAGTGAAAGAAAAATAAAGATGGAGAAAGATTAAGATAATGAGAGATAGGAGAAAGACAACAAGACTAAAGAGAGACAAATACATGGACGGAAGCGAGAGAAGTGAGAGTGAGAAAGAGAGAGTGAGAGAGATGGCGAGAGATAAAGAAAAAAAAAGACAGAATGACGGCACAAAGATAATGTGAGATAGTGTGAGAGAGAAAAAGACAGAGAAAGAAAGAGAAGAAAAAAAGAGTGATTAAAGAGAAAAGGTAATGAGATAAAAGAAAGACAACGATAGAAAAAAGAGAGACGGATGGAAGAGACAGTGAGAGAGAAGAAAGTGAGAAAGTCTGAGAGAGAGAGAGAGAGAGAGAGAGAGAGAGAGAGAGAGAGAGAGAGAGAGAGAGAGAGAGAGAGAGAGAGAGGGG
>MU204188.1:5235733-5246570 GCA_017309775.1 Paedocypris sp. Pulau Singkep | reverse complement strand
GGGGCGGGCAGAGGAGGTATGTCAGAGGATGTGGTTTCCCTGAGCTTGCAGAACATCGCTCAGACATACTTCGAGCATGACCTAACAGCAGCACGCGAAGTGTGTTTCCTGCGCTCCGTTTGCCGCCAGACGCACGAGGACGGACCCGCTCGGCGTCTCGAGAGGACGGCATCCCGCTCGCTGTTGTTGGAGGAATCTCGGCTCTTCTCCCGTCTGGACCGGTCAGGACTTCGACTTCTGACCACTGACTGACCGCGGCACCCCGAACCTTCCCAACAGGTAACACACCGTCAACCTTCACCTGCGTGTTTACAATGTGATATAAGGGTCTCTGAGGGACCACCGCGACGCACGTTGTCTGTCGAAAACGAACGAACGACCACTATTTCTCGTGGGAAACCGCAAGCCACAAGTTTGCCAGTGTGATAAGAGACGGCGTGCGCACGCTCGCTCGCGCTAAAGCCGATCACACAGATCAATGATTCAGTTTGAACACCGCGAGTCACATGCGGACGGAACCACATACCTGAACCGGTGGCGTGTTTCCTGCTAGGACTTTTGCTCAGGACGCTTTCTGGGCTTTTAAAAACTTCCGAACTCTTGGCATCTTGATGTCTTTTGCACGTTTATTAAAATATCAATTTGAATTACAGTTCAAAGCAGGGCAACGCTGTGTCAATGTTAATGCACTGTGTACATTAACACAGAGCAAGATTTACTGTAATGTGTGTAATATAGAAAATATATTTAATTTCCATATATATTCAGAGATTGTAGACATTAAATACTAAACAAAACAATCGGCTATTTCATTCATAAATGACCATATATTTCAGAATTTACAATAAGAAATACGTTTTGTATGTTTATATATCATATAATATAATAGACAAAGTCGTACAATATTTCATAAAATATTTCAATTTTATTGTGGTATTTTATTAATAATATAACATGACACAATATAATGTCACTATACGATATAAATGTGCATTTGATTTTGCAATATTCATCTAGAAAAAATATTTCTTGAATTTATATCTCTCCAGTATTCTTAAAAATTGTAATAAAAATATTGCATTCTCAAAACATACTGGCACCAGAAGTCTCCAGACAGTAATAGATGCTTTCCCAATAATGTGGGCCCATAACTCCATGTTGCTTTTGTTGCCGGAAGTCACCAACCCACATTACAAGCCAGTGTCAAACGGTGAAAAGCGATTTTTCATGTGCATGCCCTTTAAGAAAGGAATGCAAGAAAAAAGGAAGAGTGATGACTGTAAAGAATCAGTTCCAGACGGCGAGTCGGAGGCTGCGAGTGTTCGCTCGTGCCCGAGGAGTCGACAGACACAGTGCTGCTGTTGTGATGAAGGAATCTGGTTCATTGCTGTTAAGAGAGTTCACTGTCGCTGCCGCCAAACCACTGTCATATGTTCATCAGCAGGACGCTACTGTAAAAAGAACTAGATTCTGTACTTTTAAAAAAAAAAACAATAAGCATAAAGTTTTCACTTCAGTCACTAAAACAAAACAGAAGATCAACAGCGATGCATTCCATTAGAAATCTCAATACTTTACAATTTATGAAGGTCACAATCTCCCTTAAAGCAGCATTCAGAAAAAAAGTACAGTACAACATTAAAAATGATGACGTAAAACGTAAAAAAAAATAATGTAATTAATGTGTTAAATGTAATGAATGTGTTAAATGTAAAACCTTTTTAAATAAAGTATAAGTGGTAAAAAGCAGCATACTGAAAAAAGTTGTTCCAAATTGCTTATCAATATCTATATCTTATTTGTACAAAGGGAAAAGAAAAGCAGGAGAGTTCAACCAACTCAAATGTGACGTCAGCTATGAAGAAGATAATAATTTCCATCACGGTGTTTATTACTATAATCTATTCTGATTTGTGGAGCTGGTTCTATAGCCATTGAAAAGGCCAAACCTTTTGGGTTCTGACTCTTAGCATCGCTAATCTGTGAGATTTCAAATTGAACCATTGAAATAAATCCTCAGTTTATTGAGATTCGTGAATTGATTATTTCAATAATAAGTGTGTAATTTTCAATAATTCATGTCTATAGAAGCACGATGATACTTGAAGTCATTGTAAGATTAGAGCTTGTAATTATAGTGCCATTTATAGTGGTGAGCGTTATGACGAGAGTTTCTTGCATGATTTTGTGGTTTGAACCTTATTTCTTATATCTTCTTCAGATAAAAAGGAACAGGAACGTTGTCTTATTTTTAGTGATGAATATGATTTCAGTCTTTTTCAAGTCTAAACTGAGTCACTCACTATTCATGCATTTGTCAGATACTTTAATGCATTTTACGATGTGAAACAGCCAAGCTTTTTCTGAAATAACAGATTCTTTTGCCAACGGTCATCCAACCAACTCCATGTGTCATCTGGGAATTGAACACGCAACATTGGTGTTGGAAACTCCAGATCTTCATAGAAACAAAAGTCTAAATCTGACTGAGCAAAAAAGTCAATTCTGTGAAAAAAAAAAAAAAACACTGGTGACCAGTGATGTAAAGTTTTTGAGTAAATTGACTTTACTCAAGTATTTTGGCTACTTTGTACTTGTACTGGGTATCAAAAATATAAGAAACTTTTATTTTCTACTTGACTACAATTGTGATTGAGTCATTATACTCTTTACTCCACTACATTTAAATGGACACTTGCGTTACTTGTTACATTGTGATTGTTCTCAACAACTCGGCATTGTTTTTCACATTTCTCAGTGCTTTTTGAGCCTAAACCTAAAATCAAAAACCTAATGACTTTTACTCAAGTCTTCTTGGAATTGGTGACTTGTAGTAGAGTAATTCTTTACACCAATGCTGGTGACGCTTGACTTGTAATTTATCCGTATCTCGAAATGAACCAAATGTACATTGGAATTAGATTAAATTGCATGTGCAAACAGAGATGTTGCATTTTTATTCAAATCAGCGTGATCTAAATCAGAAAACATCAAGAACCCAAACACCATCACTAACACGTGTCGCGAGCGTGCACAGCATGTAATCTCCTCTATAAACGCTGCTGCAGCTTCTACCTGTGTCATCTTCTTCATCAGCAGCTGGGCTGATGTGCGAGGAACTTGATTAATAAAGACGAGCCTCAATATTTTGCTAACCCAATTAGGATCGAGACTCCTCTCTCGTGCTTAATTAAACCTAATTCGGATAATTGGAAAGCCTCGGTGTCTTAGAAGCCCAATTACGACATTCTTCAGAGACGTGAGGAGCTACTAGAGGTTCCAAAGTGAGAGCTCAGCTCCTCCTCACCTTCAGTGCTCTTCTGAGAACACGTACAGTTGCACTCGCTCTATGATTAGACAGCCTACAAATCAGATGTCACATTCGCCGAGCCGAGGCTTCTCCTCCGCTGAGTCAGTCGAGGAGATGAAACGCGGCTTAGCCCTGCGCCTTGATGGAAGATGAATGGTAATTTTTGTTCTTCTGCGCGAGGTGCCACTTTGGACGGATTAGGCTTCCCCTGGTGTATGCGAAGATTAAGTTCTTCCCTCCTGTCGCAGCTTTTGCCACAAATATTCAGGCCTCTGGCAATGCCGCGGCTTGACAGAGAGTAATCAAAAGGGGGACTATGCAAACGCTGCAGTAAAAGACACGATTATAATGTGTAACGGGCAACCGACCAAAGCACCTTTAATATTTCACATCGACTTGGTATTAACAGTGGCGGAGGAAAATGCTGGAATATTGATTGGGTGTTTTGAGAAGGACGCATTGATTTTTAAGATGTACAGCGCGTCTGAAGAAGAATTTTCTTCTTGGCAGTGGAAACTTTGACAAAAATGGTGATTCTGGGCATTACAGATGAGTTACGAAAGCTTGATTTTGGAATGGAATCGGTGTTGGGGCGGAAAAAAGTTTGCTTTGATTGAGCGACAGGAAGAAACAAACTAGGCTATAACGGACATGTTTTTTGGAAAATTGCATAATTGACATTTCGACCTCTGTGATTGGTGAGCCACTAATCCAGAATGTAAGCCTGCCTTCAGAATTTTTGTAAAAAGCGTCTGCCAAATGACTGTAAAGTAAAGTAAAAGTAAAGGTCCTAAATTGGATTCGAAAAAAAGGATGGATTTGTTTTTTGAACTCAAAGTGTCGTGGCCTTGAGAAGCTCTGGATATAATGGACTTTGGATATAACAGACTACTTGTGATTGCATTACTATTGAATAAAATGTTTGTAACTGTTAGCAATTTCAGACATTGTAATTTCAAATTAGACATTATGGGCTAAGGTTAAAAAAAAACGAGTGCAACCGTTTTTTTTAAAGTATTAAAAAATGGTTTTTCAGCAAGTGGTTCAGCAAGCATAATAACTGAAGATGATTTGTCAGATTTCATTTTTTCACACTTTGGATATTTTAATAATAGCATTCCTCTTTTTTTGCGAAGCACTTGATTTTCACAGCAACATTGCTTAAATAAAAGAAGAGAAACACTTCCTTTCTCACATTCCCTGGATTGTTTCCATTGAGAACAGTCACACAACATATTGTTCGACATTTGGAGGACGTGAGGAACGAGCGCAAATGCAAAATCACTATAAAGTTGTATTTCAATGCAAGAAACGACGAGCTTTTGTTCAGTAACCCTCTTATTATAAAGCACAATGGTATTGAACACAAAAAGGCACATTTTCTTTTTTTTTTAATCAAAGCAAATGCGCCTGGCAGCCCACCCGGCTTCAAATGCAGACAATTTTAATGAAATTACATTATATTTTATCTGGTAAAATGAAACAGCATATAATCCAAATTAGAATCAGAGAGCGAGTAAATGCAGGAGAAAGGGAAGATGAGAGAGAAAAGGGACATGGGAGGGAATCTCAAAGAAAGAAAATAAAGAGGGGGAAAGCGACTGGAGAGATATTGCTCTCTTTTCTTCTCTCGAGTATGAAATCGTTGTCAAGGGGCCTGTTCCCATGGCAATTCCATCTTCTGCGTCCGGGTTTCCAGCGTGGCCGTGCCCAGACCTTGGACTCCGAGCGGATGGGTTTTTCTGGGTTCCTGCTGAACAAAAGGGCCGTCGTCTCCTCCTTTCGATCCAAAAAGGCTTAGAGACAGTCTGTCAAGAGAGGCTGGACTCATTCTCTATCAGTACTTGGACTCTTATTCCTTGAAATTATTTTAGCAGAACTTGGCCGAGACAAAGACTTGTGGAGACAAACACACAGGAACATTGTTGCCATCACTGAACACGCAGATTTTTTCTAAATTATTCGGTGACATTTTCTTCCTCAACCAAGACGTTTGTCCCCAGAGATCGACAATGATGTTTGCACATCTAGACTGTTGCACAACAGCCACAAGTGATGCACAGAATGAAGCAACCCGGTGTAAAATGTCATGGAAACTCACACACAGACTATACACACATACACACACTATTTTTTTTTTCACCTATATTGCACCAAACGGAGTAGTGTTCCTAATTTCGTTGTAACCGTGTGTCGCAATGACAATAAAGGCATTCTATTCTATTCTATTCTATTCTAAATGAGGGGAGTTTGTCAGTCTGGCCACTAGGGACTGTGTGTAAAATTGTGCTCTGCATTTAGCCATTCAGTGAAGTTTCAGACACACAACCCGGAGCAGTGGGCAGCATTAAGCCGCGGTGTCTTGGGAGCAATCAGTGTCTTGCTCAAGGGATTAGAACACTGTACAAACACTGACCCACAAAAATACGATACACACTGCACACACACAGAATATACGCACACTGACACACAAAGGTACCATACATTCTACACACTCTAACAAATACATACTATACACAAACTGACCCACAACAATGCTATACACTTTACACAGACACAAACACATACTATAAGCACACCGACATACAAAAATACTATACATTTTACATTACATACACTCAGACACTATATGCACACTGACACACATAGATACTATACAAACTACAAACAAATGGACACTAAACACAGACTGACACAAAACATATTATACACACTGCACCACAAATACACATGCACACTTTAAAAATAAACTACGTATTTGATGCATTTTGCATTTACATTAGGCAGTGTGTAAGCATTTATTTCCGAACAGACATTCATTATATGTACTTTTTTATTAATAATTATTATAAATAAAAATAATAATTATGATAATGAACTATTAAACATAAAATTAATAAAGCTAAAATGTGACACATGCAGTAAATGGCAATTAGGATACACACACATAATTGGATAATAAATATCCAATAACACCTCTGACAAGCGTAACACATTTGTTTATTATACTGTTGGTTATACCGATTTAAGTACAAAAATAATACAAATGTATACAAATTTGTATTATTTGATCAATTCAGTGTCACTATTGAGAACTTTGGAAAATATTTGATCTTGTGAAACAATGCTTAGTTGTGTTTCAGCTTAAATGCATTTTTGGTGTGTAGACACACACACAGACACAAATAGTCACAAAATCAAACAGACACACCTACACACATTCACAGAAACACCGCATACACACACACACACACACACACGCAAACACACACCACGTACGTACACACAGCTTGCACAGTACATGTGTGAACTTTTACTCCATGTGTGCTCAGGTGAAGACCAGGATGTGCAGGAAGGAAGCAGGAAGTCCAGGAGGAGTTGCTTAATTTCAAACTGATATAAACACAAGCAGGAAAACAGCAATTGTCAGCGACGTTTGTTCCACATGAAAAACATAGAAGTGTTTGTGCGTGAGCGTTTGTCAACGACACGCATGTGAGGCCGATGCCATAGCATTGAGGTTTTGCCTTTTCTGCACTGTATTATACTGTATTAGCCGTGTCATCACAGTCGCGCTTTGTCTCCCAGTACAAATAGTCTTTTTTAAACATTTCCTGCGCGTATGAACCACAACCGAGAAGATAGGGTGTGACAAAAGCTATTGTGTGTTTTTTTTTTTCTCAAGACAAACCAAGAAACCATATTGGTTTTTATGGACCAGTGACTGGTGTTTTGGAAGTGAACTCTATTCTTCTCAGTCTCTAGAGCGAACCAGAAACTGCGAGGCAGGAGGAACAGCCAAAGCTGCTTGTGTAAAGCAGTCGCTCTGAAGCCATAAACATTTCCACTTCCGCCCTCCGTTCTAAAAATACCTCCGTTACATGCCACACTTCTTCATCAGCTATGCAAATATCTTCCTGCTTAGCCTTCTCCTTTACCTTCTCAGCCTCGGATGTGTCGCTTCTCAAGACCTTGCATGAGCTAAACCTGTGCGGAAATGACTGACGGACGAAAGAATGACTGGGAAAGTCCTGTACTCTTATTAACTGCTGTTTGCACATTGACTTCCCGTCGAAACAACAAAAGCGAGGGCTCGCAGGCCACTGTAAAGTTTACTTGACTATGGCTTCACATGATTGTTGAATTGATATTGTATGTAAAATTACCACATTGTGCGCTTTTACAATTTCATTTAGATTAATTTTAATTTATCAAAATGTATCAGTGCATTCAACTTGTTCAAAAATTCAAATGTTGTACTTGTAATAAACCTATTTTTTAATATCCATATACATAGAGATGTTTAATGTTTAATATACTGTGTAGTACCATATAGTTATGGTAGTGTATTTAAAAATTACTGCATTGTGATTTTTCAAACTGCTTTCCAAACTGTACATGTTACTAACAATTATTGTTTGTGTTAATATGTATGTTCTTAACTATATTAAGTTGTTCGAATAACCGTAGTTTAATTTCAATTTACATAAGAAATATAAAATGAGTGTATGCCCATGTGTATCTATATATGTATACAGTACTTATATAAATGTAGCATACAAAAAAGGTGTTGTATTGTGGGTATATGTTAACTGATATTTATATATACATATTACATACTAATAATATATGTATGAAATCGAACTATGTTATCATGTATAATAAATATAAACTAAATATAAATATAATTTTAAATAAATAGTTATTTATTACATACATAGCATAATTATAAAATAGTAAGCAGAATTTATTTGCAAAAATAAAACATTTGCAGTCTTTTTCCCTAAATGAATTTACCTTTATATTTGCCATTTTATTGCTATGAAACAATACTTCCTCTGATCATATTTCACTTGCTAATAAAAACTTGATCCGAAAGGAAAATGGAAAACCCAGGAAAGGAAAACCCAGAGTGGTGATTACTAAGAGACTGGATTTATCCACCTACCGCCAGACATTCCCGTCCAGGTCGCTTATCCGGCTCGGCTCTTGTCCGGCTCACTGCATTATCCCTGACTCCTAATGAACAATCCACCGCTTGATTTTCTGTGATTGATTCTCACCTTTTCAGTGGAGTGGCTCACCTCATTAAAGCTGCATTCTCTGAGATGCCTCGGCCATCGACGCCCCTCGGATTATTCGTCCACTGCGTGTTCAGCCGCCGTAATTAGACAGGAACATAATAGAGAGAATTCTTCATCAGCGACACCGCGGGTTTAATCAGCTGGTCACAATGGGATATTACCTGCTCACGTCTGCTCTGCCACTGGCCGTCCACAGCCGTCACTTCGCGTTTGGAAAAAAGAAGCTTGTTGGCGGGGGAAGAAAGTAGTCTTGGCCTTTCTGTGGCTGAATGTGTTAATTCCCTGGCTGCCAGTTGGGAGATTGGGTTCCCATGATGAGATGAAGCCCATTTGTGCCTCTTATTTATGCATTTAGCAGCCAGACTAATCTAGTGCGCCCTTAATTGGGCTCTTTTCTACTTACTCTCTACACGGCACAACTGGAAACAGCCCTTGCTAGCATAAGTAGTGTACTGGCTTCCCCCAAACAATTCTTAGCTTACTATGAGCAAACACACATATAATTTCCAGATTCACAACTTTTTCCCCAATTTTAGATGCTCAAAAACGTGGGGGAGAACGCTTGTATGCGCATATTTCAAATATGCCAAAATAAAACCCAAATTTTTTATACTTCAAAATGAATATATAACCATATAGCAGGCGCAGATCAGGGCTAATGGGTAGAAGTCCATAGACAGGCGAAAGGTTCAGAACAGGAATGAAAAAAACGGATGAAAACGAAGAACACAGGAAAGGGGGTCAAAATCAGGGAACAAGCACCATCAAAACCATCGGCCTGCTGCACAGGGCAAAGCAATACTCTGCAATGACGATCATAGTGTACTGTCTGATAAAGACCAGCTAATGCCAGCCAATTCTCACACTGCCCTATGTTGTAGGCCACAACATTTACAATCAAACACACACTTGCAACCACAAGTTTTAAAATTGACTACTATTAACTGTATTGTAAAACCACAATTAATCAATTTTAAATTCATAAACACTCTATTTTCTCGGGCTGCAAAGAAATCCCAGCGTGATGGAGTGAAAATTGAGAATGTCATTGGTTACAGGAATAGAGATAAAACAGCTACATTTCATTTAAAAAATGTACATTTTTGTATTATAATCTACTCATTTGAAAAAGAGGTTTCAGCAAAGTTTGTGTCCATTGTGATATGTAGCTTTTCTGTTACACAATTAAGCCGGTGTTTACAACAGCAAAGTGATGAGGTAAAATGCCAGGAAATGAACAGAGTTGCATCAATGTACGTTGAAATACACATACAAACATACTATAAACATCTGTTTTCCCCAGGATTCAGCATTCACCACCAGGCCTGCGCAATGGGCTGCGGGTTAAGAAAATTTCACCAAACGGAGGACAACAGTCCAGGAAAGATCTTCTCCACCCTCAAGAGATCCCAAGTGGAAACCAAGACTGGGGTCTCATACACCTACAAGTACTTGGACTTTTTGGTGGGGAAACACGGTAAGACACTGGCAGCTTTCACTGTTTGACAGCCTTTTAAACATCTAGTTACTTCAAAAAGATCACAAGAAGTGTTGAGGTAAGGACAATCTGTCAGGAAACGGAATCACTCGGAACTTTCTGGATGCCTCGCTCCACCGCAAATCCCCAAAGTGATGACACTTGCAAATGACAAAGCCCAAACCCGGCAGAATTCTCGGTGAGTCGCTGCTGAGCGTAATACGAGGCACTTCCCTCGACGTGTTGTTGACGTGTTCCTGCGAGGAGCCGCACGCCGAGGCGTCTGTGATCTGTGAAGATCCTGTGAGGTGGTTAATGGGGAAGATCCAGAGGGCCTGGGCTATATATATATCTGTCAGCCTAGAGTTTTCCCCTCTTCCAGCTTCAGTTTGTGCTGAGTCTCACTAGCGTCTCGCCTCTCAGATCAGAGAAATCCTGTAAGGATCCTTAGATTAATCCTGTAGATGTTCTTGATCTATCTCCTCGTGATAAACCAGGCTTTTTGCTTTGTGTTATGACTTAGTTGTAGCACTTGTAACCGGCCGCTGTAGGTTTGAATGTCTGTCTGGTAGGTTCAACAACTGAAGTGTCCTAAAGCAAGGCACGAAACCCCATCTATCTGTCTGTCTGTCTGTCTGTCTGTCTGTCTATCTATTCATCCATCCATCCATCCATCCATTTATCTACCAAATGTTTTATCTTCAGTCAAATTTGTCTCTTCTAGAATTCCAAAAAGGTGGTATTTTCAATTAGTTGCACAACTTAAACTTCAGCGTATTTGTATTTTACAGTGACATTTAGCATGATCAGGACTTATCGAGACTAATTGGCCCCTATGAAGACGTTTATCCACGTTTGACGCGCTAACAAGCCGCGCTCCAGCCTGTGCGATGCATGGCGTAGTGCGGTTCTCAAGATGCCCGGCACGTTTTTATCGCCCCAAATGCAATTTCAAATGTTAAAAAT
>MU204188.1:5225553-5235633 GCA_017309775.1 Paedocypris sp. Pulau Singkep | reverse complement strand
CTCTGCTCCTGCAGTAAAGATCAAATGAGGACTTTCAGTGGCTGACGGAAACGAGTCTGATAATTCAACTGGGAAATTGCACTTTATTTATATATCATGGATGTCCCAATCTGGTATGGGATCCATGTTTGGCTGGCAGAACCCGATGTTTTGGTGCCGTAAAGCAAGAGCGAATGCGGCTCATCTGAAACGTCTGCTGTGTGGAAATAATGGGCATTAAAGTGGAAAAGAAATGAAAGACGTTTCCTTGAGTCTGAAAATCTGCACTGTCTGTCAAATATGTTACTTGTTGATTCAAAGCATGCGATAGTTTGGTGTGTGTGTGTGTGTGTGTGTGTGTGTGTGTGTGTCTGTGTGTGTACGCGTGGAGAGAGAGAAAGAGAGGGAACTTTTTTTAATAGAGTGGATGCTGCTTGTTTGCAGGTGCGGCTTGTTTATGTTTTTTTTATTTTTATTTCGAAAATAGAGGGGTGCGGCTTATATACAGGTGCGGCTTATAGTCCAGAAAATACGGTAACTGTTTGAGTGATTGTGTTTTGAGTGTGTGTGTGCGTGAAAGAGACTTTTTGCGTGTTTTATCAGATTGGTATATAATAAATTATTCTTTTATATTGTTAGAAATCTGAAAATTAAAAATCATTCTGACCAGGAGGCATTTAGAAATTTAATAATTCAAGATCTTTATGTGTGTGTGTGTGTGTGTGCATGAGAGAGAGAAGAAGAGTAAAAGAGTGTGTGTAACTGTGGTAATAATTATGTTTTGAGTGTGTGTGTGTGTGTGTGTGTGTGTGTGTGTGCGGATCAGTAATCTGTGTCAACTCAGGCTATATTCTAAATGTCTTGAATTCGATTGAAAATCCAAAAATGCATATAAATTGATACATAAATATGTAACAAAAGACTGACGAATGTATAGATGGACAGAGAGCCAGGTCTACACTTATAACAGATCAATACGCAAGTTTTAAAAACACACACCCTCGCACATACACACAACCACGCAATACAATTACGTCTTAGTCAATATCTATTATAATTGTATTTGTGTTGCTCTGCTTCATGAGCTTAGAGAATGAAATCCCACACAACAAGCACTGTACTAGATTTCGCCCGACGGAGACGATGATATAGTGGCGTTGATGATATAGAGCAAGACTTTCTCTTTAAACTGTGTGTTGTGATGCACGAGCCGAGTCGGTTTTGTTCTGTGTGTTCACCGACAGCCTTTTCGTGCACGGCGGAAGTGCACATCTCTGCAAATTCCATTCCTTTCTGTCGGGCCGGGCCGAGTTTAAGATAAGATTAGATGAAAAAAAAAAATCATCTTACTCTGCTCAACGTCTTTCCAGCGTTTATTTCACACCGCTTGGCTTTTGGGTCCTGAACATTTAATCTGGTTTGGATCAGGGCGCTTGCGTGCAGATGTTTGTCACCACCAGCTTCTGCTTCACATTGCAGCATCTGCTCTGAAGAAGCACATTGAACTTTCACAAGCCGATCGCCTGGAATCAGCATCACAGTCACACCAAACCCTGCGGTATCGATTCTGTTCGAACGCAATCATCCGGCGTCGAGTGGCGCGGTAAACAGCTCTGACTTAACAAAGGGCCTTGATTACTGATCTTATTTTTACAGAAAGCTGAAAACCCGGAGACAGTGCGGCAGTCTGAAAGCAAATTGGATTTTTCTGGCTTTTAGCGCTTGTCAGGAGTATTATTCTAGCTGCATGGCGCTAAGCAGTTCTTTATTTTGTGGTTTCCTATAAACGTCTAGCATAGAAAAGTGCAGAAAATGCTGAAATAATCTATTACATTTTTTCATGCGCATTGAGAAGCCTTTGGGTGTCTACGGAGATCCACAATCTTCTTAAGTTGATGTTTTCTAGAATACTTTTTGTGTCCTAAAAAACGACAAGTGATTTGTTAGCGAGTGTCTGGTTGTGCAACAATTGCATTATTCAAAGGTCACGGTTGAAAAAGACAGTGCAACTGTTTCCTGTGGATCTTAGCCGCTTGATTGAGTTTCCTCTCTGTGGCTTCATTTGCAGCGCCAAAAATACTAAAACGAACATATTTGCAATATTCTAGAAAACACTTACCATTATCAGGGGGTCAAACTGCCCTGCACCAGGGGTCAAAACTCAAAACACACTAGTCAAGGGCCAATCCGGATAAACATTTTAAAGACACATTAAAATTGTTAATTTTTTGCTACATTTTTTTTGTTGCGTACAATATTTTGTCCTAATAAAAAATATTTTGTCACAGTTAGAATTATGTAAAAACTATAAAAAAAACACATTTAAACAACAAAAATTTTTTCCAAAATCAACAATTATAATAACACTAGTTGAGGCAGCTGCTGCACTGCATTCTGGGATCTGTAGTTTGTCATCAGCGATTTATATCACCGGAGAATACCAATAAAAAAAAGCTTGATATTGAAATACTGTATATTAAATACAGAAACACAGAATATATTTCTCGCTCAGTAAATATCACAAATAATTGTGTCCATATTTGTGCAACATCTAAATGCATGATTTTATGAAATTATTATTTAATATTAAATTAATATTTTACTATTTTTTATTGTTTAGTGTATATTCTATGCTGTTGTTTATGGTGCATACTTTGTTCATGATGTACACTGTTGTAAAATACACCATATTTCACCTATATTGCACTATATTGTACATTATACTTTTTGTATATAAATGCACACTGTCTTGCACACTACTTATATTGCACTGTTCCGTCTTGTCTGTATTTTGTATTTCGAGTTTGCACTGACTGAAGTTTGCACCCAAGTTTCTCACTCATCACAGCTCACATGCTGTTGGTGATGTGACAATGAAATTAATTTGATTTGATCTGATTAAATAAATGTTAAATTTGTGATTGTTTAAAGTCAAAAATAGAAAAAAAACGTCACTTATAAGAGCTGCAGCGATTCTTAAAATGTCAAGTGGTGCAAGATAATAGCAATTGAGTCTGATTACACGGAACACAACGTACTTGTGGTTTTCAAACACTACAATACTTGACATTTTCACCATAATTAAGCTCTTTTATTGCTGAATCATTTAATGCACATACACTACTCAACTTAATTTCAAAATCTATTCACTCTTTCATCATCAGAAATCCTCTGGTCTTATCGAACTCACTTGACCTCGGCACTGAGTCCATTCACCTATCAGAGTGGACTATAATTCTGTTTCTTGATTTAATAGATTCTGTTTGAACATCATCACACACACATTTTGCATGGATCTTTTGAAAATCTCCAACCAAGATTTCATTATGGTTCTAGTTGACTGAAGTCTCCTGCACTAAATAAGCCAGTTCCTCATATTTCCACTTTCTTAGTTTCTTATCTTGTGTTTCCATGGAATCAGAATCCAAGCAGGAATCCTGAAGCTGTTTCCATGACAATGCACCACCTGTTGATCCGTTTATCTCACACTTCCGCAACAAGACGAGCGTCAGTTGGGATTACCAAATTACACAGTTTAATGTCTTAAAATCATTAGGGAAAAGACGTTATTTTCAAAAATGTGTACAAAAATGCATTGTTTTAAACACTTTCATCTCCCCCTTCCGCACAATTTTTGGATGGACGGACGGACAGACAGACAGACAGACAGATAGAAAGATAGATAGATAGATAGGTAGGTAGGTACATGTAGGTACTTGTATTTGTTATTTGTTATTTGTATTTGTTATTATTTGTTCCTGATGAGAAAAAAACAGTGTCAGTTTATTTACCCAATGCATATTCTTTCAGTTTCACTGCCGTCATCTTGGCAATGATTCCGGATTAGCAGTGACACAATTGGTAACACAATTGGATAAAACAGTCATGTGATATCATGAATTACCGCTCAGTGGCTTCACATCACATCAAAAGAGCCTTGATCACACTACATCACCCTGATTTCTTCGCTTGTGGCGCGGGTTGATTGGCACTGGATTGTTAGATTGAGTGTGACAGAACCGAACCCATTAAAGCCTTCTGACAATGCGGTGAGATTCCTCGCCCATCAATGGCTACAGAAACGCCCCTGATGAACAATCCGTCTGTATTTAACCGAGCTTGTTTCCCTCGAGCTGTCGGTAGAAACCGTGTCCGAGACGTCCTGTCACGCTCTCGACGGAATCCTTGATGAAGGCTATTAATGAAAGCGCCATACCTGAACACGGACATGGCGATTAATTTATAATTGTTCATTATAAATATTTCATATTACATTAAATTATAGAAATATTATCTAGTTTATTATGCATACAGCCAATCTATCTATCTATCTATCTATCTATCTATCTATCTATCTATCTATCTATCTATCTATCTATCTATCTATCTATCTATCTATCTATCTATCTATCTATCTATCTGTCTATCTATCTATCTATCTATCTATCTATCTATCTATCTATCTGTCTATCTATCTATCTATCTGTCTGTCTGTCCATCTCAGTAGTGATTTTGTTTATCCAGGGGTGAACAAAAGATTGAATTCCACCTTACATAATATCCTTTATTCTAAGCAATAAATTGTAATATAATAATTGTATTGATTTATGAATTGCTAAATTATATATTTGAATTATTCTTTCATCATTTTTATGACAATTACAACTATTCACTTTTTGTTTTAGTTCTCACTTATTCATGCATTGAATGAAAACATTTATTTGATTTCCAAATAACATACAGGGTCCAGGTAGAGTCAACCAAATCCGTCCCTCCGGGGCCAGATAAGTCTATACTGTGTATACACGTATGTATATAAATATATTATAAGTACGCACTAACGTTAATGTAGGGTAAAGTAAAGGGTTAAAGTAAAGTTAAAGTAAGGTTAAAGTAATCTCTGTTGTGAATCTATTCCAGAGAGTCTCTAAAGACTGGAGTGATTGTTATTTATTGAGCATTAATAGACAAGGTACACTAGGACAGTCTTTCTCAGCATTCCTCACAAAAGGAGGTAAGGCACGGCTGTTGGTTGAGATGGCTCTGCATTGTGCCATTGTTTGCCAGTGGCGGCTACACAGTGTTGTGCTTCTGTTTTACACAAAGACGAGTCATTTACCTGGAGGAAGCCATCCGTTTATATTCCCATTTAGCCCAGTGGAACATTTTCCGGCCTTGCGTCATGTGACCTTGATGCTGGAATCTTCTACTTTTGTCTCTGGAAATGTTGGCAACACAACATGTATTATGACATGCCTCTGTATGGAAATGGAAAAACAGATAAAAGAGTGTTTTAGAAATAAATGACAAATTGTTTTAGAATTATACAGATATTGTACCAAATGTAGGGAAATAAAGTAAGTCATACAATAATTACATGTATTTATGATACGTTTGTGTTTATGTATATAAATGTAAATAAATAAAAATTGTGTAATTGTCATAAATCGACTGTCACCAAGACAAGGCAGGGTGGACTCACGTGCCGGAAGAGATGGTACTCAAGGAGTTAACTTTCCAAAAAGGGTTTAAGCCGAAATCGTCGTCATGAGAAGGCAAGGGTCGATTTACAAGAGAATTCAAAGACACATCAACGAGAACATAAACTGGACAACACTAGAGGCGAGAGTGACAGGTACAATGACTGACAAACTGGCAAAGACTACATGTAACACAGGGACTTAAGTACAGAGATTAACGATTACACAAAACACCTGGGACCAGAAACATGAAGCAGCAACAAACAACACAGATGAAAACTTCAAAATAAGAAGCAAGAGAACTTCAAAATAAAAGTTCAGCCCAGCTTCTGCCGGATCTGTGACATTATTGTGTGTCTGTATGTATATATACACATATGTGTGTGTGTGTGTGTGTATGTGTATACACATATACATATATACATTTATATATACATTTTTGTGTGTGTGTGTGTGTGTGTGTGTGTGTGTGTGTGTGGTATATACATACAGTATATATAACGTGTTTTCACAAATATAAGCACCCCCCTGACTTTTCAGGCACAAAATATAAATTACATTTCAGGCTAAATACCATTCATTTTCTCTATAAAATATATATATATATTTTTTATTTAACAAACCTAATTAGTGACTTGTGATAATTGTTCTAGCGAACCAAACTACACCTCCCATAATGCTTCACTGCTCACTGGCTCCCATGAGCCTTTGCACTAAATAAGCAAAGAGTAAAGCTGACTGAGCTCAGTTTTTGTTAGACGTAAATATTAGAACAGTCATACTTTTTTCTCTGTAGCAGACAGAGCGATTTGATTGTATTTGACTCTGGTGGTCTTTTTGCTCAAAAGCTTTTGGACTCGTTTTCAGGCGCTAACTGTTAGCAGTTAGCGTAGATCTACCGGATGCAATATGTTTGGTCTGTTCAAATACTAATGGTTGTATTTAGTTTAAAGAATGAATTACTTTATTAATCTTAATGAATCTTACGTATTCCAGTGGTTTTTTGTCCCTGTTTAGTGTCGTGGCATGACTAATGTTTCTTTATTTTTGTTTCTGAGCTCATATGCATGTCTTCCTCCAGAACCTTTATTTAAAGAAATGGCCGCTTATATTTATGTGTACATATTTGAAAACAGCGATTATAAGCACCCCACAGGTTTTTGACCGGCTAAAATTTAAAAAAAGGGTGCTTATTTTTGCTTAAATACGAGCATAACATATATATAAGAATAAACACATACTTGGATTTTTATCATAGTGGGGTCCCACCGTTGTCTTAAATGCGAAACAATAACACCCCCCCTCTCTCAGGGCGTGTCATGATGTGTTATCGAGAGGGACGGAGGGATGACGGGAGTGACAGAATGACGGCAGGAGAGAGATGCGGAAACATCTTCACAGCCTCAGCTTGATTCTCTCACACAGGGTCATTAGTGAAGTAATTAGCGCTCGCCACTGCGCCCGCGGCTCATGAGCGACTACTAATGACATGCAGCAGTCTTCTGCTCTGCCTCGCCTGGAGAAACATTTCCACACGTCCCGCATCACACTCTCTCTCTCTCTCACACACACACACACACATCACACATTACACACACTCATGCTGCAAAGTCCCACATTACACATCACACGCCTTACACACTCCAATATATTCATATTACAGCCCATATTACACAAACACACACACACAAAATACTTTACATTACAAACACAAACCAATTCCCACGTTACACATCACACGCCACACACACTTCAATACTCCATACACACCCCGATTCTTGATATTCTACATCACAAACACACTTTTCCCTACATCACGTTGCATACACACACATTTTTTTCAAACATTACTTATAACGTGTTCATCTTATGGTATTGATAATAAATAAACAATGTAATGCAAGACAAAACCATCTTCGTTTATAAGAACACTTAATTGCAATTCATGACGGTCATTTCTTTGAGATCTGATGATTTACTGCCTGGGTCAAAGGGTAGAGAGGCGGAGCTTCTGCCTAAAGGGCTTCCACATTTGCATAAATGCATTAGGCAGACGCTTTTAGGATTTTTGAATTTTCCATCTACAGTCTTTGCTGTTGCACATTAAAACAATGGGGAATGCACGCACAATGCCACGGCAACGCAGCCACACAAAAGCTCTGGAGGCCCGGGAGAAAAAGAAATATGGAATTCTAGAAACACAAGCTCTGAGTTTGAGTCATCATTCACTCTCGGGTGCAGCCTGTTCAAGTGAATGTAAAAATAATTACATTAGTTATTAATAGTCTCTGAGGCATTGGCCACAGACTGCAGCTGTAATTGACTTGTTTTGCCTGATGTCTTTGGGCAAGGGTTAGCGTTATTACTGTTAGCATTATTAATAACGCTGGCGCGGATTCAATGTAAAGATGTGATTTTTCTTTACTTTTTCCAGTCGTGCCATTATTATTAAACCTGGAAATGTCAAGCCCCGTCCTCCCACGCACACGTTGCTATTTGCAAATAATTGATATAATAATTTTTCCAGCCCAAATGTCATGACATTCGTGTAAATTACCCAAAGCCGAGAGTAAAACCTCCAGCGTATGAATATTATTTTGAGTAAATACACTATAATTAACTATAAAGTAATTATGAATATATTGTAATAATTTATTAATAATTATTAATGATTTTTGAATCACTTATGAAGACTTCAAGCTTCAACGAAGTTTGTAAAAATTGAAAGTATAAAATTTTAATCTATGCTTGCATACATAAATGCTTAAATTAACACGTGCAAACACCTACTCACATGTTTAATACGTACATAGCTTATACAGTATTACTAATAGAAAATCTTTGTCCATAAGAACACTTGATTGACTTTCATGACGGTAATTTCTTTAAGAACTTGTGATTTACAACATAGGTCAAAGGTCAGCTTCTTTCTGATTGACAGCTCGTACAAGCCTAAAGTGCTTCCACATTTGCATAAATGCATTAAGCAGATGCTTTTAAAATAAACAAATTTTGGAATTTTCCACCCACAGACATTTCCCACAGATAAGAATTGCGTGTACTGTACACGTAAATATAAAAAGACACACCGGTGCAAATTTACCTAACACATTCATCTCTATATATTTGTATAATTATCCTGTTAATATAAACATTGGGAACCGGCTGCCCAATTAAGTAGACTGTATATAAAATAGTTGTACATACAGTATAGTCATGCACATAAATCATATACCATAAACATATAAATACATACCGGTATATTAAACAGTCGACTCCGGTTAATTGGGACACAACTTTTGTCCCAATAAAGCAGAATCGACTCTATATACATATAGTTCGTATATTCATTCATTCTTGAAAAGTATAGGCTACACAGATGTTTTTGAGTCCTGATTTGGTGAATCTTCTCTGGTTCACTGCCGTTTAGAGAGTTCTGGTGGTGATTAAGGGGAAGTTAAGCAAGATCCCAATATCTGTTTTCCCAGCGGCGTGTGAGGAAAATCCATCGCTTATTTATGCCTACGAGACACAGAACTAACATCCCGGACTGTGAGAGGGCAAAGTCAGCGTGCCTCTTCCTCCGGGGAGACTCACTGTTTACACGCAGACAAAGCACAAATCAAATCAAACAAACCAGGATTAATTATACTTAAACAGATCCAGTCGTGCGTGGACCCTTCGGAAGGCTGGTTTGTCTGTTCACTGTTTTCTCTTGCGTCTTATGGAGAAAATGATTGAGCAATCTAGGGGTATTTTTAGCTGGCCAATGAATTCGCTTGAAGGCCTGTTTTTTTTTTTCTAAGCCACTTTACAATGGGGGTTTAGAATTATATGTTGGAAAAGAAAGAAGCATCCAGCTACCAGCGGCTCTTCCCACCGTTTATCTGCTGCTTGTGCTTCATGCCACCGTCAGGAAGCAAACGCAAAAAAATGAAGAAAAAAATGGAGAATGAGTTGGATAATACACAATTGTTTATTACGAAAGTTCAATAATTTATTATATATAGATATTGTATAAACTTAATAATGTATGTTTATAAAATATTCTAACAAACTGATATACAAAATTAAATTTTCGAATAAAATTCGGTCCTCTACTACTTCTCTTTTGCCTTTTCCCTAATCAGGGGTCGCCAAAGCGAACTTTATCTCCTTGAGAAACTTTACATTAAAAAAATATTACACATACACACATGTATGCACGTGTATTACATTAGAATAAAATAATGATGTAATACTAATGTAATGTAATGTCACACATGCATATATGCACAAATATAAAAAAATACACACACACACCGTAACAAAATATACTATACAATTTTACACGGACACACAAAGATTAAAATAACACAAACACATTGCAGAAACAAACAGACATATGTACACAGACATATACAGACGCACATACACACACACACACACACACACACACACACACACACACGCACACCAGAAAAATGTTCATGAATTGTTATAATGTTGGCATAGTTCAGTATTTGTTTTAGCTGTGTGAGGACCATTCCATTATTGTTGTTTTTTTATCCTTGTAAAGAAGATTTTACTGTTGTGACGTCAGATGACCTCAGACTTCAGACAAACTTATGAAAACCTCTCA
>MU204188.1:5204609-5222913 GCA_017309775.1 Paedocypris sp. Pulau Singkep | reverse complement strand
AAATGTCCCTCCCAGTTCTGAACATGTGACCTCCACTCTCCCATCACTGTCAGAAACATATTAATGCTCTCGTGTAAATGACTCTCATCTCACGTCGAGCTGAACAATCACAATTAATTGGCTTTCTCGTCAGGACATTAAATCAAAGACAAGGTTAGTGAGGCTCCAGCAGCTAATAAAACACATTTCACTCCGCAAACAAACTTGAGTTTGTTGTGCTGATGCGAACCACGTCTGTCCGACCTTTCTGAGGAACGAGATTCTTCAACCACACCCATTACAAGAGCTTCAGTCGAATCTAATGCGTTTGTGCTTCTTTCAATTAATATTTATTGTTTATAAGATAATTGGAAATAACTACCAATTCATGGTAAGTTCATAGGCATTAAATGAAACTAAATTAAACAAAATACGTAAATAATTATTTTATACTAAATTTTTTAAAATATACTTTTTTATACTATACAAATATATATTATATACGGTATATCCATATACTGTGTATATTTACATATATGCTGTCTGTCTGTTTTTCTATCACTCTTTTAATATATATATATATATATATATATATATATATATATATATATATATATATATGTGTGTGTGTATATATATATATCTGTCTGTCAATTTTTCCTTCTTTAGTTTGTCTTTCTTTGTTTCAATATCATCATTATTATTATTGATATTATTATTATTAATAATAATATTATATATTTATCCTTTTTTGCTCTCTGTCAGTCTATTTTTTTATTCTGTCTATCCGTCTGTATTTCTTTCTGTCTATATATGATTGACTGTCTTTTCAGTCTTTTTCTTTTTTCTGTCGGTCTGTCAGTCTATCTTTTTTTTTTCTTGTCTCCCTATGTATTAGTTAGTCTGTCAGTCTGTCCGCCGTTCTGTCTATCTCAGTCTATCTATATTTTAATGTCCGTCTGCCAATTGTTCTGTCTTTTCAGTCTTTTGTCACTCTTTTTTCAGTCTGTCTGTCTATTTTGTCTCTCTTTCTTTTTTCCTGTCAGTCTGTCTATCTTTTCTTTCTTCTTGTCTCTCCATGTATCAATTAGTCTGTCAGTCTGTCTATCTCAGTCTATCCATTTTTTAATGTCTGTCGGTCTATGTAATAATCAATGTGAGGTTGAATAAAAGACTGCATTATTACACGCATTAGAAGAGCATTAACTGCTTGACATCTGCAGCAGTTCCAGCTGTGTCTGTCCTTCACCGGTGTGTCTCTCTCCTCCGGGGCAGGTGGGACGTCCACTCTGTGTCTGTCGTCGGTGCGGGAGCTGCCGTCTCAGCTGCAGGACCTGTACCAGCAGGGCTTCATCCTGACCGCTGTGCACTCGTTTGTCCACCCGTGCGGGCCCGACTCTGCCAGCGACCAGCGCCAGCTCTACCGCGCCGTGCTCATCAAAGTCTCTGACAGGTGAGGTCACAGCACATAATGAGTCGCTCTGATCTCCGCAGGTGCCGCTGACATTTAGCGTGACATTACTGTGGCTCTATCAGCTCTCTCGTGTCACAACATTTGGGATCTTTAAACAGACGGCGGTAGCTTCCGGAAAACATCTATACGTGTGTCAATGACCTTCATCTCAGTGGCTCGGAACCACCAGCAGGTTTACTTTACTTTACTTTACTTTACAGTCATTTGGCAGACGCTTTTATCCAAAGCGACTTACAAAAAGAGGAGCAAGTGAAGTAATTTGTCTACAATAGGCTACAGTAGATGTCCACACAGGCTATGTACAGAAACGTACTAGACAGAGAAGCATTACAGTCAGTGAACACAAGACAATTGTGTTTTTTTTTTTTTTTTTTTAAATCAGTGTTAAAATGCTGATGAAAGAGCTCAGTTTTTAGTGATTTTTTAAACATTGAGAGGGTTGGTAGATTTTCTCACAAGAATAGGTAAATTGTTCAACCAGACAGAATGAGAGAAGGTTTTTGTGAGAGATTTGCGAGGTTGCAAGTACAATGGACAGTTTTGCCGGACAGTGGCAGTTGTGGTCCAGTAGGGAGTAGGACCTGCCACACAAGTGTTCAAATCCCGGTCTGGTGGCTTCTAAAACGGAGTGAATTTTGGCAAGACATGACGCACGACACCCCTATGGCTTAAGGCTGCCTACTGCTCCGGGTTTGTGTGTGAGTTGAATTCACTGTTTGTGTAACCTCATTGGACGGTTAAATGCAGAGTGGCCATATTGATAAACTCACTCTCTTTGCTTCACTTCAGTGTCGCTAGATTTTTCTCCTTAAATTGTCAAGTTTCTGCATGTTCTTCATATGTCCACCTTTGATATACATATTGCAGAATCGGTTAGATTGAGGTGAGAGGTTATTTAGGAAATGAGCTGTGCTTTTGACCAACAGTGAAATCAACAGATCAGAGTTTGCATCTTGCTGAAGGTCAATTCAGTTGTGGTGCAGCATTTTAACTCACATCTTTACACAACTGCTCACAAAAAAAGCTAATTATGAATGTTCATTATGATTTTTTTTGTAAGCATTTACGTATGGGTTATGTAAATAGTTTCATACTGTTACATATTTAAACATAATATTCATTAAAATATTTATTAAAAAAATTATGATTGTATGAATATAAAAGAAAATCATATTATATTTATGAGAATACGTATATGAAATATGCATGTGTATATAAACAATATTTCGATAAAGTTGGTTTGAAAAAACGTATTTGTGTTTGTATATGTACTGTTTATATATATATATATATACTGTTTAAATATATGTATATGTATATATATATATATATATATAAATAAATAAATATATATATATATATATATATATATATATATATATATATGGTATAGTGAATTTCATATTTTCATAAGTGAAAAAAGGGTGTAATTGAGAAAGTTTTTACATTTTTTTATGAACAGACAAGAAAAACCAGGTGTAGTCGCACTAGTATTGCGGTGGGTTGCTCTGGAGGCCGAGGGTCTCTTGTGGGCTTTTAACTAAACTTGAGTGACAGTTTAAGCTGGTCTGATATTTCTGTCAGTTTTCTACCACGATTAAAGTTATTACACACTAAATTCAGAGGATTTCAGAAATCGCCAGGCAGACTGTGAATTCTTGCAGGCTTTAACATTCTAGAGATTTGGAGACACTGACAAACGTGTTTCTTACAACATCAAATCTGGCTCACATAACAGGCTCTGATGCGTTCTGATAATTACAGATTATGTAGTTAAGTCTTATTACAACAATATCAAACATACTTGGCTCAGGACGTTTATACGCTAGATTTAGTGTATCACAAATTCTTAATTTTTGCCATATTGACAGACCGATACAATAGCCAATAAGAACACACCTAATGAAATGTGACACTCAACATGCTTCTGTTTTCTCATTTAAGTGATGAATTTGATTTAAGATACTATATCCATAAATATATCTCATTATTTGAAAATATAAGATAACCAAACCTAATATATAAATAATCATGTACTATATGTATTTATTATGTATTTAGTGTTTTATTTTATTATATTTCATATTTTTGTGGGATGAATGAAAGCTTTACCTTATCCAGAAATAAACACATTATTATGCCACAGGGTTTGAAGTAAAAAAAAAAAAAAACATTTTGAAACTATATACGTGTATATGATAGATAAAAATTAAGATAAAAATTATTGTCATAATGAATTTGTTGGGGTGCTTTAATGCTAATCTAAAGAAACGTTTAGCATGAAGCGGTCCTGAGACAAACACTCTGTCGGCCATCACACTAAGTCAGTCAAGGTTAAAAAGCCTTTCAACAATCCTCTGGCACAACAGAGGCTGTGACTCAAAGTCGCTGCTGGATCGCAGCTCCGTCCTGGCCATGCCGGAGATGGAAAGGGCATCGAGCTGACGTCCACCCACACACACAGTGGGCAGCTGTCACTTGTAAAATCACATCTGCATCGGTGCATGGAGTGTGAGACCGGAGGCGTGCGTCTGACCTCACTGACCTCTGCGAGGTGAAGCCTGGTTGGCCTTTTTCCACTATTAAACTAGGATAATCTCTGGGAATCTTCTCATCAATGCCTGGAAAGTTGCTTTTGAGATGCTCGGGGATATGTTTCTCTCAGCACCGGGGGCTTTATGGCATCAACAGACTCAAAATCCCTGGAATTATCCTCTTGCCGTGGATGCTTGGTGGATCCTGAAACACATTGCAAGGACATTAGTGTCTAACGTAGAACATAAGAGGGAAAGATTCCTTTCTATATTGCTGTTGATCTTTTGGCGGGGTTTGTTTTTGGTGAGGATGAGCTGTGCTGGTTTCTGGAGAATTACACAGTTCAGTGGATGTCAAGATGAACTCTGGGCTCGACACCCCGCGTGTTCACGTGTCACACACACTGACAAAAGACACACGGGTTCCAGTTCAGACAGAAGTCATTGTTGAAGTCTCCTTTGTCTCAGAGCACAACCAAAAATTATCCTGTTTCATTGAAAGCTTGCTTTAAACCCATTTTTTTTATATTTAGAATCAATATAATCTGCCACAGATTACATTTTTCTTGTTAATTTCATCATCTGGAATTTTTTACTCAGCATTTTTGAAGCTAAATTTATTTATTTTTTGCTTTGTTTTATTTTGTTTATTTAATTATTTAGAAGTCACTGCTGGAGTCTCATTTTTGTGGAAGTGCGCAACCCAAAATTATCCTGTTTCATTGAAAGCATGCTTTTAACCCTTTTTTTTTTATATTTAAAATCAATATATTTAGCCACAAATTAGATTATTCTTATTAATTTCATTGTCTGAATTGTTTTAGAAGAAACCATTAAACCAATTAAATCATGTTTATTACAATTTTTTTTTTTGTTTCTTTTTTATAGAAGTCATTGTTGGTCTCTTTTGTCTCAGAGCACAACCAAAAATTATTCAGTTTCATTGAAAGCTTGCTTTTAACCCATTTGTTTTGTATTTAGAATAAATAAATTTAGCTACAAATTGAATTGGAATTTTTTTAGACTGCATTTTCTTACCATATTTATTGATTTGTTTATTTTACAATAAAATAAAAAGTTTTTATTATACATATTAAAGCCTTATAAAAATACATTAAAATGTTTTCTTAAAATAAAAATTAACCGTTTTGTTCAGGTAAAAAAAAGGATTTAATTTATGTGGATTAGCTAGAATTAACTCTAGGGAAGACTTATATTTGACCTTGAAAATGGACACGGATGAGGTTTGAGAGCTCTGAGCTAGAAAAGTTGTTCAAGTTTGAGACTCTTAACTCTGGAGCCGGTTTATAGCACATTAATCTGCTTTTATTCCGTGCTTAAAATCATGTAGTCTTGCTTTAGTCAGCAAGATTATGTTTTTTTAGGCTTCTTGGTCTGCCTTTCATGCTGTGGCACAGCGTGACAGCTGATAAATAACCTGAAAATATATTTAGGTGATCTGCTTCTTCATCAAGTCTAACTTCATCTTTGTGGAATTGGATGATGTTTATCTGTTCGCGGTGAAGGCTGCATTTACTCCTCAAGACCAAGAGAAACACATGAAGGAGAAGATCAGAGTTGGATGGAGTCATGTGTGGATGTGTGTTTCAGGACTGGTAGTGTTGAGGATGCTGCCAACCTTTGATGGCTCCGGCACAGCTGCCTCGCTTTATCTTTGGCGTCTGTCACTGTGGAGACAGTTGCTCGCATCAGCAGCAGCCCTGAGGGAGAAACCTGCGGAAAAAAAGAAAGAGAGGAGAGATATCAAACGCTGTCAATCCCTGCAATCACTGAAAAGAGGAAGGAAAAGTGCGGATGAAAGAAAGCCTTCACATAGGCATTCTTCACACTGACGAAACAAACAGACCCCAAAAAAACTCAGATTCAAAAGACAGGAACAGAAATGAGTAAGACTCAATGACAGTAGATAAAATAAGACGTCACTAAAATGTGCCTTTGTACTTACTAAAATAATTTCAGTATTGCAGTTACTATGTTTCAAAATAGCTGAAATGTCTTAATAATGTAATAGTCAAGAAATAGTCAAAGAAAATACAATGAATATTTTAAAATATATTTTGAAGCTTCAGATAAAACGTATAGATCATTTCTCAGAAGCCTCTTTTAAAATTTAAATTTTATCTATAAGGTGTTTTCATTTTTTATCATATAAATACTTTACTGAGAATGGTCACTATGGACCTCATTAAAATCAAGCTTTGTTTTTTAACCATCCAGTGAAGTTACAAACACACCATGAAGTGAACACACATACAACAAAAGGAGCAGTGAGTAGCTTAAACTGTAGAGTCCGGAGGGTTTTACTGTCTTGCTCACAGACACGCACTAGTGAAACTCACTGGACTGGTTGGGATTCGAACCTGCAACACCTGGATGCTCGGTCCAACTCCCTACAGCTGGATCACAACTGCCCTCATACATATGTGACTGCACTCAATTTGTTTCATTTCGCCATTATTTACCAATAATTTTGAACAGTACTCATTGTCATTAGTGGTTTGACCCAAGGCTCAGTCTTGGGTCCCCTTTCATTTATAAACTTTATTCTCCATTTTAGCCAGATTTTCAGGAAATGTGCCCTTAGCTTTAACCATTTGACACCCAGCTTTGCCTTTTCACAAAGCTTCTGAAGATAAGAAACTGTTAAATGTTTTTACACTTGATGTGGGAACAGTAAAACCACGTGACCCATTGACCTGTGAAAACACCAAGTGCTAGTAAGTGTCACGATGGCACAGATTAGCTTCGACAGGAAGGTTTAAAGCCAATGTGTGGAATCTGTTTATAGCTCTAAATGTCATCTCTCACCCCCCTTCGTGCTCAATTTTAGTTACAGTTCCACCTCATCGACGATGGTTGGTGAATTAATGCGTCATTTTTTTGATAATTGCACAGCACCTTGCAGGAGTACCAGTGTGGACCAGAAACCATTAAAGCGGACATGCTCGAAAAAACATTATTCATGGTTGGGTAAATAAGCTGACATCAAGAAAGATGTGATACATTATTAATGCAGTGATTAAAGATGGGATACACAGGCTTGACGGATCTGAACGAAGGTTGTTGTCATGGCAATGCCAGCACTGACGGGGCACACTGTCACACAGCTGGATATGGCCTCCGGACCCGCAATTCTCGCCCAGCTCCAGTGATGGTGGCATTCCTGCGGGCAAAGAGAGGGAGATGGAGGAGAAAACACACACATATGAAGTGATCCGCAGGCTAACAGTCATTTGCCAGCAGTGCGAAACGCTGTCTAGGATGCGTGTCGAAGAAAAAGCTTTGAGCAAGAAAGAATCTAAAGTAAGTCTAGATGGCTGTTGCCTTAAGCCTTTATTCCCAGAAGCAGCACTGCTGCGATCAAGCGGCTGGATCCTTTCTGCTCGAGTTACTGCTGTTTAAAGGATTTCCACAAATACAGCAAAAACACTGTGGGTACAAGACACCTGAAGAAAAAACTCAAACAGCTTGCTGAAATAAATTCGGTTAGAAACTAAATGGGATTAAAATGAGGTTGAGCCTAATTCATTAAATAATATGCGGGTGTTTAGAGGGAATCTGTCATGTCGAGGTTGCTTTCTAGCTGTCTTTCTGTAGGCCTGTCTGTCTGTCAGAGAAATAACCTCTCCTGAAAGAGAAATATTTATAAGGAAACGCTAAAGATAGAAGGCTGACCTTTCCGTTCTGTACATGCGTTCAGAAATGTAGGATTATTACGCTTAACCTTTCAGGATTGCTATCCAATGATGCTACTGCATGGAAAAATAGAAGCAATCTAGCAAAAAATGTAAACGTAATGGACAAATATAGTACATTTAGTCACAGCGTATAGATGTCTAAAATCACAGTAGTCCTTACCTCTGGAACACTCGCAAATATATAGATGGATGGATGGATGGATGGATGGATGGATGGATGGATGGATGGATGGATGGATGGATGGATAGATAGATAGATAGATAGATAGATAGATAGATAGATACCTAAAAATCACAGTATCCCTTTATTATGTAACACTATTTAATCACTCGCAATGTTTCTTCTTTACGTGTTGGTAATAATCTCAGAATTAGTCTGAACAAGCCTGCGCTGCTCAGATCTGTTCATTCTCCGATACGTGAAGAAAATGTGACGGGACAGCAGATGGCCGCATGTTGGCGGGAAGTGTGATTGTGTGTGTGCGTGACAGAGGTGAGTCAGCGACCTGCTGCGCCGAGACTCACTGGTCGGATCTTTGGGTTACTGGGTTTCATTTCTGTCACACACGTTCAGTGCATCGCGGCAGGAGTGAGCGTCCCGTGATAATGAGCTAACAAAGATCACACTGCCATTGTTCCTTGAGCAAATGCAAAACAGCTTTTAAATTCTGATCGGGGGAAACATGCGTGGTTTAACACATCAAACATTCGCAGTACACATGTCTTGCTTGAAGATGCATTACCGCTGATTTCACTGATGCTTCTGCCAGGGACAGTCGAGCGGTAAATGTGGATGGAAGGATCAAAAGAATGGATTAGATTAGAGACACATTGGCTGGATGGGATAGGAGGATGGATGGACGAATTAGTTGCAGTAGATGGAATGATTTGGTTAAGTAGAAAAATAGAAGAGACCCATTGGATGTATGGATGGATAGATGGATAGTTGTAATAGGTGGTTGGTGGATGGATGGACGAGGTGATTGGAATGCTTGGAAAAATGAATGAAAGGATGAGACATTGGATGGGAAAGGTGGATGGTTGAATGAGATAGAGTAGATGGAATGGTTGGGATAGGTGGATGAACAGATGAGACAGATTGGATGGATGGATTAATGGGAAAGATGCCGTATAAGGATCAGTGGATGAGACAGATTAGGTGGATGGTTTGATGGATGAGATGATTAGAATGTAAGGGAAAATTTAATGAAAGGATGAAACTAATTGACTAGATGGGTTTGGATTGGATGGATGAATTATATACAATAGATGGAATGGTTGAGATAGATGAATGAAGGGATAAATCCGTTTGGATGGATGATACGTTTGGAACCCTTTTAACTACATGTTACATATAGTACACTACACATACAAATGTATAATTTGTATGTGACAAATAAAATTTGAATTCATATGTGGAGGAATCGATGTACATATGGGCGAATGGGTGAGATGGATAGAAACTCTGGCATGAATGAATAAATGAAGCAGATGGCTGGATAAGACAGGTGGAAGGATGGATTGGTGTATGGATGGATGAGATACAGTAGAATAAATGGAGTGGTTGGGTTAGGTGAATGAGACAGATTGGATAGATGATGCTATAGATACGTAGAAGGCAAGGCATGATTGACGAGATGTAAAAAAAAAGCAGATAAAATCGATGAATTGGTAGAAGAGTGTGTGGATTGAAAAATGAATAAATAGAAAACATACACATATTTCAATTCAGTTCAATTGCCTAAAAAAAGCATTGTACCAAAGCCAAAGAACATGATAGTAATGACAAGACAACTTTCTGCGTAATCGCCGCAGTTAAACTTCACATCCTGTTTGTGATATATGTCTGTTCCACACACGCACACACGTAAACGTCTTGTTCTCCACATTAAACTCCATGATTCTTTTTTCTTTTTTTCAGCCTGGAAAAGAACCCGTCCGACTTTGAGCCGTACCACTTAAAGCTGGAGGAATGTATGTCCGCCGAGCAGATTCCCACCTCAGAGCACATCCAGGGCTACGTGAAAAAAGTAAGAGCCTTTACAGCCCACGTTCCTTCACAGCCAAAATCATCGAACCATGCCAGTTGTATGTAAAAAGCAAATAAATATTTCTAAAACGCCATGCTTTATGTCAGAATACATAAGATTGAATGGATTTAGTAGACGAACAATATATTTGACAGCATATTTATTCAACATATTTACAGCATATTTTACAGCAAACACTTTATTCAAAAACATATTTTGCCTTACTTTTTACAATAAAAGTGGATGTAAAATTTTTTAAAAAACTCTAAAAAAAAAAAAAAAAGTGGATTTTTTAGAAAAAAGACACAGGCATATAGACAAGTGGACAGACAAAGAGGTAGACAGACAGAAAACAAATAGACGGTGACCTTATTTTACAAAACTTTAGTCTTTTTTTAGAACAATAGAGAGACTGAGACAGCCAGACAGACAGACCAATGAGCGACAGAGAGACAGATACTGCGAGAGAAAAATATAGAAAGGGAGAAGCAGGTATACGACCGCAAACATCACAAGAATGTATAGGTGTGATTTTATTAACAGCGCAGACATGTAGACGTGACATTGTATTTATTTTTGCCTGTGAACATGTTTCCCGCCGCGGGAAGCTCAGACGCGTCGGATGATTAATCCCAGTGAGACATCACCAACCGCGATCCTTCAACCTTAGGATATTATTCAGTGGCCCCGCTCCCACCCCGGAGCCCGCCGAGAAAAAAGCTTTCTTATCTATGCAATTTCATTTGCATCATTGTGGCAAATATAATGACAGGACTCCCGACGTCAGCGTTCAATATGCATCAAACAGCGAGCCTGAACGACGGCCTGTTCCCGCTTTAATTTGGGAGAAAATAACCTGTGCACCTTGTGGAAACTGACTCTGGTGCGGGCGAAGGCGTCAGATGGAGATAGCGGCAGCAGGCCTGGGGCCGGCCTTTATTAAAGCCACATAATGGAAAATGGCATCATTAGCATTCCTTGACAGTTAACGATTCAATTTGGCTTGATGAAAATTCAAATCTTGGCTTCTACCGCCAGCTGACAATAACGGGGAAGATGTTGGGCTGATTTGGGATGCAGGAGATGTCAATGGTGGACGGCTGCCATTGTAATCAGCGCTTGCTAATTTCAAATGGCTGCTGGTCTGGAAGAAAGAACCCTGCTCTGCAATATGTGGCTTGAAATGCGTTTTATTGTTAGGGTAATGTGGCATATCCATTGGCTTCAGCACTAAAAGCAGAGGCTTGTGTAAACTTGCTCAACAGCTCTGCACGACCCACTGCTCACGACAACAATATTAAAAAGCCAAAACGTCTAAGATGTGTTCAGTGCGGAGGTGATCTGTAATCTTTAACTCACCTGTGGCTTAAAGAGAGATTAAAGCATCTGCTAAACCACTTCGTCCATTTCTAGAAATTGGAGAAAGTCTTATTTTCGTGCCTGAAGCCGGGATACACAACCAGGATTGCTGGTCGACAAATCACACACTTTTAAACTCTCACGCACATTGATAAGTATTTTAGACATTAAACACGAAAGAGGATAACATGCAGACTATCAACTGGCTCTTGAACTTGACTCCTGAAAATATGTTTTTGCTGTGATGCGACAATACTGTACCATCATCTACTACACTAACATCCTAAAAAAAGGATTAGAAAAATGTACAAACCTTTAAAAATATATTTTGCAATCAGGCATTTTGTAGAACGCCTGAATGAGGATAAAACAGGGCTGGCAAAGTATGAAATGCAAGAATTTTAAGAAGTTTATTCTTTTTTTTCTACAATTCTACTTTTTTCTTTTAGGTGTGTGCATGCTTGTTCCTTAAAGTCTAAAATATCTATTGTAGTTTTTTCTGCTTTTAGATTCAAGGTTCAAAGTTCTATTCTATTCAGTTCTCTTTTTTTCTTTCACTATGTTTCGTGTAGTTTAAAAACGTTAGAAACACTAGGCTTTCTATAGAAAGCCGGGATTTAACATTTTGCGTGTGTGTGTGTGTTTTAAAGTTGTTAATTTGTGTGATAAAGAAAACCTTGTCCTACGATATAGATACAATATTGCGAAATAACACAGCGAAATTAGGCAATCATGACTTATTATTCAAGACTCCTGGGAAACCTGATTGTTTAAATACATTAACACATTAGGACAATACTGAGTCAAAAACGAGACGCAGGTGAACAGGATAATTAAATAATGATAACGCATGAGAAAACAACAACAAACAGCACGTGACAGAAAAAAAAGTTCACGGAACCACATGACACAAAGTTTGGTCGCACTACTGTCCAAACTGTACCGTGTGTGTGTGTGCGTGTGTGTGCGTGTGTGTGTGTGTGTGTGTGTGTGTATGTGTGTCTTAAGTGATCAAAGTAAAATACATATCCAATGAAATTTGAACTTTCTCCAATTTAGTTTGTCCAGCTGCAAATAGGTGAATTAAATCGCATCTGCATTTAGAAGAACGCAATACTCAAACTCTCATTCGCATCTGTTCTCAGCAGATCCAGGACGCTGCCGATCAGGGAATCATGTTTGTGGGCTTCATACAAGAGCCAGCGGGCCTACGCTCACATGGAGAACCGGAGGAACCCTCCCTCTCCCTGCACTCCAGCCCAAGCTCGTGGCATGGTTCTGTGATAACCGACTGCCCCAGTTCCCCGGAGGAGTCAGAGATGGAGGACGAAGCCAAGGTGGAGAACAAAAAGCAAAACGGTTCTCAGAGAGATGGAGCTGCTTTGTCAGAGGAGACATCCGGCATGTTGACATCGGGACTCAGTGAAACACAACATGGAGATGCTTTGACTCACAACAACAATGACACAGACAAAATTAAAGATTCAAGCCGGAAGCCTAGCAGAATTCCACTGTCTAAAAGCGGTAGGTTCATCCTCTTGTCTTCTGGGTTTTTCCCATAAAATCTAAATTTTAAACACAATGAAATATTTGGGTGAAGATCTTGAAAATGTAGTGAGATGCTTTTATACAAACCCTACTTGAAAAAATGGTCAACTATTAGGTCAGTATATGACCTGGCATTGTCATATTGGAAAGGTCTGTTGATGCCCGGTCTTCTCTGAGGGAGATGATATGTATCTGAAAGACCATTTTTAGACCTTTTTTTGATCTAGAACTTGGATAGACAGTTTGAGCGGTGGTATTTAGTGCACTTTGAGACAATTTTAGTTTTAACTGTGAAAAGAGAACACAGAACTTATGCATTTTCAGAAGTGTAAGCAGCCACACATCCTTTATCAGAAATTAAGGCTGGTGAACTGAGCGCCGATAACAACCCCAATTGCCGTCTTGGACAGACAGTTGAACGCCGACTTACGAAATTAATCCGTGCCGGAAGCCATTTCTTTCGGCAAAGATTTTGTTAGCTGAGCCGCATTTTACATGTAATCCATCTAATCCGAGCCAGTTAATAAATTCAGACAATTTTTTTTTAGAAATGCTAAAATATTGGTAATAAATGTAATAAAAACATGTTACATAGCAGTTGTTTAGTTTGCCCTTTGGCAGATGTTTATAAAGGTACAGTAAAAAAATGATATACGGACAATCTCAAATCAACGGTTGCCGCCATCTTGAAATTATGTCATGCAAATCTTTAAGAATTGTGTGGAGAATGACCAAGCGACATCACGTTCTCGCGAGATTACGGAAATCTGAGGGATTTGCACGACGTCATTTCAAGATGGTGGTTCTTCGGGAGAGAAAAAAAACATCGCCATTCTGGGTGAGGACAAGCTTATTTTTATAATTTGGAAGAAAGATCTCTGAAATGACCTAGTGTTTTTGTTTCTTTTTGTTTATCTTCTTATGTTTGACGTGCAAAAAAGATTAATCAACTGCATTATACACATTTGGACTAGCGGTAAGCAGCTATGCATTTCATTACTTGGGATTTTTGTCATCTAGGATATTCTTAAATCAGGGTTTCTAATACATTTAGAAGTTTAGTGTTATTCATTCACTAAAACACAATTTTTAAATAACCAGTTTAACTTCATTTTGTTTTGAAAAATATGATTTTAATTAATTCACATAGATATTAATATTTTTATATTATTAATACGACTAACTTGGTAGTAACAGGCCAGAAACCATTGAAACTGCTCCTAGACGAACACTTGCAAACTCACTAAATATTGACACTTACTTCACTTCACTTTACACTTTGAAACTCGGCTCAATCAATCCATCAAAACTTCACAAATATTCATTAAAATGGAAGGAAAGCTGACGCAACCCTTTTCAATATAATGCAATCCATTGTATTTTGGTGGGATATAAAAATGAATGTAAAATAATGAAAGATCATTCTTCTAATGTTTCAATCAAAGTGTGAAGGCATCGGCCAGGATTTGTCTTTTCATGCCGAGAAAAGCTCCGTCACCCCGTCACGAGCAATTCTCAGACGTATAAGATCAAGCAGACTTGGCGTTTGTGAAGAACACTCACAGCGGGCGCTAGATTAGACTTTCTGTTCCTCTTTCCTTTCTTCGCCAGTGTCCAGATGGCAAAACCCATTCTCAGCATTAGCAAGGGTGACTTATTTTTGCAAAAACTCCAGCACTGTGTACAGGGTTCACCGCACCATGTGGATGATGCATGCTGGGAGATCTGATGCCAGCAGCCCAAATCTCTATGTTGATGTGGAAACGACTTTATCAGCAATGAAATATCCCAGACTGACATGCTTTGGTTATTTGTGGTTTAATCTCAGACATGACACAACAGAAGGTAGATAAGAATAAATAATAAAAAAAAAAATTCAAAAAAATTTTCTTTTTGAATTTATTTATTTTGTCAAGAAATTGAAAAAAATGTACAATTTGGGGGGAAAAATGATGATGGATGGATGGATGGATGGATGGATGGATGGATGGATGGATGGATGGATGGATAGATAGATAGATAGATAGATAGATAGATAGATAGATAGATAGATAGATAGATAGATAGATAGATAGATAGATAGATAGATAGATAGATAGAAAAATAGATAGATAGATTTTTGTGTGTGTGTTTGTGCGTGTGTGTGTGTGTGTGTGTGTGTGTGTGTGTGTGTGTGTGTGTGTGTGTGTGTGTGTGACCTTTTGATCGATTGGGTGTTTAAGGGCGTGTCCCAAGCTTAAAATCAGAGATGGTGAGATTGATCTAGAAATGAACAAACTCATGTGGATGGAATGGACTTATTGTGAGTGTTTTTGCAGTCACCTGCTGGGTTTAGTCTCAAGGGTTTGTAAGAGTAAGTGAAGTGTCAGGTTTAACACAGCGGGGTTGACCTTGAGAGGAGAAACACGAGAAAACAACAACTGGAAGGATTGTCTCAGCCAAACACTCGAAAAAGCAAGTGGAGCATCAGCCGTAATAATACATGATATATCTACTAGTGCTGGCTAAATATCGTCTGTTAACACATGCGATTCATTTGAAATATTTAACGCAGTTTTTTTTTTTATTATTATTTACTGCGGTGGCCGTTTGTTTGACGTGCAGTGAGTTTTTTTTGTTTTTGTTTTTTTTTGTTTTCTTTTTCTGTGGTGGCCGTTTGTTTGACGTGCAGTGTATAAGAGCAAGGAAGGATTTTAGACGGAGAGGGAATTATGTGTTTTTTGCAAAACTAAACTCACGAGGCACTTGATTGATAAAGAATGGAAAATCAATAACAAGTAATTTCACTAACTGCGTCTATACCGACTGAACGACTATGCTGAGGCATGTGCCGATAATTTTTTGGACATGAACAGGGATTAATTCGATTGGGATTTAATCGCGATTCATTCGGTTGGACTGCGATATTTTTAAAATTTTTTAACTGATATGAAGCACTGATTTCTACATTTGACATCACTTAAAGAGTTGTTGACTAACAAGTAAACTTACCGGTTTATACTTAGAAGTTCAAACGTGAGAACACAAAACAATAGCAGTAAAAAAGATTTAATAAGTGAAGTGCCAATAGAGGTCAAATGTGTTACATTTATGGCTTAAACACCGATTGGCTGCTCTATTTGTGACTTCATTTTATGAATGCTTAAAACAAAGCGACAGAGACAATGAAATAGACAGAGAGAAAGCCGCAACAGTACATCCACATGTACTTATTCAAAGCGGAGAAGCAGTTGAACCCGAGCTGATGTAAAGCAATAACTAACGACTGGTTCATGCTGAGATTGGTGTTGTGAGTGCATGTGGCTTGAAAGCCCATTCAGATCCTTCTTTAATTTGCTTTTTTTCGGTCCCGTCAGAGGCGGCTAATGACTCAGTGCAGTCTGCGGCAATCTAAATGATTGCTGCCAGAACAAAAGTGCATCCATATTTATCTTTTCGGTCAATTTCCCATTAGTTCTAATATAGATCTGAAAAGATGGGGAATTTGGGTTTCGCCAGACACAAACAAATTCATCTTGCACTATGGTCATCCATTAGCTCCACTTTGTGGCTGATGTAAATAGCGTTTTGTTCTCCAGCCCAACATAATCTCGTTGAGACTGGGTGGTCAATTCTCCCAAGTGGGAGGCAGGTCCAGAAAAAAAGCAGTGGTTCTAAAAACTCAGTACGAATTGCCACTCCATCACCTAATTTCCCTAATTACTCACTTGTGCTAGTCCATAGCACTAGCTAATAAGTCTTAGAGCTAAGCTAGGAGCTAGTTAATTATTTGCGATGGAACACAGATAAAGAAGGCGTGCTTCATCGAGATATAAGCTATCTGGTTTGTTCCAAGATTAAATTAATTGTACAACAAACGTGTATTATATGGGTACATGAAAACATTTTGTGTACAGACGAGAAAACAGACAGGCTGATGGATGGATGGATTATCTGATAGATGACAGACAGACAGATTGATAGAGAAAGAGAGTATAACATCTATTAATACTGATAAACCACAGTACTAGTCTGGTTACTATCAATAACCTGCGTGTGTCTGACATGTTGGCAGGTGTCGAGCTCTTCGGGCTGTTTAACTTCCCCAGTCGCCGTGAAGGACAGTTCAAGTACTTCACCGTGAAAGTTCCGCTCCGGCTCCAGCCACAAGAAGAAGGTTTCTCCACCCTGCAGGCCAACTGGCTGGACCACATGACCCAGCACTTCAACAGCGGCGCGTCACTGGTGGACGGACACTTTCAACTGACCAATGACAACCGTGAGAAGTCACAGTTCTTACTTTAACGATGACACAAGCTTATGAATGCACATAGTTATATACTGTAAAAATAAATGGGTGTGTATATACGGTACATAATACACATTTGATTTATGCTTTAACACTAATCAAATTGCATTGTTGTAATGGAAATAATTTAAAACATCAACCGATTTATTATTCAATTTTGTCAGTATTTATAATGGAATTGTTTGACTTGAATTTGACATTTTTTCACTACGTTCTGCTGTTGACATCTGTGGAATTAGAGTGAGAAAATGACTTTAATTGTTTATTTTATTTTAACGGACGTCCCCACTATTTAGGGAAACATTTTGATCAAACTTTGCAAAGTTTTTCTCATGAAGTTAGGCTCCACTTATACATTAATAAATTACACAAACTACGCCCAAATATACACTAATAATTTTTTTGTTGTTACTGATTCTTGAGCTGAATTTGAAATGACAGCAATAACATAGTGCCAATACTGTATATACTTTGTAAATATCATTTTTTGTGTAATTGCATAAGGCTAATCCCAAAATATGCAATTGTAAAAACCAAACACTGAATTTTATTTCACGCTTTCTCTCAGAATTGAACCTGCAACTGTGGTGTTGCGCACATCATCTGTACTAGCTACAGGGATCTTTCATTATGCAAATGCATGTAAATGCAATCTTTAATAATTTCTCTCCTGCTCCCTATGAATGGAGAAAGATTCAGAAACTAGAGAATCTCCGCCGCAGCGCTTTCAAAATGCAATTAGTTTGATACGATATTAATGCGTTTCAATAATTAATCATCCCTCCTAAACATCTTATGGGAGCTCGCACGGAGGGTGTTTTTTTTTTCTTTTCAGAAAGTGATTCTGTGAGCAGTGGAGATCTGGGAATGCTGCTCGGCTCTGAGTTTGCCTTTGTTCCAGTGATGGCTGACCGAATGTAGGCCGCGGCGGCTGGGTTATAACATCAGGGACATGGGGAACGGAGGCTATTTGTCATCATTTAGAGCTTTCGGAGACTTAAAGTGGTAGCGACGTGGCAGGAGAACATGTGGAGCTCATGCACTGACGCAAAACACAAGCCTCTTATTAGCTAATTAATTTTCTTTAATGACTCCCCGGTACGACTGAGTCAAGCCTTGCCGAGCTCTGCCAAGCTGAGCAGAAACACACCGGACCTCTTCTAGTTAGGGTTTGGTGCTTCCGCGTGGAGGTTTAGAATATTTACACGTCACAGTGTCTTTAAAAGTCTGGGTGGTTCTAGAATCGAAATCTTCTAGCGGACTGATGTCACAGTTTCACAGTTGTGTTTCGCAGCATCCTGGTGCTCTGGTTGTGCTGAAAGAAATTAGGTTTTCGAAAGAAAAGGGCAAATTCATTTGTTACTTGTTAAGAA
>MU204188.1:5182142-5204584 GCA_017309775.1 Paedocypris sp. Pulau Singkep | reverse complement strand
CTATTTGTCATCATTTAGAGCTTTCGGAGACTTAAAGTGGTAGCGACGTGGCAGGAGAACATGTGGAGCTCATGCACTGACGCAAAACACAAGCCTCTTATTAGCTAATTAATTTTCTTTAATGACTCCCCGGTACGACTGAGTCAAGCCTTGCCGAGCTCTGCCAAGCTGAGCAGAAACACACCGGACCTCTTCTAGTTAGGGTTTGGTGCTTCCGCGTGGAGGTTTAGAATATTTACACGTCACAGTGTCTTTAAAAGTCTGGGTGGTTCTAGAATCGAAATCTTCTAGCGGACTGATGTCACAGTTTCACAGTTGTGTTTCGCAGCATCCTGGTGCTCTGGTTGTGCTGAAAGAAATTAGGTTTTCGAAAGAAAAGGGCAAATTCATTTGTTACTTGTTAAGAAATGACAGACAACGCGAGAGAGAGAAAGCATGAGCGATTGGCCAGTGGATGGAGAGATAGACAGACAGACAGAGAGGAAAAGAGAGAGATGGGTGGATGGATGGATGGATGAACAGGTAGACAGATTAAAAAGATTAATGGATAAATGGATGGATGCATGAAAAGACAAACAGTAAGAAAGAGTAAAAAAGAGATGGATGGATGGATTGATGGATGGATAGACTGAGTGAGAAAGAGCATGAGGGATTAATTGAAAGACAGACAGATAGACAGGCAGAGTAAGCAAGAGATGGATGGGTGGATATAAGGATGGGTGGAATGCATTAGTGGATGGATGGAGGATTAGTTCACTGGATGATTGATTGATTGATTTATTGATTGATGTATTGATTACTTTATTAATTGATTTTTGATTGATTCATTGATTGGTTGATTAATCCGTTGATTAATTAATTTGTTGATTGATTGATTGATTGATTGATTGATTGATTGATTGATTGATTGATTGATTGATTGATTGATTGATTGATTGATTGATTGATTGATTGATTGATTGATCGATTGAGTGATTGGTTGATTCATCAATGTGTTGATTGGTTTATTGGTTGGTTGGGTGGTTGGTTGGGTGGTTGGTTGGTTGGTTGATTGATTCATTGGTCGATTTGTTTGTTGTTTGGTTAATTGATTCATTGATTGAAGGATGGACGAAAGGATGGATAGATGGATGAACGTAATGCTTTGATGGAAAGATGGATGGATGGATAGAAGAAAGAATGGATGGATAAATAGATGGCTGGATGGATAAAAGGATGGACAAATGGATGATCAGAAAGAAAGAAAGAGATTAATGGAAAACAGACAAAGTGAAAGAAAGAAGGAAAGAGACAGATAGACAGACATACAAGACAGACATTGATGAATGAAAGAGGACTGAAAAAATCTAAAAAAAAAAAGCCTACTCTGAAAATGTGACCAAGTGGCTGATCGGTGCAAAAAATAGAATAAGAGTCTTTTGAGCAGACAGACTCGAAGGACTACAAATCAGCGGAAGTCTCACCGAGATGCACACAATATGTTTGACATCTCGATACAAATGAGGTTGTTGAAGTCACGGACACGTGCGAAGAGGAGCAACAGGAAGTGCGGGCGGTGTTAAAGGAGGAAGAGGACGAGGTGCTGGCAGGAGCCCCGTGGAGGCGGAAACAATGTGATATGAAAGAAGCGCCAGACTTTTCATAAGTGTCTGATTACATGAAAGGCTGGAGTCGCATTCATTACCGGGCCCGTGAGCACATGGGCAAGATCGCGCCAAATTTAGCTTCTCTTTGAATGGGGTCTGTGAATGTGTAATGAGAACACCATGGTGATGCGCTCCCACAGTGTCTTCCTGCTGTAAACATCAACACGTCCGTAAAATTTCAATAATACATGATGATAGATCTCCGTCCCAGCCAGATTTTCTGACTCAATCTCGCCAAAACGGGCTAAATGAAACTGAGCTTACAGCATTGGCAGTGTTGACTAGACATCGAAAAAATATAATATTTTTTATTATTATATAATAAAAAGCCATTATTTTTGTGATCTTGCAAAATGTGATTGTGATGACAAACAATGTGATTCTTAATCTTAAAAAAAAAGTTTAGTCTGGATTTTATATATGGTCACCTGTCTGGAATGTGATCCAATCATTGGACGATAGAATAATTTTACTTTTTATCTTGTAGAAAATTTGCAATTTTACATCAGGTTCACAACAATACACATTAAACAATATTTAGGGATGTAAGAAGAATATTTGCAGCATAAATACGGCCAAAATACAATCTTTATACTGTAGTTCTATTATCTGTAGAGATTATGGTATTATGAGTAAGTTGAGGCTTTTAAACGGTTAATTTCAGTCAAAATGTTTAACCATGTATGTGGAGCTTTGTACATGTGATATCCAATATAGAGAAAATGTCGATAAATTATTGGCACAAAAGCTGTAAATATTATCACAAAAATTGTGGCATTCTATATAATCTAATATTATATACTGTATGTATACCTATATTGAATATAAAAAATATTCAAAAATAATTTCCTAAAATTTGTATAATAAAGTAATTATTGCCACAAAATCTGTACATATATTCACACAATAAAATGTTGTTCTATATAACTTCCTATTATATTTCCAAAGTGCAGAATATAGAAAATATTAGTTCATAAATAATTGCTTTGTTTTTGCATCAAATCATTGGTTTGGATGTCTTATTTTGATTTCTATTGTCTTTGAGCCGAGAAAGCAGAATGAAATCTGACTCTGAGTTATAAAGTTAAGCAGATAAATGTGATGGCCCTGAGCTCTTCTCCCTCCTCCATGTGCGGAATCCGGCCTCCAGGTGGCTTTCGCACGAGTTTATCCAGCGGTCCAGCCCTGGACAGGGGGCTTGTGGAGGCTTAAGCTCTCTTGATGGATCTGCTCTTTGTTGATGCAGTCGGTGTGTCGTTCTGCTCTGCTGATTTACTTGTAGCTTGTCCTGTGCCCCGTCCAGCTCTGTTTCGTGACATTGAAGTAGTGGAGCAGAATGTCCTTTAAATGAAACTTTCCTTCACACTCTTTTCCGCCAGTTTGTGTAGTAAGGAAAAATTCAATAGGCGGGTGTCGAGCTAGGTTTTAATGCCACAGTCGCAGCGTTAGAGTTAGCATCCGGCCATCCGTGGATTTTCAGCTCAGGCATGTTCGCAATTAAATATTCATACAATCCGGAGAAGAACGTGGTGGTTTAGCATCTGCAGAAGAAATGGCGGTGAAAAAACACTCTTTGTGCTGAGCCATTGTCCTCCACCCCGATAAGAAACACACCTGCGGCTGCGAGCCTCGTGCGCCTGACTATTCATGTCTGTATTCAGACACACGGATGCGCAGATAATCAGCATTTGAATTTCTAATAGGGTATTATCTTACCATGAAAAGAGTTTTAGAGCTTCCTCCACTGTCACTGGAGGGAGCATCAATGGCGTCATCTGAACGATTGAGAGAGAGAGGAAACAAATGAATGAATGAGAAAAACAAAAGCAAGAATGTCTGAGTGAGTGAGTGAGTGAGGGTAGAGAGAGTGAGTGAGTGAGGGTAGAGAGAGTGAGTGAGTGAGGGTAGAGAGAGTGAGTGAGTGAGCAATCTATAGGGCATGGAGTACATCAGATAAAGAGAAAGGGAGAGAGAGAGAGAGATCAAGACAGACAGACAGGGGTGGAGTGACGGACGGACAGACGGATAGATAGATAGATAGATAGATAGATAGATAGATAGATAGATAGATAGATAGATAGATAGATAGATAGATAGATAGATAGATAGATAGATAGATAGATAGATAGATAGATAGATAGATACAGTATCTAAAAAGACAAATCAACAGACAGACACACACACACACACACACACACACACACACACACACACTGAATCAGTAAGAGGTGGACTGCTCCTTTAACAGCTCATTCCTCAGACTTGACTCGGTGAACTGGCTCTGTCTGCTCCAGTGATTGGCATTTACCACGTTCACATTCACTAACTTCACTCTGGCCTTCACTGCTGTAAAATATACATAAGCTGTCTGGAGCATTAGCGTCTGCTAAACCCTGACCAGACCTCAGCCACACAATCTCTCGCTCGCCCATCTCCATAAACGGCCTCTCGGGTCGGGGGCTCGGAGGCTTATGGAGGCGACATTTAAAAGCTCCATCGCGCTCTCTCACCTGAGACGTCGTGTCTGTCCGGTCTGCCGGCGGGCCGAGGCAATCTCAAGGAGCTTTCCAATTACGTTCCCAAGTGAGAACATCTGATGCGTGCCGGCCGGGACAATGGCTTGTCTTCAATCGAGTAAGTGCAGACCTAAATAGATTTTTTGGTGATGGGAACATCTGCCATCAGCCTTTCCACCGGCTTCCAGGGGACCACCAGGGTCTAGACCATTCGCAGATCATCAATACATTTCACTTGAGTACTTGAGTAAATGGACTTTGTTACTTCACTTTTACACTTTTCAACTTTTACTCTTTACTTGACTACATTTGTGATTGAGTATCTGTACTCTTTACTCCACTACATTTGTATGGACACTTATAGTTACTTGTTACATTGTGATCTACTGCAGTCAACTGAGAGTGACTTTTTATCTTTTTTGTTCCGCCAATTTGAAACATTTAGGTGTTAAATTTCATTTTATATTATTAATTAAAACCTCATAAATAGTTTTTTGTTTTTCACTTAGTGGTTTTTGAGTTACCATTTAATACGAGTACAATTCTGAGGTACTTTTAGCATCAGATATTTTACGACTTTTAAACTTTGACTTAAGTCATTTTGGATTTGGTGGCTTACAACTTGTAATTTTTACAGTCAGGTATTCATACTTTTACTCAAGGATGTTTTTCAAGTACTCTTTATCCCTATGCAAATTAATGAATTATTTTGTTTTTGCATTTTAAGCATCACAAATGAGAGAATAACAAACAGTTTTTTTCGTCTGCTGATGCCCCGCCCCCTGCAGTGCATAGGCACCCCCACTTGTAGCCCCGCCCCACACAATAAGAAGAACTGCTGTAATGTAATACGGAGCGTCTCCCGGAGCAGACAGGGCAGCACAAACAGCATTAGTGTGTAAATGGAGGAAGCTCAAGGGTCGAGAGGGGACGGAGCAGAAATAACACAACTTCCCAGACGTCTCTGTTCCCATCTTCAATACTCCGCTGAGATTATTATCCCGCCATATATGAGCATTTCTTTAAAACCAGGCAGACTCCTTTGATAGACTCTTATTTTTCCTGCCCGGAATGTTCCAGAATTCAACATGGGCGTCCTGGGCTAATTAAGCCGGTCATTCATTAGTCAGTATATATCTTGTTTCCGTCACTCCGTCTTTGAAACACTTCAGAAATATTCCCACGTCGGCCTTCGCTGGTCTTTTATCACCTAATCCACCCCGCCAGTTTTTTGATTGGTCGCTCGCTCACACGCATCACGCTGTCTTTAAAGTCGACTGCTGTTGGAGAAATTCGCATTCCGTCGCTTTGAAAAGCCAGTCAGCCATCGTGATGTTCTGAACACGTGTGGTGGTCTTCTGTGGAGCGTGGAGCTTTTGGGTTGTTTTCGGCTCGGCACAATCTCTCTAATCTGATCAGAGATGTGCTGTGCTAATATTAGATTAAAGAAAAAATCCTAAAACCATTAAAATGTCTTCAGTGCGAGAATGAAATAATTTGTTTGGGTTTTTTTTTTTGTGAGTTTTATCTGTGTATGTGTGTGTGTGTGTGTGTGTGTGTGGGTGTGTGTGTGTGTGTGTGCGTGCGTGTGTGTGTGAGTGAGTGAGTGAGTGAGTGAGAATAAGAGAGAGAGAAACAAACCATTCTGAAATAAACATACTGAAAACAAACAAAGTGTGAAAATCAAAATGCTAAATTTAAACTTTCTAAAAGACCTTTTTTCTTTCCACTGCAGATCTTCAGGCGAGGACGGTGGACGGAGTGTTTGTGTTCCAGGAGGCTACGGACGGCGATGCTAATGCTAACACCACGTATGATGCTATCGTGGTGGAACAGTGGACCATCATTCGGGTAAGTTGCGTTACAGAAGTACAAACACCGTACAGGAAGGATTAAGGATTGATTGTGATTTGAGGAATTGAATTGACCAATCGGCATCTAAACATAAAAATACATAGAAAAAAATACTTTGAAAAAACTAAAACAGCTAATAATGTTGTGCCCTTGTCTAATAAGCTACTTTTTTGTTTTTTCTTCTTTAAATATGCTTTTGAGGATTTTGCTTACTGATTGGGGTCTTCCAGTTTGCATGTTGTCCCCCTGCTTGTGTGGGTTTCCTCTGGATCTCCAGAGTGTGTGAGTGAAAGCGTGAAGGTCTACATCCTGCTTTGTGATTGGCTGGCCACCAATCATGGGTGTGTCCTCGCTTACGGCCCAAAGCTTCTGAGATTGTCTCAGCTCCATGTGGAGCAGTTCAGAACATGGATGGTTGAAACTCAGATTATTCTCATTTGTTGTTGAGCTCAACTGTGATTGGATTGGTCAGTTTAGCCCAATAACTAAGATAACTAAAATTGCTTGCATTTTTTCATTATCAAATTGATTTTTATGTCAGTTGATCCAAAAACAAATCACCTATTCACACATTCAGTCATTCGTTTCACGGCCATTCTGTAATGAAGAAAAACAAAAGTGAAGTGACCCAAACTGAATTACCTGCCCAAGATGCTTAAAATATTCCATTAACCCAAACTACAAAGTGAAGTGCAAATAACTGACACTGAACAAGAGCAGAAAATCCATTTCACAGGCGGACGTCCCGTGTGAGTGACGGTAATGGGTCCGGCCGGTCCAAAACGCTAGGCCATGCTTGCGGGAATCAGATAGTGAGTGGTCCACCATTGATTTCTCTAAAGTTGGTCTCGCTTGAGCAAATCGGCACATCAACCAATCCGGTTGTTAGTTAGCGCGCGGTGCTGATGCTATCCGAGGCTTTTCCAGCGCGTGAGGTCGCGGCGACATGGCTGTAAACATTCAAAAGACGGCGAGAACGAAACACGGGTCAGAGAGATGTTGTGCAGGAAGAGGTTCTGGATTGAGACGTGAAGCTGCTGTCAGATTCACCGTGGGCTCATCAATCCTGTTCATGAGTTTGTGGGAAATGTCTCATGAATCATATATCCCTCGGTCACTGGTCATTAATCATCACTCACTTCTCAGTGCAATGATAAACACTAGGTTTTATGATCATGTAAACTGATAATCTTTGTTCTAATTCATTAGTTGAATTTTAAATCTGTTCACCTAATTTTATTTTCTATAAAATCATCAGATATCTATGTGTGTTTAATAATTACATATAAAAGAAAATAATGTGTGTTTCTCCATGAACAAACTAATAGAATAAAGGATAAGGATATATGTACGTCTTTGTTTGTGTGTGTGTGTGTGTGTGTGTGTGTGTGTGTATATTCACGTATATTTATTTATATACACTGTACATATAAACATTCACATATACTGTATATATTTTACACATACAAATATGCACAGACATACACTTATGTCTGCATATATTATTTAGTATATTATAATATTTTTGTAATTATAATTTAATAGATAATGTTTAATTTTTGCACTTTTTAACATGTTTTTTAATATTCTTTTTCATGATTTCCATTTTTAAAAGAAAACAACTAATAATCTGAGGCTCTCATTTATATATATATATACATGAGTATATTTTATGATATACATATATACGACATTTTAACATATATGAGTATGTCTGTATATAAATATATACACATATTATTACGTGTATATATTAATATATATTTATATCCACGGGGAGTTGAGGAGCCAATCACAGCAAAGAGATTGGTGACCGACCAATTGCGGGGACATCAAAATTATATACAACAATATAGTTTGATAATTTATACGTTCCAGTTCATAACATATGCACGGTCAACAGTTCTACCTGTTTATTTCATACACGCTTCTCTAATGTTCTTGTTCTGAGTAACCGAGTCATGTTTGTTCAATACAAGTCAAATTGAGCAAAGACTCTATTCTCGTGGCCAGGAAAAATCAATAGACAACGAAACCTTGGACATGAAATGTGATGCGGCCGTTGAGCGCAGCCCCCCGGAACACCACCACCACAACAGTTTTCCATTTCACATTTCCTTGAGGATTAATCCTGGATGATTTACTCACGGCAAACACTTATTAGTTTTGATCCAGCCAGGAGGAAATCGCTTTAACAGGCCGTGAACTTTTCTCTGTATTTACACGCGTCTCAGAAAAGCTGGAACTTCAGCACAAAACCAAAGTGTAATTACTGAATTGAGGGATATAATTTTAGATTGATTTGCATGAGACGGTTAAATGTGTGAATGTGAATGTGTGAGTTTCAGCAGCTATTTAAAGCGTTTGACTAATAAATGTGAGAAAACAAGCCACAGTTCAGTTATTAGGTTATAATTATTCGAATAAGCATTGAAATCATCAAACGCTTTGGTAAATGACCTCTAAAGCATCACGCTGACATTTAATGACGGGCACAGTGGGAGGTGAAGAGATGAAATGATGAAGCGTCTTGAAATTTCTCGATGAAGAGACTGTCAGGCTCAATCGCACAGGGGGGATGAAATTCAAAACAGAATTTCAATCCGGGGCCAATTGGGATGCAAAAATAAAATAAAATTACTATTGCTTAAAGTTTTTTGTACATTGATTTAGATGGTATTTTAAATGTTATTACAGAACAAATACTCAACTTTAAAGAACTTTAAATTGTTCATGCTCTAATATATCCTGCCAGAATTTCACAATTATACTACAAATACCGTATGCTGCAAAAAATACTTGGAAAAAATACTGTTGAAATGTGCTTTCAAATAAATGTGACAAATTTACTATTAGTATTGGCACTCAACAGTTTGTGCAGACACGTATAAAGAAATGTTTCCAAATTTTGAATGAAATCAAGCGATGATTAAATTAAGAGACTTGCGTTGCTCAAACATCATCGTCATTGTGAAGGAACTGAAATGTCTTCACAGAAAGACTCTGCGGGTCTGATGGGTTTATTATTTTCTACATGATTCGTGTCTGCCGAAAGTCTCACGGCGCTTCAGTTCGGCACGTAGACGTCTGTCCCGTCTTTAATTCCACTCAAGTCTCCTCAAGGCTTTTCTTTAAATCACTGGGAATTTCATTACACTTGATTTAGTGAATTATGAAATCGACGTGAGACAAGAAACTGAGCTGACCAGGTGAAGAAGTGACAGAAACCTCAAATAACCCAAACTGATCAATAAAACCTTCTCTATCTGCCTTAATTTAATAAAAACCAAAAATCTGAATGATTTATTATCGATTTTAATCACGTTTGTGAGTAAATAAAATATGTCCATTCAAGTGAGGTGTGTGGTTGATGTTATCGATATAATTTCAACATTCATCACGTCTTTTGGAATATTGCTTCAAAATAGGGAAAAATATTTTCATTATTCATTACTATGTATTATTCATTGCATTATTAAATTTTTTTCTTTTATTTTTTTATTATTTTCTAAAACTAAAACTTTCCAGAAGAAAAAAAATACAATGTTCCACGGCACAAAAAAAACTAACTTAAAGGACTTTATAGGGACAAATAACCAAGAACAGTAACGTGTGTGTGTGTGTGTGTGTGTGTGTGTGTGTGTGTGTGTGTGTTCGTGTCTGTGTGTGTGTATGTCATAGGAAGAGGAAAGTTATGAAATAGAAAGTGCAAAGAAACAAATAATTGGACTAAATAACACTCTAGAAAAGCTCTACATTTAAAAGTATTGTGCCTGAGCAGTTCTGTTTTATCATGTGACATATTTTTAATATTAACTCAACCTAAGATAAGTAAGGTAAAGAGAGTTTGTAAATATGGCCACTAGGGATCGTATTGAAAATGCTCTGCATTTTACCATAAAGTGAAGTGACACATACAAACCCGGAGCAGTGGGCAGCATTGAGCCGTGGTGTCCGGGGGTCATGTGGGCATCAGTGTCTTGCTCAAGGACACTCAGTTGTGAAACCCACCAGACCGAGATTTGAGCCTGCGATGCTTGGGTGGCAGGTCCAACTCCCGACTGATTTAATCTGCCAAGAATAAATTGACAGAATTTGAACACGCTTAAACAATTCTCAAGAAAAGAAGCGCTTCATAATCCTCGACCTTCACGTTTCTGCTCTTCAATCTGGCATAAATTAACCCGTTCACGCGCATTTCAACGAGACACTCAACAAACACTTTGATTTGATTTCCAACCATGCTTCTGCAAAAACTTGTATCAAACCCGTAAAGTCCTTTGACTGAGCGAGAAGCATTTCTAAGTGATTTAATTCTTGAATTACACTCAGGACAGTTGAAGGTGATGGTTGAAGGACACCGACCGGATCAGTGTGAGATCTGGACCATTAAAACATGTCCTTTGGCGGCACCGTCTTGCGTGTGTGTGTGTGTGTGTGTGTGTGTGTGTGAGAGAGAGAGAGAGAGAGAGTGTGTGCATGCGTGCGTGCGTACATGCATTTATGTCAATGTGGGGACCCAAATGCTAGGTTTTTACAAAGAGTTACACCATTGTCACTTGAGGGGACTTGTGGATGGTCACCACAATATTGAATGTCTATTTGATGTAATGAGGCAACATTTGAGTTTTGATTAAGGGGAATACATTGTATTGTAAATCAATGGTTGGACCCTATTTCAATATAAACGTGCGCACGTGAGTGTGAGTGTGTGTGTGTGTGTGGGGGGGGGGGGGTTATTCCTCATTTTGAAAAACGAGATGAAACCAATCCAGACAAATAGAAAAGTGGAGTCACTAATACTGAACAACAGTATAGCAAGTTATTAGTGACTGAAGTATGAGTTTAATCCCACACTCCACTGGTTCTCAATGGATTTTTCCCTACAGGCCGCACAATTCCCAAGTTCAAAGCTTCACAGGCCTCGGTCTTTTGTATATGAAGTCACCAGTGCAAACAGCCATATATCTTGGAATCTAGACAATTTCTATTGCATTATTCCGATTGGAGGATTGGTTTTAAAGGGACTTGGGCTTTATTTCAGTGTGTGAACACGAACAGGGATTATGTGAAATGCATGAAAAGGGGATTAAAACCTAAAAAGTGTGTTCGAAGTTTTTTAGAAGAATGTTACATTTATAAAATATTGAACATGTAAAAATGTCTGTGACCTTATAAAGGACTAAGCAGCAGAATATGAACGAATTAATGTAAAAATTCTCAATTTATTTGTAACTGCACATTTTAAAGCACTTATTGACTAGCATAATAGTTCGGTACTTCAGTCATTTTAATGGTTATAATCTCAGCTCTAAGAATATATTCTGAAGATCAGTGATAGAAACGCTGCTCCAGGGAGGAACAAAACGAGAGATTATTGTGAAATGTGGCGTTTCTATTATTAGCCTTCAAGACTGGAATGTCTGAGCTCGGAATTTTTCTTCCCAGTGTTGTTGACTAAAAAGGTTCATGAGCGAAATACATTTTCTGTTCCATTATTTGATGTGTAATATTTTTAGAACTCCATTGGATTGGAATATTTTCTGCGTAAAAAGTATGAATATAAATGTGTGTAGTATGTGTGTTGATGTTGTTTTTTCTGCTTTTTTTGACATAGCAGAACAAAGCAAAAGTTCAGCGTTTGAATCCGATCCAATCAACTTGAAATTCAAATCTTGATCTAAAGAGCATAGCATTGTTTAGAAATTATATTTTAAAATAAAATATTTTTTTTTAATTTTAGATTTTTTTCAAGCTTTTTATAGCACTTCATTTGACCCAATGGGTTGTAGATTTACTACAAACAAAAAGGTGTTTAATACAACACGCTTTGCCAGGAAATCTACCTTTGATAAATGATTTCCTGTTGAAACGCCGCAATTCGCCGTTATGTTTCTGAGATCTGAACATCAGCGTTGTTCTTGATGTCTTTTCAAAGGGAAGTTTTGTTTCTAATCTTTTGTGTGAAGCCACGTGATGAACCGCTGTGGCTTTTACACACTCCTGTTTCCATGAAAAGTACACATTTTCTCAACTCTTCTTAACTCTTCACTCTAAGCGTCGACTAGTGGGACGGGATCCAAAAAAATCCTGCTCTCACATCCGGATTCCCCTCGGCTGCTTCTCAGTTCTCGGCCAAATCTAGTTCACAAACCCCTGATCGCAACACACCGACCCATCAGAGCAAAAGCGCTTCTCAACCTGGTACATCCTCCGCAGAAACTAAACTGAGACTGGCTCTGTTTCAAATCCCACACAGACGACACTAGGCAGGGTCGATCCCACAGGTAGCAGCATTGATCGTGTTTTATTTCTGAAGCTCAGCACTCACTCCTCAAAATAAAGTCTGAATGAAAGGAACGTGAAAAATGCACCCGGAAACGTTATATTTCCGTATGGAATAAATTTGTACTTGCTTAATGTTTAATTTGAATACACATTCTATATATTCATACATAAATATAATAAATACATGCATAAACACGAAAATTGATGTTTTGGTGAGCAGGTTGTTCAAAACACTAAACAACATACCAATGTGCTTAGCTTAGCGTCTTTGTGCTATGAGAATGTGTTTAGCGTAGCAACACTGTGCTATCACAATGCATTTAGCATAGTGATGTTGTCCTATCCAATAATGGTTAGCTTAGCGACATTGTGCTGTCAGAAAGTGTTTAGCATAGCGACATTGTGCTATTAAAAAAAGCTTTTAGCTTAGCGACACTGTGCTATCACAATGCATTTAGCGTAACAATGTTGTGCTATTTGAAAGTGTTTAGCTTAGCGACATTGTGCTATCAGAAAGTGCTTGGCTTAGCAACATTGTGCTAACAGAATATGTTTGGCTTAGGAACTTTGTGCTATAAGAACGTTTTTGGCTTAGCAACATTGTGCTGTCACAAAGCATTTATCATAGAGATGCTGTGCTATCAGAATGTGTTTAGCTTTGTGGCTTTGTGCTATACAGACTTTTTAGCTTAGTACAACTTAGCGTCAATTTTTAGCTTAGCGCAATGCATTTAGTGTGGCAATGTTGTGCTATAAGAAAGTTTTTAGCTTAGCGAGACTGTGCTAGCACAACGCATTTACCATAGCAATGTTGTGCTATAAGAAAGTTTTTAGCTTAGCGAGACTGTGCTAGCACAACGCATTTACCATAGCAATGTTGTGCTATAAGAATGTGTTTAGCTCAGCAACGTTGAACTAACCAAGTGTGTTTGTGCATGACTGACACGCGACTTGTGACAGGAAGCGAAAACCAAAGTGCCTTCCTTCAGAAATAAACGGAAACCCACAGCACAAACACAAGCTGCACTTTCCTTGCAAGATCAACATTGTTTACTTTTTTTTCAGGTGTTTTCTGCAGCAACTCTAAAGTACATTATAGAAATATTACATATTCTGTAAATTACATATACTGTATTGTAAAAATTTGATAAATTCCTGCGTCAATTCGTTGCTAAAATGTAAAAATTATTTAAATAAAACAACAATTATAAAACATACTGGATTAAAAAAAATTGGCAAATTCCACTATCCATTCATTTTACTCCGCTTTTTCCATTTCTGGGTCACAGAGAGCTAATCCCAGCAACTCTGGGCCAGTAAATGACGTAGAAACTCAGATGTTTGATTAAGTGCATGCAGGATCTCTGAAGTGTTTGTGTGTGTGAGGTGAGCTCATGTAGAAGTTTGTGTTGTTTTTTAGGGTTTGCAGGTCCAGACGGATTATATTCCTCTCCTCGAGTCTCTGGCGTCATTCGGTTGGAGACTGACGTGTGTTCTGCCGACAACAATCGTCCGGAATCACAGGTTATTTTTTTGCATGCATCATTGTTCAGCTCGGGGAAATTGTAATTTTCGTGCATTTTTTGAAGACACTATTTGGAAATCCAGAATTTCATTACAATTTGGACAAGTATAGAATTCAGAATGTTACAAAAGCGCATAGGTCTTTTTTCAAAGCAGTGATGAATAATATAAAACTTTTTAAATAAAATACACTCTTAATATCTGCACATTATCTTATCATAGATTAGTATGGATGCATGTAACTATTGACAAACCCACTAACAAATTCTGAGCATTTTGAGCAAATTACTTCATTACAATATATTAACTAAATTGATGAGAAACTTTATATTAATATAAATTCACAAAAAAGCTTTTTAAAACCAGAATGTAATACAAATGTATGCAAAAAGGTTTAGAAATGTGAAAAATTAATACTCTGCACTGAAAAAAAAAGTCTGTTGGATTTACATGAAATTATTATGGAAATCGGTTCCACATATTAAAGTTAAGTTAGCTTCAAATAAAAAATATTTGATAATTGTACTGAGTTTATATGAACTAAACTTACATGACATTTTTATGTAAATATAAAAGACACATTTAATGCTATTATGTTAAAAAATATTGGGTTAAATAAACATGATTTTTTTTATTTTAATATAAAAGAAACGTTTGAGGTTAATATGTTAAAAAATCTCATGTTGAACAAACATGATTTTTTCGTTTTTAATCTAGTACCTGGTTATTCATCCATCCATTATCTAAACTGCTTAGCCTGTTCAGTGTCTCAGTGGGCAACCAAGCTGTCAATGTTACTATTCTTTTTTACCATATATTGTAACAGTGTCTTGACATAAAAAGTACTTGCAGTGTATGCACTCTCTTATACAAATCTAGCTAAATCAAGTCTCACACAATACAGTTAAATTCAGCAGCATACTTAACTCTAGATGATCAAAGCTAAATTTGTAACTGCCATCATAACAACACAAACAAAAAATTTCTTGCAACAAAATTCAACTGTATTTAGTCATCTGGACAACATGCTGCTTAAACAGTACATCAGATAACCCGTGTTCCTTTCAAAAGAACCACTTAAACAACTGAAAACAGTAGTGTGTATATTCTAAAATACCGTACAGTAAATATAAAAATGCATAACTTTACTAAACATCAACATACACATCATTTTTGAAGGACAAACTGAGAAGAGGCATCGTCTTACTCCTAAACAAATAAAAAATAAATTTTTGATTTAATTTAAAAAAAAAAAGTTACTCTTTAAAGTTGTGTAATTGTTTTATTACTTAAATGTTAATAAATGATGACCAACATGACCTGAACAAAATAAACATTTATGTAATAAAAACAATAACACAACTTTAAAGAGTAACATTTTTTTAAATTCACAAGCAGTGAATTGAAAAGTGCAGCAGTGCGTCTTTACAGACAGATTACTTGGAGCTTGAGAGAATCATCCGCTCCAACAAAGCCCAATGACCACTTTCTGTAGAACTTCAAATGTATAGTTCAAGTAGTTCAAGTTTAAAGCAGACATCAGGCCAAACAACATGCCGGCAGCAAATACAACGTTGTCCAGATCTTGTAGAATTGTCTGGCCTTCAAGAACAATGCCAATGTCGTCTGGGTTATCACCGTCATGAAGTCCTTGGATGACATAAACTCCAACAGTGGTCTCCTCTGTAACACGTTGGACGACGTCTTTGTCTTCTACCTGCACAGTTAGAAAATTTGATATAAAACATATAATACATGAAACACAAACTCTTGCTGTGTCATGGTCAAATACTGTGGGGAGAATGTACTTGTTCTTTGGAATGAGAACCATGACAGGTTAATAACACATTAATGTTACTTTTAACATTAAATAATACTTTTCTTGGTGTCACTTTGGTGTTGGAACTGGTTGGGGTTAATCTATTTTTAAATACATTAAAATGTACTCGTTTACCTTTATTGAAAAGAAACTTTTATCTCCCCCAGATATTTACAAGCACAAACAGACAAAAAAAAGCTTTGAAAATATAACATCAACAGGACGACTTACCTTGAGAACACACCCTCTTGCGAAATCAACATCATCTTCCTATAAGAGCAAACAGCAGCGAGTTAGAGTAGAATATTTTTTCCTGCAGTTATCAGGTCCGTAATGCTTTTACCCCGCGGTAGCTGCTGATAAGTGACGTCTTATTGCCGCCTAAACTTTTAGGTTACGTTGCTTTGCCTTAATCATGTTATCACTACAGGTATACGGTAGCTCTAGCCAAGCAACTGCTTTAAACCTCCGAAAAGACAAGACACACACATTCAAACAAATAGTAACCATTAAAACGTCAGTCATTTAGCGAAATGTTACGTTAGCTAAGCTAACATTAGCCTTAACATTGACTGTTTAATAGCGAATTATAGCGGTTTCAAACTCACAATTTACAGTCACTCCCCCACTCAATGGTCGTATATAACTACCTCTCTGCCTGATAAAGATTTTATTTCTATATTTTACTCACCTTCACCTCAGAGAGAATAATTGCAGTCTTCAGTAAAAGTCCCAGTGCGAGTGAAAAGATGGCGGACGGCTGCAGTAACTTTCCCTCCGGATTTTGAAACGAGAGGGCGGAGCTTCCACACTAAACACAACTATTTTAGGTGTTCTTAACATGACTGACTCTTGTTAGTTTAACATTCGCATAAATTTAAAGGATTTTAAAAGACTCATTCATGTTTAGAGGGAGAACATAATTCAGTTATGTAGAATATATAAGATGAATATTTGTAAACTATACAACCCCCCTGAACCATTTTTTTCAGTGTGATGCATTCAGATTTAAAACAAAAAAAAATGTATCTAAAATAATCTGTGTAATAAAAATAGATATTTGATGTATAGAAAAGATCCTGTGATACAAGAAGTTGTTTTTTAAAGGCAATCTCCTTCTTGAAATGGCACAAACGTTACACTCTCATTCAGAATAACCGAAGCATAGTTTTACTGGCACTGAAATGAAAAAGAACTGAAAATGTAGTGGTACGTCCCAAACGGCGACGGGGTTTCCAGGGAACGCAAGCGTTTGCTCACTGTAATGGGATGTCAATAGCTGATGAATGGCGAGTGGAACAGAACATCTGTGTGTCGGGGCGATCCCACACGACACATCAGCCGTCTCTCCATCCTCCAGCCTCGTCTAATGACTCACCAGCCTATTTTAAACTTGATGCCACAACACAACAGGGGCAAAGTAGCTAATAAATCAAATCTTTGCCCCAGATACAACAGAAGCGTCACTTTTAGCGCAGATAGATGCCCCGCTTTCTCCTGGTTTCACAACATGACATCAGATAGAAACACCCGGGAATCTACTGAGCAGAACGGCGGATGGTCCGTTCTGACTGAGTGGGAGGGAGAGAGAGATGGGGAGAGAGAGAGAGATATAGAAATACAAAAAAAGAAAAAAAATGAAGAGCAGAAAGAAGAGAAAAAAAGATAAAAATAAGAAAATAGAAATGATAAGAAGAAAAGGACGTTTTTGGAATTGTCTTGTTTCTTCAATGGGACAGAGTCGTTCAAGTGAGGTGAAAGTGATTTACACTGGTGAAATGTCAGAGATTTGACACGAGATTTACTCACCGAGATGGATTCTGAAGGAGGAGGTGGAGCTGAAGAATATATGAAGAATATTCATAATAGATGATGATGTGTCTCCAGTGTTGACTGGCTTTCTGTCTCTGTGATGCAGTGATGGGAGTTTGGCCACCAAACAGATCGTCTTCCTGCAGAGACCCGTCCTTCCTTACAAGAAACGGCACGCCAAGGTGAGGAACACAAACATCACGCACAGATCATGAATGCCAAAATGGATTTTTTTTTGTCGGTTTCAACCATTCAGTCAACATATTTTTCCTCATTTTCAGTTTGTATGAAATGGCCAGGTTTCTGTCAGTGTCGGGAACAAGCAAAAAATATACAACAAATTTGATCTACAAAAAAATGTGATTTTGCATTTGATAACAAAACCTTCAGAGGTCGGACGTTTCTCGTGATGGGGAGAATTTTAATCCACTCTTTGCAGAATCCCTCTAAGTCATTAATGTTTCGTGGCTGATGTTTGGCATCCTAAACCTGCCGCTCTCTCCACTGATTTTTTCCGGGTTTAAGGTCTGGAGCCACTATACAACCATAATATGCTTGTTCTTGAGCCAATCCTTTGTTGCCTTGGCGTGTGTTTTGGATCATTGTCATGCTGGAATACCCAACCATGACCCATATTCAATGCCCTGAATGAGGAAAAGAAGTTCTCATCCAAGATTTCACGGTACATAGCCCCAACAATCCCCCCTTTGATGCACTAAAATTCTCCTTTCTTTTTTTTCATTTGACCATCTCATTATTTAACGGATGAGATGGTGTTTTTAGAGACAGGTAGCGTTCCTCCTCAACATGACGAGTTGAGTTGCCAAAGGACTCATATTTGATAGACATATCTTTCGAAACATTGTGTTTCTACCATTTGCAAAGAGTTGCACCAGCTGTTGTCACCTTCTCACCCAACTGCTTGTAGCTCATTCCAGTCGTGTGTAGGTCCACAATTGTTTCTCTTTGGAAAGATTTGTCTTGGGCATAATGAAGAGATTTGAATCTGGGTTAATTTATCAATACCTTTTGAGGTCTATTTTGTAAAGGTAACAAAGCTGTGAGTGTCCTAATGTCGACATCTTGCTGAATGATACAGGGAACAAATACCTATTTCATTCATTATGCTATTTATTTTACTACATGTAATTGTTGAGCTTTTCACTGTTCAAATAAACCTACCAATAAATCCGTATACTGTTACTTTTTGTTTTGCTATTGGGCCAGCTTACAAAATCTGGGGTTCCTAATTTTTCATTGTGGTCATGTGTACAACTGTTCTGTGGACAAATCAAAACATGAAGTTATTTTAAAAAATTGGAGAATCAGACTAAAGCAACTAAGATGTAATTGGCGCTCAGTTCACAAGCCTGCATCTCTGATGGTGTAAGGTTACACAAGGGGCATTCTACACATTCTACACATCCAAGTTGTAGAACATTTGCCTTCCTCCACATACTGTCTCATTTAGAGAAGACCGGGCATTTTATAAGACAATACTCGACCGCATAATGAGTCTATTACAACATCACGACTGGGTTGAAGGAGGATCCGGATGCTAAAATGGTCAGTCTGCAGTCCAGAACTTTCACCCTTAGAAAACATATGGGCCGTCGTTTGAAGATTGAGACAACATTCCTATTGCTAAACTTAAGAAACACGTCTCCCCTGTCCACATATATTTACAGACTGTTCTAAAAAGAAGTGTCTCGTGAAATCCAAAATGATTAAGCAATTGGCATGGCATTTCAAATGAACTGACATAACATGTTATTCATATTCTAATGTTATTTAGTGTTAGTACGATAACTTTGTTTTCTAACAAAAACGTCACCTTAACCGAGATTTGTAAAAGACATTCCCGTATTTTTTAAAATGTGTACAGTTATAAATATTGTTTGTGCTTTGCTGGGACACCACACAGAATTCACATGTCACACTCATCAGCTTCACTAGAACTTATTTTCAGTGTAGAATTTAAAATTAAGAGTCTCAAAAATATTGCACATTTACATAATTATATAATAAGTTAAATTATGAATTATAACTCTCATAAACATTCCAGTTCAGCGCTCCATCATTGCTCTGTAGCATTTATCAAATGTGATAAATATCACCGATCAATCTATTTCTGGTTTCAATGTTCAGCTCTTTCATGGAATCTGATTGGTCTATACAGTTTGTCGATGTCTGATTGGCTGCAAGTTGTTTTTTAGAAGAAAAACCAAGAGTAATTATTTACAAGAATAATTGAGAATAAATATTCCTCATTCTGATGCAAGACGTGCAAGGCAAACTGTGTGTGTGTGTGTGTGTGTGTGTGTGTGTGTGTGTACACGCAAGTGTGAAAGTCTCAGAAACCTCATTACTCAACGCTTTTTAAAAAATAACATGACAATTCTGTTGTCTTTGCTTCCAGAGACTCCTCTTTAAAACCCGCAACAGTTCCAACAAGCTCTCCGCCCCTGCCACGCCCAAGAAGAAGAAGAAGAAACACTCTTCATCCACAGCACAGAAAGAGACACAGGACAAAAAAGGCCTGGACAGCGAGAAGCTGAACTCTGAAACGACAAACACACGAGGGGACGAACGAGAGGAAAACCAGACTCGGCTTAAACCAGACTGCCAGACGGAGAAACAAGAGGAAGGGACTGAGACAGAGGAAGGAACAGCTACAGGAAGTGAGGTCACAGCTGTCAGGGAACAACAGGACGCCGTGGGCCATAATAGTGGGAAAGATGGAGAGGGTGATAAGGATGAATTAAAAGGCGAGGAGGAAGAAGGTGGCATACAAACTGAGTGTGAAACGGGACTGGGCACAGACGAAGCCACATCAGCACAAGACACGGGTCCACCGGATGATGAGGCCAACAAACAGGAAGACATGTCAGGTGATCAAACACACGCAGAGGAACCATCATGTGACCATGTGCCAGCCAATCAGGATTGAGCGCCTGATGGGACAGTGGACGAGGACCTTCTTGAATGTTCCAACTGCTCTGCTGCAAACAAATCAGTACTTTTGTGTTGTTAATGGATAAAACATCTACAAAACCAGATACATTTGCATAAATAAACATAATTATGTAATTTGTTGCCCTGGCAACCAAATGTGAAGAACAGCCAATCAGACTCAGACAGATGATACACTGTACAGACCAATCAGACTCCTGATAGGAACTGAAAATCGAAACCAAAAAGAGACCAATAAAATAAAACTATGTGTGTTTACACACATGCATTATTGCACACACACACACACACAAACACACACTCTCTGTCTCTAAAAATATATATCGTAACCATATAACAAACATAAACCACTGCACATGTGTGTTAATATATGTGAGTGTACCTTTACTGCATTTATGTTTTTTTATTATTATATACTATTGCATATATACAAGTTTGTGTATGTGTATAAATGTAATATGTAAATATATATACATAAATATACACACATACACAGCAACCTTAAATGACAGCTATAAGTTTTATATCAAAATAAAATCAAATATATTTTTTCAATTAAAACAAAACCTCAAAACATTTTGTAATACGTTTGACCCATTTGCATATTGATGTGGCTACATTCTTGTAAATTGTTGTTCCTCTCTTGATTATGCCGATCAATAGTTTCTAGCTTGAAGATTGTTGAACTTTTCAAGACAAAACTACTGATGAGTGAAGTGCAGCATCTGTCAGTCAAACTCCCGACCTCTGACCTCTGCACACAAAACGGAGATCTGTGAATGGACACTGTCTCTGTGGGCGGGTCTTCGTCACAATACATGCACTGGATTGGTGGGACATGAACATTTACCCACAAGGCCAACCAGACTCAAAGAGTGTGAGCATGTCTAGCGAAGTGCAAACAGAAAACACACATACCGTGCGAGAAGCAATCTATTGTGATGTGTGGTGGTGTATGTATGTTTTTGTTTACATTTATATGAACATGTTACGTCACGTCTCAATAAACACTTCTCATTCTTTAAGAACGTGAGAAATCCGTGCCAATGGTGATTTAGACATATTTTAAGCTTACTGAAATTTTTTTTTTGCTGATATGTTGTTGCAGACTTTTATTCTGTGTACTGCATATCCTTCACTCGCAGGCAAAATCAGAGCGATGAAACGGCACGGTGCTATTATGCACTGCAATCACTTTCCCATTTGCATAAGAAAATAAATGGATATGTGGTAATTCAAAACCAAGGTTGTGAGAGAAAGATGGAGGGACACGAGAGAGAGAACAAAAGATTGCATGTGAAGAGAATAGAAATGTAAACAAAATGTATATAAATATATATACAATGTATATATATATATATATTCAATTTTTATTTGTCACATACATATTATACGTAGTACAACATACCAAATGTGTTTTTTCTTTACAGTTTTTTTGTATATGTTTAAATTGCTCCATATCATACAGATATGTACAGTATATATAACATAGAAAACAAAACAAAACGAAACACGTGGAGTAGAAATAAATAGAACATAAAAACACAGTAAACACACATACAGCATTAAAAATGAATTATGATAACCCAATCTAAAAACTGTGCCGTGTAGAACTTTAACCTTTGTTTTCTGTTGGTCAGCAGTGCTGTGTTCATGTCGGCCTGTATATGTGCAGCCGCGTCAGGGCTTTTTCAGCGAGGGGTCTTCTGGGAGCCCGAATGGGGGTCTGCATTAGCTCTAATGGCCAGAAGGGTCACAATAAGAGCCATAATGGCTTCCCCACTCACATGTCCTTCTGGAGAAACATCTCAAATGCTGGACCATCACGTATACATATGCATTTCAGAGGGATTTTTAGACAAAGCGACTTGCCATTCTATAGAGATGTAATTCTATGAGTGAATTGAAAATCAAAGGACTGTTTGATTGAGAGAGAGAGAGAGAGAGAGAGAGAGAGAGAGAGAGAGAGAGAGAGAGAGAGAGAGAGAGAGAGAGAGAGAGAGAGAGAGA
>MU204188.1:5149825-5182042 GCA_017309775.1 Paedocypris sp. Pulau Singkep | reverse complement strand
GAGAGAGAGAGAGAGAGAGAGAGAGAGAGAGAGAGAGAGAATTCAGTGTGAAAGATATTCAGAGAGATTCCATCCAATTATACTTGACATAAATACATCATCTCCATCATTAGAGAGATCAGATCTAGATCTATTGATATGGCTCATATTTGGCGCATTAAATAAAGATGTGTCATGGTCACATGTTCCTTGCTGAGGGGGGAAGTTGAAAGATTCAGCACATACACACACACACACACACACACACGCAGTGCAAGTGTGTGTGTGTGTGTGTGTTCTCATTTATCAGCAGCGAGAGTAATTAAAATACAGTATGTGTGAATCTGGTTCTGCTTCGGCTCAGATAAGACGCTTTGACTTCTCACTTATCTGCGCTCCAACAGAGGGAGTTTCTGCCTTCTGTGCAGAACACGCCGTACACAGAACCAATTTTTGAAATTACATTTCTGCATGTTTTCTACAGGATAAAAAAACTAGAAACTGGTTTGTGCTTTTTCAATTCGGGAGCAGGAGACAATCCGAGAAGCTCTGGGTCTGAAGGTGTGACACACCCCCCGGATCAGTGGCCAACCAATCACAGAGAAGGACACACATTCGCAGTGCCATATGATTATTTTCTGGAATGGGAGGAAATCGGAGACCCATAAAAACCCACGCACACGCAGAGAACAGGCAAAATGCACACAGAAAGACCTTGAACAATATCTTCCCAATGTGAGGCAACAGCACTACCTACTGCGCCAGATATTATTTTTAAATGAAGCCTTCCAAGCGAAGTAAAGCTGCAATAGCAGTTACGAAACAATATATTTTTTAAGTATATCCACCATCTGTTAACATGAAGAATAAATCTACAAAAACCTAACAAGATCTCTCTCTCTCTCTCTCTCTCTCTCTCTCTCTCTCTCTCTCTCTCTCTCTCTCTCTCTCTCTCTCTCTCTCTCTCTCTCTCACTTTCTCTACAGAGACCATGAAATCAATGTTGCGGCCATTCCCAGAAAACACTAATGACACTTCAATGATGTGTAGACGAGGACGATGAATAATGTAGAGACGATCCTAACATTCGAGAGCGCAGAGAAGCGGCCTCGTTACAACTCCAAACGGGCCCCGTTGGAAGAACCAGACATCAGACAAAAACTGAATTAACTATAACCTTGAGTTTTTCCAAGTCCAACGTGCAGTGACGCTGTGTGAAATCTTGAGGTGGGAACTTGCACCATCTAGCGGCGAGAGCCTGTCAGCACCACACATAGCAAAAAGCGCGAAACTATTCGATAGAAAGTGGATATCGGATCAATAAAGCTCGTCGTATTAAGAGTGAATATAAAGAATAACTTCAATAACCTGCTAAATAACGACATTCCGCTATCGGGACGGAAGCGCTTGACAGCTGATAATCCAGTTCTCATTTAATTAATGCAATTAAGCTCATCTCTCCCCACACGCCGCTTATCTGCTGCTGTCAGAGCGGACGAACCAAGTCATTACCTGCGTCTGCGTCTTTACAACAACAGCCGTAAACAGAACAAATACACACACACACACACACGCACACACACACGCACACACACACACACACACACACACACACACACACACACACACACACACACACACACACACACACACACTGTCTTTCTGCCGCCGCCACCACCCCAGCTCTCTCTCTCTCTCTCTCTCTCTCTCTCTCTCTAAGCCCCCTTCCATCTCTCTCTAAGCTTTGCGAGTTATACTGATAAAAAGGTGACTAAATTGTACAAAAGTGTGTGTTTATTTGAAAGTGTGTATAAATATAAACAGTATGAATCTATCTGCTCATTACAATCAGAATGACTCCCACCACAAATCCCACAAATCCAAGAATAATTCCAAACACCAGCACCGCTGCCTCCAGAGGATCTTCAGACATCTTCACATCTGTGAGAACACACACAGATCAGACATCAGACATTTTTTCTTAATAACAACTACTTTTTTGCTCAAATGTATAATATACATTTACATTTTGTTTGTCTGTCTGTGTGTGTGTTTGAGAGAGAGTGTTTTTGTGAAATAGAGAAAGAGAGAAAGAAAGAGAGAGTGAGTGAGCGAACAACAGGAAGTGTGTGACGAAAAGAGATGCTTGATTTTTTAAAATACTGTTTATACACACACACGGTGAAAGAGATCTCACCCCAGACGCGGATGACGTTGTGTTTCAGGCCTGTAGTTCGGACCCTGCAGGAGTAAACGTCCCCCCGCTCAGGGAAGAAGGTCAGGCAGGAGGAGAAGTGCAGGCCGAGGTCCAGCTCAGAGTAACACTGGCTCTCGCTGACCTCCAGGCCACTGACCGTCTCTCCGTTCCGGCTCCAGGACACTCTCAGTGCTGAAGGGGGGACGCCCCGCACCAAACACACCAGACAGTTCTCCACACCAACATCCACGTCTCTCTTGGTGAAGATCTGAACGCTGAGAGGAACTATTGAGACATGAAGCAGGAGAGAAACACTCTCACATAAAATAATGCAAATAAAAAAATAAAACTCACATAATAATAATAATAATACATTATTCTGTGTAGTCATCATTTTAAACCCAATTTAGTTCTGAATAAGATCTCTTTGTCTGTCCTTCCATCAAATCCTATCTATCTATCTATCATCCAGCTATGGAAATTATGAATCGGCCCTTGTGGTCCAGTAGGAATTGGACCTGCGTCCAAGAGGTTGCGTGAGGAAACACATTTATGCCACTAGGGGCATACCTAAATCGTGAAGACGCCCCCTAGTGGCCTAAATGTCATAAATGTGTTTACTAATTCACTAATAATTTGTCGAATCTTCCCACAATTAGATTTTACATGTGACAAAAATCCATCTAAATTTAGAAAGTTGTATTTTATTGAACTCTGAAATATTGAGTACACCATTAAAAAATTAATAAAGCTTTAGATGTTTTTTTTCCCCGTTAGGTCTTTTCAAACACTGTTGTTTCAAAGAATAAGATTATTAAAACTTTCCTGTTGTCAATATTAATTTCGTTGATCATATATAAATATTATTAAATGATCATCCTTTAAACAGAAATCTTCTTCCCTTTACACAGAAGTGTACTGGTTGTTTTACCTCTGGATTCTGGAGGTTTGCTGATGCAGGAGCCCTTCGACCTGAGGGTCCGGCACGGCAGGGTGGGCTCCAGCCTCCAGCACGCGGGAACCAGCGGGTCCATCAGCCGTCAGTCTCGGAAGCTTCACGGGCACAAACACTCTTACCTAAGACTTTTAGGTGTTTTTGCTCGGAACTTCCTCCTGCTCAACCATTATTGTGGCAATAGTTTCCTCATACCTGGAGGAAAGCAGGTCGATACGGCTTCAGGTTTCTGTGACGTGTGTTTGAAAAACAGACTGATCACACACACACAGTCACAAAAAAAAAAAAAACCTAAATGTAAAAGAATAATAATGAAAATACTCTTGTACTACATCTAGACTCTCTAGACTCTACATCTACTCTTGTACTACTAGACTCTTTCTGACCTGACGCTGAACAAAATCGACAATATGGTGAAATGTTTCACTTGCATATTCCCAGAAACGACTGGTTTTTCGTGTTGGGGGAGTCTGAGAAGTGTGTGTGTGTGTGTGTGTGTACATGCACGAACATTCACGGAATGATAAATATAGAAACATCTAGCATGCCACATAATACTGTAGGTAGAATTATATAACCATATGATCCTTACAAAATACAAGATATAAGATAGAGTTTGCATATTGATGATAAACATTCTGGATAGGAAGAGGAATTTGTTTAGAAAGGAATCCAGGTCAGGAGAGAGATGGTTAGATAATGAGAAAACAGTCAGATAAATAGACAAATACTGAAAGACAAGGACTGGATTGATGGTCCAACATGAACTGGATTCTCCAATGAAGAAGCAACGAATGAAAAACATGCACAGAAGAGAATGAACAAATTAAATGCACAAAATAGATGGGACCCGAATAGGCCGGAAATAAAAGCAGAGGGACGAACAGGATGAACCTTAACAAACATACAATATAAAACATTTTCTGAATTTTTGAATGTAAAAAATCCAACATAAATATGGATAAAAACGGAGTATTATTATTATTATTATTAAAAAAAAATTCCGTCTTACAAAAATGATTGGTTCTCATAATTCCAGTCATAATTGTACAAGCTTTGTTAAAACAGAAAAATATAAGTAAAAGTTTACAAATTTACAATTATTGTTTATACAAATAAAGGCAGCTGCTGCACTGCATTCTGGGAACTGTAGTTTTTGTCATTGGCACTTATCGCTGGATTTAAAAAAAAACTATTTTTATTAATAAAACTAACTTAATTGGTTTTAATTTTCAGTTAAAACGGAATCATAAGACCTCCATATTAAAGGTTCTCACGGGTCGAGTATAATTGCAAATGGGTTAAAAGATGAAAAAATATGGATTAGTCAAAATGTATAGACAAAAGGAAAAACCGATAGTGACAAAACGACATTTGATGAATGACCAATGGAAAGAAAGCTGGACAGACTGAACAAAGATATGGAATAAAATAATACGTAATCTATTTTGATAAGGACTAGACACAAGCAGGAAAACTTTTCAATTTCCAACCAAAGAACCAGGCGAAATGTAAAGTGCAAACTTATTATACTGCAGATATTAATAAAACACATTCGAACAAATATCCCAGAACATTTCATAAATAGTCGGATAAATAATTACACTTGGATCTCTATATACAGTACAGCGGTTACACAGCCAGGTTTCATCACGCTATTGCTTAATACGTTTGTAATCCAGCGTCTTCAGCGAGAGTTCAGATTGAACCTTAAAGAATTCCAGTCAGTGTCCGTGTGTAGAACAAACGTCTGAGGCTGAAGTCAGAGAGGCTAAATACTTTAAGTCTCATCACAATTGAGTCTAGCGCCAGCGAAGAACCTTCCAGATCTTTCCTCCATTCTGAAGTGACCAGCACCTTCACAGAAGATTGACCTCCTCCACCCCAAAACTGACCAGGATGTGCAATCCAGAAAAAACTGACAGATTTTTCCTCCGCACAACATGTCCCATTATGGGCCTTTCCTGAAGCGTTTCTTTATAAAAGAGAAAAAAAGCAGCCTACATTTTATTTACATTTTCACACATGAAAACGGTTGATGGTCCTACAGAACGTTCCGCGCCAAATCCATCTCGGAACTCTGTGCTGAAGAGTTCTTCAGCTTCAGTCTGAGTCACTGGTGTCTGATGAGGAGGAGGAAGAGGAGGAGGAAGAGGAGGAGCCAGAGCTGGAACTGCTGGCGCTGAGACGAGATGTCACCATGTGAGGATCCACGCTGCTGCTTTGCTCTTCAAGAGAACAGGAAACACAATTCAAAACTTTAAAGCCTGTCTGATGAATGTGGGGATTTGCATTCAACTCAGTGGCAGGACCTCACTCAGATATATCATATTTATTCTCTTAGAAGTCGACCTCCCACTTCACCTGTGAGATTGTGGTATTTTGTTTAGACCCTCTTACAAGACGGCGAAAGAAATGAGAGAAATATGAAAATGAGAAATGATAGAAATGAGTAGAAACTTAGTTTTAGGTTTCATATATTTCAATTTTATATTAGAGGAAGAAATTAGAAAAGATAGAAAAGTGAAGAAAAAAAACCTGAATAAATCATAACTAGGTGTTCAAGCGTTTAATAGAATTATCAACTATTTTATTTACTCTACAATCAATATTCAAGTTTAAACCACATAACTAGTACCAATGTAATGCACACAACTTATTTATACTTCTATATTAACTTTAAAACCAGATGTTTTCTATACATTAAAACTGTCAGAATCTCCGTTTTGAAGCGCAAAGGAAGAGGCTTTTATGTTGAACCTTCTTCGTTAACTTTTATTTTGAACCGTTTTCTGGGTCGTTTTCCATCTGGACACTTCCTGATTTGGTTCCTTAGCTGAGATAATGATTTTTTTCAGTTGCTTAATTTCTGTTAACTTCGGTCACCCGTTCCCCTCACTTTGAGCTCTTAAACTTGACTAAATACGGTAAATACAAGTTTGTGCGTGTGTGTGTGTGTGTGTGTGTGTGTGTGTGCGTCTTTATTAAACTTGGAATATCTCAACTGAAAATGTTAATTTGTAACTATTGTTACTCAAAATGTTAATCAGTGTATAAATTGAAACAAATTCACTAATGTTACTTAATCGCCTGTCCGCAAGTAGAAAAAAACTCAAGAAAACAAAATCACTGTTTCCAAGCTAAATTCTTCAATAAGAAAGACAAATAAAAACGAACAAACAGCAATTAAGACACATACACACACACACACAGTGTGGATCTGGTGAAGGGTTCCTACCTTTGGGTTTCTGGGGTTTCTTGGCCGAGTTGAGCTGACCGCTCACGTCCTGTAATCTCCTCTCCAGCTCCATCTTCCTCTCCAAAGCAAGTTCTTCTCGGCTCTTTCCGCTGCTCTCCTTCGTTATGACTGCACACGGGAGAACAAGAGTCATTATCCTTCTTTAGGCTGTTGTTCAAAAAAACTTTTTTTGTTTATATAGAAATGCATGACACTTATAAAATTTGACAAATTACATTCTCTTTATATAAAACGTTAAACTTTGTGTTGCATTTGATAATTGGGTGGGTGGTAGCAAAGTTATTATATTTTTATGATATTTTACACAAACATAAAGCTGGAAAAGCCAGAGAGGTTTGCTGCAATTACTGCAGTTAATATTTCATGTGTAATACTTTAATGTAATCAATCTAATCAGTACCATGACTTCGTAAATTCAGACAAATTTCTTTTATAAATGATAAAATATTGGAAATAACTGTAATTATAAACACAGCTATGTAACATGCTTTTTTAAACATGGTGACATTCTCACATTAACGTCACCATTGTGAAGAAAAAACGTCAAGCAAATCTCTAAGATTTTCGTAATCTCTTGGAAATTTGTTGACGCTTGGTTCACCCAATTAGCAAATATAACACAAATGTATCATTTTAATTTGATGATATATTACACAAACAAAAAGCTGCAAAAGTTTTGCTGCAATTAGAGTAAATGTTTCAAATGTGTAAACAATGACATATCTTCCCACCGTTGGGTTTGCGCGGTTTCTTGCGCAGGCAGGTCATGACGTATCGCTCTAGTTCACGGAGCGTAGACGGCTTCAGCGTCTCAAAGTCGATTTCAATCTCTTCCGGGTTGGTGTCGCGCAGCGAGGGCTCACGGGACTGGATGATGTGAACCACACGGCCCAGCTTCTCTCCAGGAAGCTTGTTGATGTCCAAGCTGAGCTGACGCTTGTCATCGTAGCTCATGGGGAGACCGTCCTCTTCCTCCTCAGAGTCGTAATGAGGCAGAGACACAGCATCCGCAACGAAGCGAGCAGAAGTCGTCTTGCTGGAGTTCCTGTTGCAGTAAAAACGAGTCACAAACATTTTAACGCTTTTTAATGAGTATACATCTATAGTGCAAAACCTTTATTTGAGCCACCTCGTTGAAAGGATGGAAAAATAGTGCGCCAGCCTCTATTGGAACATCAGATTTATACAGGTATATACGGTATTTGAACCTCAGCAAATCGTCTTGCGTCAAATGGTGATGCGTCGTTTGATTTCAGTGCGATTAATCACCTGTATTTATCATACAGACCATCCTTTGGCCAAATACAGATGTGTAATCTGCTTCCTCTTCATCAATAAAATTTAGCATCTTGAATTTTAGCAGTTTATGAAATTATAAACAGCTAGTAAAACTACAGCGCTTTTTACATTTATAAAATATATTAATTAAATCATAAACTCCAGACTTCAAAACTACAACTTTCACATATTTTAACTATTCAAGACACGTTTAATAACTACATTTTGTAATTCATTTATAGATTTTCTTGCGCTTCTAATCTTTCAGAAAAGTGTTTTTGGCTGTTGGATTGACAGTCGTACAACGGCATCACGACTGGTCCAATACAATATGAGTCATTGTAAAATATGCGTTATTGTAATGTTTTAACAAACACCAGTAGCACTTCATAGTTGTGTGTCTGTATTTAATATTTGTATTTAATATGAAAAGTGCATTGTTGTAAAGATTCGAGTCAATTGAGAGCAAACTGTACCGTAAAAAAACAATAAAACTCTCAAAATTAAAAGTAAAAAAATGTAAAATAAAATAAATAGACCAACCTGCTTTTGCTGCTTTTCTTTGTGTTGCCTTTCTTGCGCTGTGTGGAGGACAAAGAAGCTCGGCTGGATTTACTTTTAGGGATCTTGGCAGGTTTCTCCCTTTCTTCACTCATCACACCTCGACTTCCTCTGCGCTTCTCTGGCTTCTTTTTCTTCTTCTTGTCCTTCTTTTTATCTCGTTTCCTCTTGGGTTTGATGATGGGCCCGGAGGAAAGGGCAGCCAACTGTTCGTGCACAGCTCTGAGCTGAAGACACACACACACACACACACGAGATAACGGCATCACATCTCAGCCCGTTACCCAGAGGGCCGCAGAATTTCCAGGTTAAACTCTAGAGCAACAACACCAAATGACACTAAACCATGAGCCACTTTTTCTTTCCTTTTCCCCTTTCATACAGTTTTATTCCTAGGCAGTGAAGCTTTGTCTTGCTCACCGGAGACCACATTATTCATCGTTTGTGCAGGCACACATGTGACATCAAAATTTCAAAGAATTCACCTGAATTTCACAAAAAAGGACTAAATAGTAAAAACATTTGTATGGGTTCTTTTCTTAAAATACATTACTTTACCTTGGTGTTTCATTATTTTATCTTGGTTTTTTAAAACATTATTATAATTTAATAATTTTTACCTAGAATTTGCTGGTATCTGCTATTTCAAATTTGCTACATGCAAAACATCTTTTTCTCTTTATATAAGCATTTTGGCCAACTTTGTTGATTTAAAGGTGCTTTATATAAACAAAGTTGGACTAGAAACGTCCCAATTTAAAATTTAAAGTTTAAAGTTGGCTTAAACTGACAATCCTTCTGTTAAAAAAATAAATAAAAATAAATAAATACACACAGCAACAATGTGATGGAGAGAGAGAGGAAGCGGTGTACCTGAGTACACACCTGGTCCTGTAGCTGGGCCAGGCGGTGGGCTCGCTCCTCCTCGCTGTCGGAGCTGGGACTGCTGTCGCTGCTGGGTTCACTGTCACTGCTCGGCTCGCTCTCTGAGGAGGACGACGAGGAAGATGATGAAGAGGAAGAGGAGGAGGAAGAGGAGCGATGCATTCCCAGCATGCCCAGGCTTCGTCCCATGGGGGACAAATCCTCTTCCTCGGAAACCTCATCCGGCATTTTTGCAAATCTGAACTCAAACACGTCCTGCGAGTGAGAAAACAGAAACAGATGAGTTATGAGACGAGTCAATCAGACAAGTTATGAGATATTAAGTCACTCTGTCAATCTTTTATTTATTTTTTGTTTTGAAACGCAAGCAAAAATTAATATGAACTCCAGATGTGACAGTCGCCCCCAAGCGGCCATCTTTTGTTCTTTTTTTGTAAACAATAATATAACTTTTAATCACCTGTATAAATTAAAATCTTTTGCTTTTATATGAAATTTGTCATTTCAAAATGCATTTCTTTACTTATTAACATTAAACAAAAACTACAAAAAAAACTTCATAAGTGAAAAATGACATGACAAGCGAGAATGTGTGCATGTAGTTGACCTGTAGTTTGCGAGCCATGGTGACCACGTCGTGATCCGGAGGATTGTACTTGTAGCAGTTGGAGAACATGAGCCTGACGTCTGCACTGAACTGCTGAGCATCTCCGTACTCGCGCTCATCCATCTTCCTCTGATCAAAACCACACACGCCATAATCACAATCGCATTGACACAAGTCTCACACGACAGAAACAATCATGAAATTACATTTAAGTCAGATTAAAAAGTGTCGTTTCAATAAGGTAGACATATTTGATTTTTCCTTTTACAAACGGGTTTTGTGATACACAACCATTCTGAGGTAAATTAACTTGAAACAAAAATTTCAAGAAATGTATTTACATGATCAACACCACAGTTTCAGCGTTTCAGATTATTTTGACGTTTGTAAATGTGTATATAAATATTACAATAATTATAATTATACAAATACATTTATTATAACCAATTGTTAATATTTGTATCCATTAACTACACGATTACAATGTCATCTTACATATAATAATTAATTATAATAAATGACAATGTATAAATGTACAAAGATATTATTAATAATAATTTAATAATTTAATTAATATATAATTATACATTTATAATTAATTATTGATTCTTTACTTAAATGTAATTAACGTTTTCAAACTAACAATATCATTATTTGGCTTTAAAATTTCCTTTATTATTGTAAAAAAAAATTTTTTTAGTGTAATTCAAACAATAAAAAAAACTACTCTGGGACAACTCACCCTGACAGTGCTGAGATCCATGGGGTTTTTGATGATGTCATGGTAGTCGTGCAGGCCCAGCGTTGACACGTCCACGGGTTTGTAAAAGGGCCAGGCGTACGCCGTGTGTTTTTTGGACAGTAGCTCCTTCAGGACGGTGCTGCAGTAGCGTAGCTGCTTGCTCAGCTTCCCCCTCCGCAGCGCCTGTTGCGGCCGCACAGAGTCCGGCAGGTCCTTGCGTGGTGGTTTGATGGGCCTGCGGGACAGAGGCCGACCCAATCCGGGCTGCAGCAGCACGGAGTCTCTCACCGCCATGCTGGGAAAGCAGTCGGCAGAGTGGGGCATCTCGCCGCCCGACCCATGACCTTTACCCAGACCTCCCATTCGGCCACTGGTGGACACACTGAAGCCAAGTGTGGTGGGTGTAGTGGTGTCGGCTTTTCGCTTCACACCCTTTTTCTGCAAATAGATCAGCGGGAAAAGGGGAGAAAAAAAAAAAAAAAAAAAAAAAAAAAAAAAAAAAAGGTAAAATAACTATATAATAACTATATTAAAACATCTAAACTATTTAAATTATCTACCCATCTATACATGTGTCTGCAAAAAGCATGTAATGTGATTTTTTTGTCAGTTTTATTCACATGTATATATTTTCACTTCACAGTTTTTGTATATAAAACAAAATATCATTTTATTTATGCATTTATATTTAATTTACTTATAATAAGTATTGTGTGTGCGCTTACTTTAGCAGTGGGTTGCGTGGGAGGCGGGGTCAACAGTGAAGGGGGCGGGGCTGTGCTGCTCAGCAGAGTTTGCGGAGGAGTGGAAAAACGAGAGTCTGGCGTGTCTGGAGAGGACGGAGAATAAGCCGACTGAGACACGGCAGGAACCTGGTGAGCTGAAGAAACGCTTCCTCCTGTTGACCATTACAGTATTTTGTGAGAATCACGGCTTCGCTATTTAGTATTAATCAGTGAGATTATGATCTGAACCGTGATAACGTCAAACAAGTAAAAAAAACAGCGCTCCACATCTCACCTCTGCCTTGACGTCCTTTACCAGCCTTAGTTCCTCGGCTCTTTGACCCATGAGCGTTCAACTCGATCTCATCCTGGGGCATTTGTGAAACCTTCTGCAGAAAGACCTTCTCTAGAGACTGGGCCATCAGCACAATGTCATCTGTGGGCTAGACAAAAAGCAACACCAATGTGAGCAGACTTGCATTGTAAATAAATGTTTTTTTTGAGAATTATTCTATATATATATAAATATATATATATATATATATATATACACACACATATATACACGACCAGTGCAAATGACTAATGATGCTTTTTTATGATGGTTATAATAATTACGTTAGTGTTTTTGTTTCGTATTGATTTAATTTAATCTTTTTTTTTTTTTTTATAAAAAATAACAAAACTAAACCATACAAACAGAACATTTATCTAACAATCTTTGAAAGTGACAAAGAAATAGATAAACAAAACAAAAAAAAAAAACAACCTCAAACTTTTCGGTATTCAAAGTGTATAAGCTGGATATTTATATACAATGGAAATGCTCTAAACAAAAATAATAGTGAATAAAAGCCCTGATAGAGACAGAGACTATAGAACAAGCCGTTCAAGCTTGATTCACGTTATGGATTTAATAATGATCGAGTCTATGGCAGAGCACGGTTGTAATTTTAGAACACTCTGCGCTCTGAATAGACACAGTAATTACATAAAATAACTGCTCTCATGGTCAGGTAATGGTAACTATCGCTGCAGAATGTTTCTATGGCAACACGCACCTTGTTGTAGATGTAGCAGTTGGTGAACATGGTGTTGAAGTCCTGCAAGCATTCGCTGGCGCCGCGGTAGTAGTGATTCTCCAGGCGCTTCTTGATCGTGCCCATGTCCATCGGCTGTTTGATGATCTTGTGGTAGTCCTGAGGACAAAGACAATCCAGGTATTAGATGAAGAATGTGGTTCGATCTACAGAAGAGCAAAAACATCCTTGTATTCAGCAGTGCAGACTCTTTGACAGATTTCTGGGTCAGTGACTTTCTGGAGGCTGGGATTGGAAAGCTGGTGCCCGTGTTTGTGGGTTTGATCCTCAGGGCAAGCGACTTATTTTATGTTAATTTGGGTGCCAATGCTTTCATCCAATGCTTGTGCAAGACGCTTATCATTAAAAGTAAAGAGGTTTGGTTGGAGATAAAGGATGTGAACCTCATAAATAGTAACTTAAGATTAAAGATGGAGAGGTTGGATACTTTTATTAACCAGACATTTGCACAATTTGTTGAAAAATGTGGGGAAAGACTCTTCTCTTTAGTTAGTTTTAGAAAGAAACTATTCTCTTTGTTCTATTGCTACTTAACACTAATAATTTTTTTTTTTAATCGACAAGATCTTTCATCATTCATGTTCATAATTATACATCAATAAAAAGACACGTTCCAGCATCTTTAACCACGACAATTTCAGACCATTGAAAAAATTTCATAAGAGTAATAGTTGAAGTATCAAGTTAATTCGCTTTGAAAAAAAAATGTATAGAAAATTGTAAAGCAGATGCAATGACTTGAAAATAACTCAATTCATAGGAGTTATCCTTTATTTTCCTTGTACAACAAGCATACATACAACGGAACTGGATTAGCTCTTGATAAAAAAAAAAAAAAAAAAAAAAACTGTAAAAATTAAATAAATAAATGTATACAAACATCAACCTGTACGGAATGTAAGCAAAATAAACATTAAAGAATACAAAAAAGTAAACAAAAGAAAAAACAAAAGATCGCTCACAACGCTCTTATCTAAATTTAACTGCACTAGAGGAGATTAATGCAGCAAATCAAAAAAGAATTAACGTTTCTGGAGTCCATTTCCAGTACTGGAAAATGGAAAATTCACACTGTTATACAAATACGTAAGCACTGCGCTCGCTACCACTGGTCAAATCATATTAATATAACCTCATATTTTGCTGTAAAGTAACGATGTGTAGGTATACAGCTTTACTATATTTGCAGGGGATTTTACTGGCTCACATCATTCAATTTAAAAAATGTGGCTCCCGAGCAAAAAAAAAAATAAAAAAAAAAAACACCATAAAGCTTCATCTCTATTGTAAAGGCAGCCAGAGGAAAGTGGACGTCCACTCACAGGCAAGTTGAGCCGAACCGCATCCACGGGCTCGTGAAAAGGCCAGGCGAAGTGATGCCGCCACAGCCCCTTCACCAACACCTTGTGGAGGAACTGCAGCTGGTTGGTGGCGCGGCCCTGGCGACTGGGGTCCTTCACTGGGGGGTGCAGATGGGTAGCGGGTCCGGGCGGAGGTGCGTGAGGCAGAGATGGACTCTCAAAGCCCTCAAACAGGAGCGAGGGCTTCCGGATGCGCTTGCTGGGGGTCTGCTCCATCCCACCCAGAAGAGACAGACCCAGTCCCACCGAGCTGATGCAGAAACACACACCAAAACAAGTTTATCAGAGGTGTACAGAGTACCTGACAACCATACTTAAGTAAAAGTATGGATACGTACAGTAGAAGTTACTCCAATACAAGTAAAAAGTCACCTTTTTTTTGTCAAAGTAGCAAAGTATCGAATTTGAAAAGAACTTAAGTATTTTTTTTAAATATATATCGTAAAAATTTTGCTCATGCTGAATTTAGGCTAAAAATCAGAACAAATAAATGGGGAAAAAAAACTCACTTCATGAGGTTTTATTCTCTAATACAGACAGAAATGTAACACCTCCATGTTTCAAAAATGGCAAAATAAACAAAGGACAAAAAGCTTCCATTATCTTCAGCAGAATACAGATGACAAAACTAAAAATTGATTATGGTTCGTCGCGCATAAGTGTCAATTCAAATATAGTGGAGTGAAAAGTATAGTTACTTAACCAGAAATGCAGTGAAGTAGAAAGTAAAAGTTGCTTATATTTTTGATACTCAGCGTTGGTACGAAGTAGCCGAAAACATACTTTGTAAGTATCTGGTCATAATGGATCAAAATACAAACACCTGAAGATGAATATTTAATTAATTTGGGGAAAGCAGGTTTAGAACCAAGACACCAGTGATGTGATACAATAACGAAATGGACAGTATAAAACAACAAACATAAACTGAGAAAATGTTGCGCGCGCGTGTGTAGGTGTGCTCGCGCGCGTGGCGGAAGATGGCGGAGGGAAGATGCAGTCGGGAATCGCAGGGATGCTCGGTGCATGCTGTTAGAAAAAAATGCTTACATTTGATATAAACATGCGTGGGTTAGTTCTAACGTTGCTTTGCATTACTGTTCTGTTATAAAATGCAAGCCTGAAAGCAAATGCTCGTTGGCTTTCCCCTCATCTTTTGTGACACAATGCAAGCATATGGTATATTGAGAAGCTCTGACCGCCTGCACACATTACCTGTCAACGGGCGCGTTGATGGCCGCTTCCATTGGAATTATTCGCCGTATTGTGGTGCGAAATACGTTTCCTCCTCCGTTTTTTTGTCATTCATCTACTTGAGCACCAGAAGCTCGGACACGTTCAACGCGCAAAAGCTTCTAGCCGTTTCCGCTTGTGGGTTTTTATATAACATTGCGACTAGCCAACCAGAACTGGTCCCGCCTTTATTATCATTCTCTTATTGGTGTACGCTCAAGTCAGTCACTTTGTAGCAACGCCCACACTTGTGCCAAAGGAAGTATTTTTTCCCAGACTCAATATTGCCCTCTAGTGTCGGTTACTATCTTCATCGGATACCGGTACGTTTGATTAATTCAACATTGTGTTTTTTTACTAAACCAAAATAACAGATGCAACAAAATGTATTAAAAAGAGACAAACAAATAAAATGTTAACAACAAATGTGTCCCTAATCGTCATGTAGGACACAGCAAGACACAAAAAACAGATTGTATTTGAACCCAAATGAAAACAGAATGAAAACTGACTCTTATATTATCATCATCATTTGAAACAAAACACATCTACAATTCTGTCTTATATAAGCTAAGATGTAACTGAGTTATATACAGTCCATCTTTTACAGATAAACCCCAGCCCTTTAGGTCGAATTGTAACATCGTAATGTGTGATATTTACACCTAATTTAAAAATACTAGCATTTACATGACAGAGCAGCAGAGAGGGAAAAGATATGTGGGAAAAACTGAAAGCATCAGGGCGAGGATGAATCTGTCATGGATTTGAGTTTAGGACCTCTGCATTGCGATTGATGGCGGTGTTCTGCTGTCGGGCGAACTCGGCGTATAATCCGTTTTGTTCCATGAGTTGTGAATGGCTTCCCTCTTCGGCCACTTCCCCGTCTTGGAGGAAGATGATGTGGTCTGCATCCTCCACGCCGCTCAGTCTGTGTGTGATGAGCAGCACTGTGCGCTTCCTCAGGTCTCTCCTCAGAGCGCTGTACACCTGAGCAGCCAATCACGGCTCACGTTACAGTAAACCAATCACAACAACCTTACACGCCACTAAACCGCATGTATTCCGCTCACTGACTTTAAGCTGATTGTGATCAGACCTGCTTTTGATTCATATCATAATATTTTAAATGCAACTGACATGTGTTTCTACAAAAAAATAAAATTAAAGTAGAAACAATCATTCTAATGTATAATGCTCACTGACTTTAAGCTGATTGTGATCAGAGCTGCTTTTGATTCATATCATAATATTTTAAATGCAACTGACATATGTTTCTACAAAAAATAAAATTAAATGTATAATGCACAGAAAATATATTTTCCTAGTTTCTAAGTCCTACATATTTATGTGTATATTTATACAAATTGATTATAACAGGGGTAAATACTGTATGTATATTGTCTTTGTTTAATACAATAAATATTGTCTTATAATAAAATATAATGTATGCAAACCATATTACCCCGTGATCAATTGGTGTATTCTGATTGATAAAGTGATGATCTTACTCTGTGTTCACTCTCCGTGTCCAGTGAACTGGTTGCGTCGTCCAGCACCAGAATCTGAGGCTGTTGAATCAGAGCGCGTGCGATGGCGATTCGCTGCTTCTGACCGCCGGACACTTGACCACCCTTTTCTCCAGCATCTGCGCAGAGGTTCAGAAAAAAATACATTATTATATATTACGTATATAAAGTACTTGGATATGTTATGAAAACGTGAACATATACATATAACTGTTAAAAGGCAAGTTTAATTAAGTTTAATTTCTTTTTTTTTTTTACTTTAAAAGAAAAGGATAACTAAAACTGTTGAGTAATAGTGGCGTCATAGTTACAACATTGTGTTACCCGGAATAAACTTGAACTTTAAAAACTTCAAAAAAACTGTCTCCATAAAAATATATCTTGTCAGAATAGTTGATTCATTTGTAGCATTACTAAATTCTGATCGGATGGGTTAAATGCAGAGAAAAACTTTCCCCATGAGGGACTAATAAAGGTTCAATTATTATATTATTATTATTATTACAAAGGAATCAGTCGTAATTTAAAGCAGGGCATTATGGGATTTGTAGTTTTTGTCATGAGTGCTTCATATCACTGGGCCATTAATACCAATAACTTAATGGCTTCATATGAAATAACCGTTTGGTCTATGCTCAGGCCTTGAACATAGACCAAACGTCATGTGATTTAGCACATTCTGAAATTTGAGTCGCACTGAGCACAACTTTGTGTATATGTGATTGTGAACTGTAAATACATTTGGATATAACTTGTTTGACACTGTTTATCAAGACTTGTGCAGTGATTGGCTGAACTGTCACGGGCTATAAGCTTAAGGATTCGATTACATTTTCTCTCATATACATATAAACATCTACAAATGTTGCCCAAAAGTAACAAAGATTTTAAAAATAACACCTGAAAAGCAGTGTTCAGATATACTAACGCATCACCTGTGTCGTATCCTTTAGGTAATTTAGAAATGAACTCTGCATTGGCCAGCCGGGCCGCAGCGAACATCTCCTCATCCGAGGCATTCTCTTTTCCGTACTTGATGTTTTCTCGCACCGACCGAGCAAAAAGAACAGGTTCCTGTGACACCACGCTGATCTGTAACAGATGCTCAATTAGAAAGAGATTTTAGTTTTGGAAGTGTTTTAGAACAGCAGGACCTTCTCATGCAGAAACTGGTCCTTGTAGTCCAGAAGAGGATTTTCATCCAGGTAAATCTCCCCGGTTTGCGGCTGGTAAAACCTCTCCAGTAAACTGACAATGGTGCTCTTTCCTGATCCAGATGGGCCCACGAGAGCAGTGATCTGCCCTGACTTCAGCCTCAGAGAAACATTCTAGAAGAAAATAGACACCATCACATTGATCTTTCTGTATGAAAAGTTATTCTACATAAATTGCACCTGAAGTAAATCCTAGAAAATATGTAGGTAGATTGAGAGAGAGATATAAAGATGAATAGACAGATACAGAGAGACTGAATGTAAAGGAAGAGGTAACTTTTAAAATTGTTAAAATATTAAGTGATTGACCGATATAGAGACTGAAAAACATACATAAAAGAACTTATACACTAGATGTGTTTGTGTTTATTATGTAAATATTTATGTTAAATGTTGTGGGTACTTTTATTCTATTTTACTTTTTTTTTTTTAGAACAAGAGGGAAGAAAAGACGACCACATCTAATTCCTTGTTTGTCATGTACATATTTAGCCAATAAAACTGAGTCTGATATTAGATAGAATTTAGATAGATATTAGATAGATGGGAAGACACACAGACAGGTTGATATTAAAAAAGACAGACAGATAAACTGTGTAGAGATACAATGATAGAGCAGATTAGCCCGTTGACATTTATATTTTGTACAAACCTTCAATACGTTGGTGTCAGGACGTTTTGGATAGGCAAAGGTGATGTTTCTGAACTCAACATGTCCTTTCAGATTTTTCACAACCAGCTTTCCGTCTGGAGGAACATCGGGCTGACGGTCCACATACTCAAAGATCTTCTCGGAGGCACCCACGGCCTTCTTTACATGCGGCCAGTACGACATCAGAACCTGAGGACGGAGAAGTGCTTGAGCATAGCTGTGATGGCTTTACACTAGTACAAACAGCTCAAGGTGATTGTTTACCTCTATGGCAGATGTGAACTGCAATTCAAACAGCACAAAGGACACCAGATCCCCACTGCTGACGTCACTTCCTGTCACTAGCCGTCCGCCGTAGTAGAGAATGCTGACTTTCAGAGCCAGACTGGACATCTGCAAAAAACGAATTTTTTTTGAAAATGTAATAAAATAGATGTACGTAATATTATAAATAACAAAATAGATGGAGTTACGCTATTGGTCCAGGTGGAGGCAGCGTAAGCAGCAGCTTCCACTTTGTTGAGGGCGTAAGTTTCCTCCAGACACTTTCTGTATCTCTCGGTTTCTCCATCCTCATTGGCGAAGCTTCTGACCGTCTTCATGGAGGAGAATGTTTCCGTGGCCACATCATTGGCCTTGGCCAGAGACTCCTGCACTTGTGCGGACAGTTTCTGTCACAGGATTTTTTTAAGCACATAAGGAAGCAGATTCAAATTTGATCCATCCAAAAATCTAACTTTTATATATATAAAAAAAACAAAGTGACCACCTGGTAGAATCGTCCGGAGAACTCAGGAATGACCCAGATGATGGGCAGACCCAGGGCGGTGAAGAGGGACAGGCGAGTGGAGAGCCGCATCATGGAGCCAAACAGGAAGATGACACGCATGAAGTACCACATGAGCAGGCTCAGCTTCTCACTCAGAGACTCGCTCATGGTGTTAGTGTCCGTTGTGATGCGAGACACAATGTCACCTGAGACACAAAAACAATTAATATGAGACTGTGCACCTCGCATAACGCAGTACCTGTTGAGGCTTTGTCGAAGAATGCAATGTCTTGCTTCAGCACCGACTGGAAGACGAGACTCTGGATGGACGTGTGTATTCGGCTCATGGTGATGTTGTAGATCAGGTCACAGAAAAACTCACACACAGCACTGCAATCAGATCACAGTTCACCTTTAATTGTATAAAGCTGTAAGTTAATCAAATTGTATGAAAATAAAATCAATACAATTGTAAATAGAATGTGCAGCATACTTGAATGAAGGAAAACAATAGTTGTGAAAAAAATAAATTTAGCTGCAAGCAATTAATCAATGTACGATACTGCAAAAAAAAATGTGAAACAAAAAAGTCTCAAATGATTTATCAAAAAAAAATGAACAAATAACTAATTTTATCTTGTTAGCAATTTTTACTTGTCGATGAAGGTATTTTTTTTTCCTATAAAGTTAATTTGTTAGAAAGATAAATAAAATGTTATTCTGCTAATCTGTTATTTGTTATAACAGATTAGCTATATATATATATATATATATATATATATATATATATATATATATATATATATATATATATATATTATCATAGCTCTGGATGAAGTGGAAAGAAATAACATGCAAAAATCATACACAAATATGTGTTGCAAGTTTTGAGTTGGTATGTTGTCCGTTTCTAAAGTTAGTTAAAGTATTTTCATTTATAGTAATTTTACAGTAAAGTTACACAAACTATACGTTACGCATATCAACTCAAACATTTTCGTTTAAACTCTAAAATAACTGAAAATAAAGTATTTAAAGATTGTGAATTACAATAGGCAAAAACATTACAATTTTCATCACCTCATGAGGGTCATCAGGGTCATGACAGTGATAGCGTTGTTAAAGGCATCAGGCTGGTCTTCATTCATGATCCAATCTGTCATTTTACCAGTGTAATGTGGAATCGCCATCTCACCTGCGAGTCAGTGCATCAAGTTTGTTAGATTGTGAAGTTCAAGTTCAATTTTATATAGATTTGATATAAAATCTTGTAGAAAATTGGCTATTGAACACCAAAGTTACAAAATGGTGTAAAACTGCTCATTTGGTCTAAGAAGCTCCACTACACACATGAAAAAAATAATATCAGATTATATAACAAAGCTGCGTATAGTGGATTGTCGGACTAAGATGTTCATAATTCAGTATACAAGTCAGAAACATGAAACAAGTTTTTACCTAGGGATGAAACAACCACAAAGACAAAGACGACGGCAAACCGCCCAGTGAAAGGCTTCATGTACCCCAGCAGTCTTTGCAGCGAGGCCTTGCCTTTATGATCCACTTTTTGAGATTTGGTTGTGGGGAGGAAGGCAGGAACATAACGCTTCCAAAGCAAAGCCGACAAAGCCAGTACAACATGCCCCTGGAACAGCTAAAAAGACAAAAGCATAATTGTTATAGGGATTTTATATTTCACAATCAGGCTTTCAGACCCTACCAGAAGACACAATAATTTCAGAAAATGTACGATCATAAATATCCTATATTGTGTATCCTTTCTTCATAGGACACAAAAATATCTCAAAACAAAATTGGCATCTCACCCCTTGCCAAGTGTGCCAACCCCACAACTGCTCCACAGAAGACCAGCCACAGGCCCAGAGGAACGTTATGTAGACTGGGTAGAGAAGGCCATGAACTAAGATCGTCTGAGCGCCTTCAAACCCCCTGATCCAGGATGGGCTGCCAGAGAAGTTAAAGGCGAGGAAGAGGAGGAGGCCGGAGCGAAGAAAACCTCCAGCCCACAGCAGGGCGAAGGTGTTGTTGATGAAGGGTGTAGAGAGCTGGATGGCACCGACTGACATCACAGCAACAGCATCCATGCACAAGGCCAACAGGACAAACATTGGGGTGGCCATCTTATCCTTCATTTCCTGCAAAGAAAAACGCTTGTATAGTTACACTGTCCGTCCTTTAAAATGTGTGTTGAATCACTTTTACTTTCATTTTTTAAATGGTTTTCACTTTTGTTCCTGTTGGAAACGTATTCACGCTTTGTTGTCTATTTTGTAGTATTCATAAAGTAAATTCAGATCACAATTTTATATAGATTCAAAAAGTAAGTCATATTACAAAAGCCTGATTAAAAATGTTTAAGGTAATTCAAAACTCACCATAAGAGGAAAAAAATAGTACATACCTTACTAGAAGCAAAGAAATTTGTCTTCGTTGTCAAATCGTTGGATTTGTTATTTACAGTTCATTGTACTTATACATTAGCAACGTTTTGTGCCGTCAACGTGCACAAAAGTACCAAAATGAAATCGAAAGTACTCAGCCCGCCTTATGAATATTACCAGACAGTGTGACGTTTAAAAATGAACGGTCCTGATTGGCTAACACGCAGCTGCCGGTTCTGACGCACCCGCCTGTTTTTTTGGTAATCAGATGTCAAATAGTTGCAATGAATGACATCATCGAGTCTGTCGTGGATAAGTGTGGATAAGATATAAGTCTCCAAAAATCGTCCTTGAATTAATATTCTACTCCGACTTATTTACGATCATGCTCCAGTCACGTGGTAGCCTAACAACCTATTGTAGCGCAGCATTTGCTACGGCTAGTGAATATTTATGATTTCTTTTGCTTTAGTTCGAACTACATTAAAATAGTATTTCTAAACGGTATCATTCGGTAATGAATATCAGAAACAGCAAATTTCGCATTTACTTTCTTTTTGATATTTTTTCTATACATATTATTGCTTTCAGCCACCTAAAACGTTTAGGTACTTTTCAGATGCTTCTATTTTTAGAAGCCAAGACTAGACAATCATCTATGGGTTTCGTTTTGTCTTAGAGTGTATTACATTTTAAGTATTGTAAGTCAATTAGTATGCTGTATATATTTTTACATTTGTTATTATTTTCTCAAATTATTTGTGGTCATCATCGTTTTTGGTTGTAGGGTTGATTATGGTAAAAATGCAGAAATATAAAACTGAAGATATTATCTTACTTTAAAACACCCGTTGTTTTTATGATGTATTATTGTTCAATTGTCTTGTCAAATTTCCCTCAACACAATTCACACAGCACCATAACTCATAAACAGTCCTGAAGCTGGCCAAACTCATGCGACATTAATGACCTTTCACACACACACACACACACACACACACACACACACACACACACTCCCTCCTATTCTTTTCGACACAGTGGCAGGAAGTCGTCCAGATTTCCGCAGTGTTTTAGAAAGAAGAATGAGGGACAGAATATGGGAGGGAGATATATTTGTTTTCTCAGGGTTTACACAGTATTTCTGATTAGCCTGAACCTGAAGAACCGTCCAGACATAGGACAAACAGAGACCGGCTCAAATGAGAAGACCCCGGGTTCTGGAGACCTTCACTGGTGTTATACCTAAAGCGGCTCTGGTTCTTCAGACATGCACTTGACAATCAGACTGACTATTCTTCTCTGCTCACTCAGCACTTTATCTCAGGGTGAGTAAGACTGTTTGGTCTCTTTTTAATTCAATCAATTTGGTGTAGTCCATAGTGCTAGAAACATCAAGGTTCTGTGTTTGAGTCTCAGGAAAAGTGGGATGTGTATTAACATATTTAGAGCAAGTGTATGTGGAGTGTATAAATCGTGTGAAAATCGAGAAATACGAGTGTAAAAATTGTGCTGAAATGTAATGATGGTTAGATAACCACTGTTATTACTGTAACAGCAAAACAATGAAAAAGACATTTATTTTTTTACGACATTTCTCTAATAAGTTCAAAATTGGTTTGAAATATATTCTTTATATTCATATAGAGAGGGGGGGAGTAGAGAGAAGTATTTATAAGTAGAATGTAACGTTTTGATTGACTGATTCACAGTACATCGATCCACTCACTATGCTAAAGATTTTTTTCAGGCTAGAACTTCTGAATTCTCACTAAAATTAAAAACATATTCATACATGAATTAAATACAAGTAGTTGCAAGAATTCATATCATAGTAGGGTCCCCACCCATCCAAACCCCACCCCCAACTTACTCTAATCTTAACCCAAACTCAACTGTAGCTGTAACTTCAACCCTTAAAAAACATCAAAGAGCCTTCAAAGTTACGGTGCCCAGCCAATGGGCCCCATAAGTGTCTAAAGGGCACCACTTTAGTATGAAAACCTAGCATCCGGGGCCCCACTTTGACTAAATGCCTACACACACACACACACACACACCTGTCAAATACGCAGGTCCGTCTCTAATCGCCCCGTCTAACCTTCATCCCTCCCATTTCCTCTGGTTTCCTGTCACTGTGTGTCTCCTCTGGAAACGTCCTGTTTGTTTCATGGCTCTAGCTTCCTGTTTCTCCTGGAATCCAGAAATGTGCTGTGCTGTGATGGTCAGTGATGAAGAGTCTGAATCTAAATCGTAGGGTATTGATCAGACGTCTCCTTCTCCCCCTGTATAGCGTCCCCCGGTGACCCGTACGGCAGCTGCGTGGCGGGTAACGTGTGCCAGGGTAAGTTTGGGGACGGAGTGTGTGATGAGGAGTGTTCCAGCTCGGCTTGTCTGAGAGACGGATTCGACTGCATCAAAGACAAAGGCACCTGCACGTAAGACATCAAATATACTGTACAATCAACACACTAAAATAATCACGAGCACGTGATTCACAAAGATTTAACAATACGTAATGTGATACAGTTTATGGATAAATAAAGAATGTAACACGTCTATGAAATCAAAATTTTTTTTGCAATTGAATCATACTGTACAATCATAAACACCTTTCTCCCTCTTGCTCTGTTTTCTCCTACTATTTCTTTCTCTCTCTTTCTTTCTCTTGCTCTTATTCAACTGCTCTCTCTCTCTCTCTTGCTCTCTTTTTCCATAATATCTCTCTTTCTCTCTCTCTTGCTTTTTTTCCACTACTATCTGTATCTCTCTCTCTCACACACTTTCTTTTTCTTGCTCAATTTCTGCTGCTACAATCCACTACAATCTCTCTTCTTTCTTTCTTTTTCTGGCTCTCTCTATTTTTCTCTCCCTTTATCTCTATCTGCCTATATCTATATCTCTATTTTGTTCTCTCTCTCTCTCTCTCTCTCTCTCTCTCTCTCTCTATCTCACTTTCTCATTCCCTTGGTCTCGTTTTGTTCCATCTCTTTCTCTATATTTGTCTTTTTCAACTATGTGTAATATTCTCTCTACCTTTCCTTCTTGTTTTCCTTCTCTCCCCTTCCTTGGCCACATTCTGCTGTCTGTCTCACTCTCTCTCTCTCTCTCTCTCTCTCTCTCTCTCTCTCTCTCTCTATCTCTCTCTCTCTCAGTGCAGGGTATATTCAATACTGCAGAGATCACTATGATAACAGTCACTGTGAGCAAGGCTGTAACACGGGCCCGTGCGGATGGGACGGCTCAGACTGCTACAGGAACAAGTTTCCTGTCTGGGCCAAAGGCAGCCTCATTCTCCACACCAGAATTCCGGCTTTCCAGAGGGGTCAGTTCCAGAACGGCTCACTCTTATGGGCCTTGAGCACCGTCCTGCAGACCAGCGTCAAGCTCAGAGGAATCTCAGCTCTCCAGACCTCCACGGACCTTCTCTCCTTAGACACCCGGCAGCTCTCTGAGCTCTACACTCAAACTCCTGCTCATGACAGCGATGGGTATTGATCTGTCCGTCTGTCTGTCTGCTATACATCTCCCTCTGTCTCTCCACCTGTCCTTTTTCATCGTTCTTTTCTATCTGTCTATCTGTCTGTCTGACCGTGTTCAATATTAATTGAGTTTTGCTGCCATTTGTAATTGTTAGGTCTTGTAAATTTTGAACAATTCTATACAATTTGTCTCTACAAATAAACTACAATTATACATGACCTGTTTTCAGAGAAATATATGTACATATATTTATAATACACACATACGATTTCATACAAATAATCATTGTTTTAGGGGGCTGGACACAAATGACAACAACTTACATTGTTTAAGTTCAAGTTATTTATATAGCGCTTTTCTTCAGTGAATTCGAGTGAATGTATCCCACCTTCTCACCCAGAGCTGCTGATTGGCTCCAAAACTGACTCAGAAACTTAAAAAGCGGTTTATGAAATTGGCGGGTGGTTGGGCTACCTGATACCTTCTTGCTGTTTAAACAAATGTCTTATTATGGATTTGTAATTTCTTTCCCTCAGGTCAGTGTTATTCCTGCAGCTGGACAACAGGCCGTGCACCCGTCTTTCCTTTGCCTGCTTCCAGTACGCGGTCGAGGCCGGTCATTTCCTCAGTGCCGTGCTTTCCCATGCACAAGCCAAAGCCTCTTTCCCCATGATACCGGAAGTCCAGGCCGCCGTGATCAGCGTCCGGGGTGAAGATGAGGAAATTGGAGTGAGAGAAGAGGTGAAAATCCCAAAAGAGGAGGGTACAGGTACTGCTTTACTTCAGTTGAGAGCCATATCATGTTTAGAAATAAATTCAAAACTAAAAAAATAATTCCAAATTTCACACACCTGACATTCTAAGAGTCAATTTTTAAATGATCCAAAAAATATTCACATTTAAGATAATTATTACTATTAAAAAAAATGTAATTCAAATTTATTCGAGAAACATGAAAGTTAAAATGTATCATAAAAATTGTAACATTTAAGTAATAGCATTTCAACATTAATAGCATTTCCATTAAATTCCACTACATAACTTTGAAAAATTTGACATCATTCCTGTCTCTGCTCACAAAGAGACCCAAGCGTGGATGTGGCCCGTGGTTGCTATGGCGACGGGACTCGGCGTGGCGGTGGTGGTGATCATCATGGTCGTTTTCCTGTGGTTGAAGCGGCGGAGACGCTCGCGTGACTCCGGTGAGCGGGTGCGTCACCGATCCACGTTAACAAACGCCAACAACGATAGCAAAGCCTGGGCTCGGCGCGCTGAGGAGAAACGAGGCAAATCCGGACGAGAGAAATACAGACATGCGAAGAAGAAGAAAGGAAAGGAATCGGGGAAAAGACGCAAAGAGCCGCTCGGCGAAGACTCTTTCCACCTGAAGTAAGTGCGATCAGATCGGATCGTACTAATATTACCCACTACCTCTGTAATACCCAAAAAAATAAGGGACGCATACTGCAGGGGACGGGGTAATTTGCGTGGGCGTGGCAACGAAGGCGGGGCGACAAGGACATCACTTTGTGATACAGTGATCGCAATGTAAAATGTTTTCAGGAAAGTATGTACTGCGAAACATGAAAAAAGGAAACTAAACTCAAATCATACATTATTGGGTGGCTTGGATAGTTGGATAGTTTTTGCTTTTCTGTCATCCATGACACTAACTTCCCATAAAACACCGATGACGCTGAGTATTACCCAATCAAAAAAGGAGCATCTTCATAGAATGCGTGAGGGATGATTTACACGTGACGATGAAGGGACAAACCCTGTATTGATTCAAAACGGGACGCGCAATTACAAACTGAAATACTGGACGATTCCGTATTTGAACGAATTCGTGGCAAGATCGCACTGATTATTCTCCAGTCTCGACAGTGGGAGGAAATGCTGTGTTTCTGGTTTTAGACCACTGAGGAAGGAACTAGACATCGGAAGCGACACAGACGTGACCCAGAGTTCCATGGAGGACATCACCAGAACAATCCGTGACCACCGTTCACCCGAACAAAAGCATTTCCAAGGCAACCAGCAGCCCCCCCGCATGCTGGGTAAGACTCCCTCAACAAATCACAAATAAATGTGCAGTACATGATAGTGAAATCTTGAGAGAGTAACGCCAGGACTCCAGGAGTCAATGTTGGTGTTAAAACAACACCATGTACGTACTAGAGTTTCGAGGTATAAGTGGACAATTTTGAGCTGTTATTAAAAGAGCTTCAAGCGATTTGGTCAAACTTCAAAGGGCGGAGAGGATAAGATTAGAAATTTTGCCTTTACTTTTTAAATTATATAATTGGTAATTACTTGTTCATGAGTCACTATTATATTTTCACGGAATGCAGGATATATTTTAGAATACGAATATTTAGATGTGTGTTATATTCCAACATGTGCAATAACTACTGCTGCTACTCTGCAATACATACGCAACAATTTCCATATTTTTTAAAAGGTATTGCATATTCATTTGACATTTTTAACAATGAAATTATTTTTTTTTCCAGCACAATTTCTGTTGTCAGTCTTCACTACCTCTGCTCAAAGCACTTCCTCAGAACAGCCACTTCTAAATAGTCAATAGTGCTTTTCCTAACTTTTTGTCCGTGTATAGCGCCACCTAGAGGATGGGAAAGGAACCCAGTTTCGGCGCCACAAAGAGCTGCAAGAAACGTGAGTCTATTTTTGCTAAGCCCACGTATACATACAGCACCTGAAACGCAATATGGGATGCAACCCTTTTTCAGGAATAACAAACATAGTAAGAAATGCAAATTGGAAACAATCCTGTTTTTGTTTTTGTAATATGTGCAGAAATACATTAAGTTCCGTCTCACATACTACATATGGATTATACGTATATACTGTATAGGGCATTTGTGGCCCAGCGGTTGGGAGATTAAATCCCAGTTCAGTGGGTTCTACAACTGTGTGTCCCCGGTTGCGCCACGGTTTAATACTGCCCACTGCTCCGGGTTTGTGTTCACTGTATGCGTAACTTCACTGGATGGTTAAATGCAGAGCAGAATGTCGCCACGTTGACAAACTCACTTTACTCATACATTATTTTATTTTAAAGATGTGTGTAATGTCTTCTGTTGCGATGTACTAGTCTGCCCCAGTGCAGTGGTGCGGTCCGGACGGCTCAGTGGTGCTGATCCGAGCAGTAAGAAGTGGCCTGGACCGGGTTGTTCTGGAGCTCCTGAGAGCCGGAGTGCCGGTCAATAACACAGACCATACAGGTGAGGGCGACATTAACACCTGTTCTGACCCGATCTGCCCTGCACGACTGTGATGATGGAGCTCTGGTTCCTCTGCAGTTGGGGAGTAATGTGTTTCGTCCTCTCTGGTTTTGTCTTTCCTGTCCTGTCCCTTGTCTTCCTTAGCCGCGCTTATAAACGCATCGGATGAAGAGCAGAGTTAAAGCGCTGCTATTAACCCTTTCCCCTCATTAACCTGTTCCTCCTCTTATTCTGCACATTCACAGACACTTTCAGGCCTTTTTCCAGCTTCAGCTTCTGTGTTGTGAGCCTTCAACATCATTGCTCTTATCACTCCTCACTGACCAATTCCTTCTTGCATCTATTTCTCCCTCTCCGTCTCTTCCTCTTTTCATTCAGGGAGGTCCGCTCTGCACTGGGCATGCTCAGTCAACCACCTCCCTCTAGCCCGGACCCTGATCCGCTACGGTGCCGCTGTGGACCTACAGGATCTCAAGGTAAGGTTTTTTCAAACACATACATAAGTGTGAGTGATGTAATTAGGTACTAGGCCTCATAGGGGTATATTTTTTTTCTTTTTCTTTTACATATAGACCAATAAATTGTGTGCACATTTGTTAAAATAGAAATTTGCCAGCAATGGACTAATACAATAAAGGTTAAATATTAAAGTTCTAAATATTCTGTTTTAAACCAACCATCAAGTTTGCAACTGTATTATTATATATTATGAAGAAAAACTCTAAAGTGATTATGAAGTTTTTCGTATTTGCTTATTAAAAATGTAAAATAAAATTTCAAATATTTAGGGCGAAACTGCGTTATTTCTCTCGGCGCTTCACGGTTGCTACGACACCGCACGCTTCCTGCTGCTGAACGGGGCCAATCAAGATCTGTCAGACTGCAAGGGTCGGCGACCCCTGGACGTGGCTCGAGAGGGATTACATCATCAGGTCCTCGAACTCCTATTGGCTCACAGAGTTCACCGGGCTCCGACTCCTTTGGATCCAGCTACCGAGGTTCTGTGGGACGACCGGTCATACGTGTACTCGTCATGGGTGTCGTCTCCCCCGTGTCTCCCTGGTAGAAGCGCCTCTTTTTCAGGAGCCATCAACCACCGGGGAATGCAAACACCCCCACCCGTGTAAGTCATCACCGAAACGACTCATGCAGTTAAGAACTCAATGGTTTTTAAATGATTGTTTTCCTCCATCAGTGATTGGCAGATGAGCAGAGCTCAATGCTCCTCCCCACAGAATTGGCGACCATCTCCCAACCAATCAGCAACAGCGCTAGTCAGCCCCAGGATTCTCGGCAGGCCATCACGGCCAATCAGCACACTTCAAGAAGTGACATCAGAGGCAGAAGATGAGGATAGGGAGGCGGTCCAGGACATTAGTTCCCACTTCCTGTCTCCTCAGCCCGCACCTCGACAGCGCTCCTTCTCTTGTACCCAGCATGCCTTGAACCGCCGCTCCGGCAACAACCAACCAGAGCTGCCTGCCATTCCATCACTCGAGCAAACAGCCAATGAGCATGTTGAAATTGTGATCGTGCCCCATCCCCGAGAAACAGGCAACCAATCAGAGAGTGCGATGCCAGAGACGGGCCCCGGCACTACTGCGGTCGACTGTGAGAGAGAAAACACCTCAAACTGCTTTTCCAAACCCCCAAACGAGAGAGACCACAAACCCAATATCTCTGTTCAAACCAGCTTGTGAACCAAAAACAAGACCAAGACCAATGTTTTTTTTTTTTTTTGCTGAATGTTTTTAAAAAAATTAGATGCAAGCTAAATATGTGGATTTTCAAATTTATATTTTTATTAAAAATAGTTTTTCAAAGTTTCTTACATTTTATGAATCTCAGTGGGGTTATTGAGTCTATTTGTCCATCTTTCTAAATCTGTCTGTATCTATATTCGACTGTGTGCCTATCTATAGCATCTATGGCATGTCTACTGGTCTGTCCGTATTCATGCTTAGATAGGGAACAACGTAAAAACAATATTTGGCCTTTTGTTTTAAAACATTTCTAAATGTGTTAATTCAAAAGTTTCGTTTTTAACATTTGTGTGCATTTAATTGTTATGTGACTAATCTGCTTTTGCATTTAAAAGTAACCTAATTAAATGCAATACAACAATAATCTATAAAATAATAAATACAAACAATAATCTATAAAATGATTTAAAAAAAAAACATAGAACTATTAACAAAAATATTACTAAATAACACTTTAAAGCTACAGCCCTTGTTTTGCTTCACCATATTTTATATGCTAAGTACAGTGTATATTTAAAAATAATTTATAAGCAGTACATAATTACCATCTATTCAATCACAATTAAACTATCAAATACTGCATAATAATCAATATATTAGTTTGATCACAAAAAGTTGCATTTACCTTCCGAAGCAAAACCAGAACAAAAAAAGGGCCGCAACAGGGCAAACAACGGACAACAATAAAGACATAAGAGCTGACGTTGAAGCGCTGCAGTGTCGTCGAGTGTGTTCACAGACGGTCTTTATTGTAAAAGAGGTAGAGATACAGGTCTTTCACTGTACAGAGAAAAGACAGCACTGGAGATAGATACGTACGCATTCAAACTCTGAATATAGACAGCAAACACAACTCATTTAAAATATTGATACAGACACAAACCCAGTAAAAAAGAAAAATGCACACACACACACACACACACACACACACGCACACACAGAAAGAAAGAAACAATCTTTGGATTTTCCTCTATTGCCCCCTTCACCCAAGCCAAACCTGTGTGAGCTCTTTACAAACAATACTGAGCCGTGAATAATATACACAGAATAAAAGCAGTTGGTTCTGTTTAAAACCCAGAAACAGCCGTAACAAATCGCGAAAACTGTGATAGCGGAAAATAAACGGTGACGGCGATAAGAAAATAATTGGCAACGCGGCTTGTCACTCGGCCGCTCTCTCTCTCTCTCTCTCATGGGCCGAAACGCAACGGTCGTTTCTTACTCTTCTTTTTAAATTATTGCATTCGGGTGTTTCTGCAGAATCTCTTCCGCTCACTCTGAGCTGAATGCAGAACATTGCATTGGGAAACTGCACAAGGACGGTTTTCTGAAGGGTTTATCAACAAGGCCCGTTAATAAGTGTTTAAGGACTGTAAAAACTTCAAAATGTTTGAAAACAACATTTGACAATTCTTGCGTATCCGATTGAAACGTGATGTAAACGTCTTTTCTCGCAGATTGATGACGTTTCACTGACCTGAACGTAAATTCATTTCTCATCTCAAAAATCAAAGCAGAAAGCCTTTCTGATAATCCACAGGAAAGCAATAAGACGGCGTTTGGGAGGAGAGTGAGCGTCATCAGTCGGAGTTGTCGGAGTGATCGCTGGCGGGTGACGCGCCTGACGGAGGCGTGTTCTGCTCCTGCCAGTTTCCATTCGTCTGGGAAGACAGTGTGTGATGTCATCAGTACCCACAAATCATCACAATGATTTTTCATGTGAGAAAATTTTTTGCTAACCAAACGAATTAGCATATGCAAATAGGTTTCACTGACCCCTAGAAGATTATAACTTATTGAAATGTCATTAGGAGAGAGATAAGAGACCGATAATAACAAATGTCGTGATGTCAACAACAGTCCTACCTGAGATCCAATGTGATAAGGAGGCTGCTCTCCGTTCATTGGTGGAACACCCAGAAAACAGTCAGCTGACCCCGAGAGCGAGAACGACCCAGAGCCTGCACAAAACACGGCAGCCAGATGACGGACTGATCAGAAAAACATAAAAAGTGTGCATTTCTTGCGACCCTGCTAAACTTGTTAATGGAGTCATTTACAGATATTGTGCATCCAAGATATGGTATATGTTCATTACCATGACAAAAACAGCACTCTTGTTGAATTTATAAAAAAAAAGCTGCAAAATTGAGAAAAATTAATAATAATAATTGTGAGTCTGTTCTGTCACTTACCTACCAACTAGGGGTGGCCAACATGAGTGAAAATTCACATCACAATATTTTCTAGTGTCAGACCGTATCGGTATTAT
>MU204188.1:5146342-5149725 GCA_017309775.1 Paedocypris sp. Pulau Singkep | reverse complement strand
TTTTTTTTTTTTTTTTTTTTTTTTTTTTTTTTCGAAAAATGAGAGAGGGGGACAATGTCTCTGTGTCGACACTAAAAGTTGTAACAAAACAACTGTGTTTTACTGTAATAAAGTGTTTATAAACATTAAATAAAAATTTAATTCACAAATGTGTGACGGTTTCCACAATATCATGGAACAACTCAATACCAGTTTTCACGTTAATACCGGTTTAACCACCCACCCCTACTACCAACCTACAAGTTAATCGATCTGTCTATCTTTCCAAATGTCTAGTGGTAATATCTAAATGATGCTGAACTAACCAGTGGAGTTGGGAGTGTGGGGTGAGTCCTCGCTCTGTGTGGCTCCCAAGGCCGTCTTCATAGCATACAGATTGGCTTCTTCCTGGAACTTGCCAATGTTCTTCTTATAGCGAATCCTCTTGTTGCCAAACCAGTTGGACACCTGTTGCGATGTCAGAGCCAAAATGGTATCCGATCACTTTCAGCCGTCTGAGCCAGCGAGAGACCACCACTCACCTGAGAGACGGTGATGCCACACTGCTTGGCCAGCTCCTCTTTGGCTTCCTCGCTCGGGTAAGGGTTCGAGAGATGCGAGTAGAAATATTCGTTCAGTACTTCTGTGGCCTGTTTGCTGAAATTACGCCGTTTCCGTCTGTAAAAGTAAAGGAACTAATTGCATTCAACTGTGTTAAAAGGTTGACTGGTCTGACTGGTGCAGCACCCACCGGGCGTCCAGGAAGCGCGAGCGCAGGATCATCACGGCTTCACAAGTGCTCTGCTTCAGCTGCGTCTGGATGGAGCTGAACTTGCGGTGGATGATGGCCACCATGCGCTCAATCTCGCGGGGAGACACGGGACGGGTGCGAGACTGTTCTCGGAGCAGGTTCATTACGTGAGTGGTGAACTCACTGCAGGCCTGTAGACAGACAACAACAGCGTTTTCTTTAACGGTTATGTTGTCATAAATGCAGCAGAGTGAGAAGAGGATGCTACTTTAGGCAGCATCACATTTTGTGTTACTACAGAGCGACTGATTTTGGGCATTACTGTAACAGACAAAGGGCAAATTGTAACAGATATTTAACAATGTTTGAAAGGTGTAACCTTCTTTTATGAGGTAATTAAAAATTGTATGTTATTTCAACCAAAATTTAAAAATCGTTATTAATTAATTTACCAAATGTATCAAATACTATTACCGTATTTAACCACTGATTTTTCATTTTAATTTACATTTTTATAAAAATATAATAATAATATATTTTTTAATACCTTTCTAGCGCTGCTGCCTAAAGACAACATGTTTTTGTTTATTTGTGATTGTTCCTGACATAAATTACGAAAAAATGGGTGCCTATATTTACGTGCATTTATTAAACTGCCGAATTGGAAAAAATGTGAGTGCTTATATTCGAGAAAATACGGTATTTTATTTATTTTTATTTATTTATTTTAGACCAATTCTAATATTTAAGTGAGTATTTTTTGCTAATTATGAATTTAATATTATTTGAGAGAAAAAAAATTGATGGTAAAGTACCTGTTCGTATTTTTCCAGCTCTGTGTGGTAGATATTCCGAATTTGGCTCAACTTGCTTTTATAGTCGGAGTGTTCCAGAGAACTGTCAGGCGACATCCCACCGGAGCTGGTCGCGGCAGAAACCGCCGCTGCAGCCCCACCCCCTTTTTCTGGACCAGCCACGCCTTCAGCGAGCAGCATGTTGTCCAATCGCACAAGCTGTGGGTCCGGAGGCTCCTCCTCCTGCGCGTTTCTCATAGACAGACCTAGACATATAATATTCATATACATTTTTTAAAATACGTATACAGTATATGTGTTTATGCATACAATAATGTAAAGTGGTATTAAAGAGATCAGAGGCATTATGTGACACACAACATGCGTGAGAGCATTGGGCTCAGAGTAAAGTCATCCACAATCACAGAAAATCCCCCTACTTAGAATAACAAAACGTTTTCCAAACTTTCAGTTTCACGAAATAATATAAATTTATTGTAAAGCATTTAGCATATGTAAATTATGCATGGAAATGACAAGTATAAAATTTGATCAGAATAATTTTTCTTCCAGATCATGTCTCTCTATCCTTCCATCATTTACATACATATACTATATATTATACACACACACACACACACACACACATAATGTACGTACGTATACATATATATATATATATATATATTTATTTTTATTTTTTATTTTTATTTTATTTTATTTTATTTTTTTTTTTTTTTTAATAATAATGTAAAACTGCTGCTAATAAGGGTAACCAAGAAGATATAAATGTTGTAACGTTGAAATAAAGTTGACAGAAATGTAATAAAACAATGTAAATAGTAGTAGTAGTAGTTTATGGTCATTACAGCACTGGGGAGCAACATTGTAACAAAATTACGAGGAGAGTTGCTGCACCTTTGCTTTGTGAAGAGAAAGTGAAATTAAATAAATATTTTATTTTTACTTTATAATGAAACCTCTGGTTCTGATTTTCATGGAACATAAATATACTAAACAAAAGTCTTGTCTATTAGTTGTTTGCTAAATAATTTGCCTCTATAGCACCCTATTTAAAAAAAATTTAAAATAAAACGTTATTTACATCAGTAAAGTTTAACATCTTGAAATGCATCTTTCTACATTCATGATTCAATTAAAAACAATTGCACCACAATTATCCAACTAGTTTTACACAAAGTCAATATTTTAAGAAATATATATATCGATCCATCTATAACATCTACAGTTACACGGTATCATCTATAAATATCTATCTATAAATAAGTATATTTAAATATTTAAAAACGTAACATATGAAAAATAAGACATCATTATATAAATACATATAACCAAGTAGACACACCCACACATAAATAAATATATAAACAAACACATAGACATAAAGACATATATCCTATATAAACTTGGCCTTTATGTCCGTTTATGGTGTGTACATTCGCCGGCTTTGTCTAGCAGAACATGGCGACTGTGCCGAAGCTATCACCAACTTTTAAAGCAATTATAAAGTTCGCGCATCCGAACGCTTCACTCACCCGTTTTCTCTTTGATTTCGCACAGGACACTGAATAAAGCCGGTTTCATCCGATGACAATTTAAAGCGTGTTTTCTGTCAGAAAAAAAACAAGTCAGTCACCGAACACCAGCATGTTGACACTTCATTCTGACGCTCACAACTCAACTCATCTATAAACGGTTTCTGTCCGCTGCCAACACGATCTTCTGGCAATATTGCACACATTGTTATCTTATTTCAAATTTTAAAGAAAATTACTAATTAGTATCAGCATCTCAGGCTCCTGGCAGTGATTTGTGGTCAAGTATAATTGATAACAATT
>MU204188.1:5118842-5141342 GCA_017309775.1 Paedocypris sp. Pulau Singkep | reverse complement strand
ATATTATAGACATTATATAATCTATCATATGCATTCATTTGTGTAATTTTTTTCACACCACAAAGTTGTGGTCGTTAAAACAACTTTCCGTAATATTGACTCAATGAGGCAATATGGAGAGAGCAAGAAAGAACGTGAGACAGAATAAGAGGTAATGAGATGTAAGAAAGGGCAAGTGAGAAAGAGTGAGATCGTCAAAGAGAGAGAGTAAGAGAAAAAGAGAGAGCGAGAGAGATAAGAAAGGGAGAGAAGAGTGAGAAAGTAACTGAGAAAGAAATATAGAGGGAAATAAAATTTAAAAAGAACAAGACTCAGGTAAGACAGAACGAGAAAAGAGAGTGAGAGCAAGAAAAGAGAGGGATATAGAGGGAGTGAGAACCAGAAATGTTAAGAGAGAGAGACGCAGTCTTACGTAATATGACGCAGTGAGTGGCATAAAGAGAGAATGAAAGAAAAGCGAGTGAGAGCAAGAGAAAGTGAAGGAAAAAGAGAGATTAAGAAAGTAAGATTCTAAGAGGGAGGGAGAGTGAGATTGTAATAAGAGAGCGAGATGCGAAAGAGAGATGGAGAGAAAAAGAAGAGTGAGATTGAGAGAGAGAGAGACAGAGAGAGAGTGAGACGAGAAAGAGTAAGTGAGTGATTTAGTGAGTGAGTGTGTGAGTGAAAAAGACAGAATAAAAGATGGGTAGTAAGAAAAAAAGACAAACGAGAAGCTGAGCAAGAAAGAGAGACAGAAAGAGAATGAGAGAAAATAATCAGAGCCATAGAGAGAAAAAGAGAGAGAGAGAGAGAGAGAGAGAGAGAAGAGTGAGGAGACAGACCCAAATTATGAACAATGCTTCATTTTGAACTACAATCAGCATAACTCACCACAAGTGGCAAACAGAAACGAAAATAATAATTGTAATTATAATTCAGTGGAGAAGTGAAGTAGAGAGTGTGTGTTGTGTTCTCTCAGGCCCAGGGTCGACTGGAGGAGCAGCGCAGTGCGGCCCCGGGGCCCATGGACGACGAGGATTTCTTTTCTCTGCTGCTGAAGGTCCAGGGAGGCAGAATGGAGGAGCAGAGAACGGAGATGAAGCCGGTTCCTCAGCTGCTGTGATGCTGTGTCTCAGGTCTCACGGGTACCAGAAGACTTGCACTACTTCTCCGTACACACCTGAGTGACACACAGCATCTCTTGCTTTGTAGATCTAAGGTATTGTGAAGGATCTTTATGTCATGTCAAAGCTTTAATGTTTGAACGACAATAAATGTTTGAATGTGAATTACATTGCTTGGTTTTATTAATGGAGACCGCTGGAAGCTTTCCAAGACCATTGAGGCTTGAAAATGAAAAGAAGCTCAAGTTCACACACAGACACAGTTTTGTGTTTACATACATTTGGTGAAAATGTTTTCCAAAGATCAATCATTTAATCATGCAAGAGTGGGGGCAGTGCACAACATTCTGAAAAAGAATAAAACATATGTATATGAATAAGTAAAAAAAAAAAGTACCACCACATATAGTTAGTAGTAGACCAAAGTTAAAAAAAGACATATATTTAAAAAGAAATATATACTTTATATGCATATCTCAATTGCAATTCTACTATTTCCACTAGATGGCGACAAAGACAATACATTTTACAAAGACAATCAGCCTCTGTCGACGTTTTTTTGTAGCAATTATCGTATTTCACAAAAATATAGACGGTTACTAATATAATGCAAACTAAATAAATAAACAAATAACACCTTAATTTGTAACTTCTTGTAAATATTTTGTAAGTCAAATGTATTTAAAACATTTCATATTTGCATCCCGACTGTTGAAGACGAGCTGACTGCGTATATCTCGAGGGAGGATGTGAACCAACTAAACCAACTTTCCCAGCAAAAAAAGAAAAGCTTCTTCCCCTAAAGGTCAAACATTCCGCTTATACTCGACCAGATTCGTACTTAATGAGGCATTTAACGCGAAATTAACAGCGCACCTCACGCGCTATTCCTAAATTACCGTGTCATTAGCAGAAATAATGACGTTCCTGTAATTAAAAACCGGATATAGAGCAGAGAAACACTCCTTTAAAAATAAGCAACTGAGAACCACATTAGAATAAGTCTACTAAAGCAGTTCCGTTTTATAGTTCGGTCAATATTTGTGGTGAAGAGTTGGTGGTAAATAACACAGACAGGCCTGAACTGGTTTCCTTGACCCCTCTGCTGACCTCTGACCCCGAGGTCGGGATTTATTACAGCCATTAACGTTCGGTTTTTGTGAAACCTCCAGATTTCATTTATACTCTGAATATAGTGAAGCCTCGTCCTGACATTAGCATATTTAAATGAGCTTAATCAACTCCAGTGGCCTCTTCAGCACTGCTCCATCATTAGCCAGAAAATCCGATTCTAACTCCAGTTCTACCCGCTGAGGAGTCAAGAGCAGATCTGTCTTCGTATCATGATGGCGTTTATTTTCTCTTAACGATTACATTTGTTTTAATATATTTATATTGTGTGTATGCATGGAATTAGACAATTCCTTCTTAAAATACATTAAAAAGAGAAAAGCCACTAAGATATATAATAATTATAAGGCTTATCTATCTATCTATCTATTCATCAATCCATCTCTCCCTCCATCCATGTATCAATACATCCGTTTGTATGTCTGTCAAAACAACGGACAGTCGCTCCATCGACACAAATGTTTGTCAATCCATCTGTCTGTCACCAAATCTGTCTGTCTGTCTGTCTATCAAAACAACTGTTTGCCTAGACATCTGTCTATCAACACAATTGTCCATCCAATCTATCAAACACAACGGTCAGTCTATCCGTCTATCAACTCATCTGTCTGTTTATCTGTGCCTTTCTTACCATCCATCCACTTGTCAATTTGTGTCAGTGCTGGTCTTTCTATCAGTTTGTCAGTTTTTTATTTTATTATCTGTCCTGTTTGTGTGTGGGTGTGTGTTCATCCAAAAAGACAACAAGTTATCAAATATCATTTATTTTTTTGTTTGGTGTTTTTATAAAATCATTTGTTATACATTTAAAAACCGCATTTCCGTTCCATAGCGATGTAATCCGTGTTTTTACAGGTTGGAGGATGAAGCAAAGAAATGAAAATCTAAACAAGTGAGCAACTTATTTTCCCACAGAACAAGCAGGAATGTCAGTGTTATACATTTATTTCAAAACCAGTGATTCACTGAGAAAATGACATCACTTCCGTGTCAGCGCCCGAGGAAACGCGGGACACGATTGACGCCGTTAATGAGGATGAAGAGGAAGAAAAGATCGTTTCACCCAAGCCAAAGCTTCTGGAGAAAAGGCACATCCTGTAGAAACAAACATCCAACTGTGACTTCCAGTTTTAACCGCCACTTAAATTTGAGCTGAAATTAAAATTGATGTCAGCAGATTTATTTCAATAGTCAGAATTATCTCCAAATCCAGTCTTTGTTTTTTTTTTTTACAACAGTGAGATTTAAAGCTGGAATTACAAAGACAAGGCCGTAATTTGGAGCGTAAAAGTCTGATTTCTGTTTTAAGATTTTAGTGTCGTAAACGGGCTTATATACGTAGAACAGACTCTATCGGAATCCGATGTTGTTTGTCCTGATTCTGAATGCGTGGACGTGAAAATAATAGCTCTGGCTGAACAGAAAGTCGATGGAAGACGGACTGAAACCGGACCTGGAGCGCTCCAGCGCCATCTTTTCTGGCGTTTTATTGATTTGCTCGTTTGGTTGTTACAAAGTTAAAAGTCTGTTCGGCCGTTCCGGGAGAATAACATGCGGTGTGTAATTCCAGCCGTGAAAACATCTTCAAACTCTACATGTACATGATTAAATACTCACACTTCTGGGTTCATCCGAGGTTACGGGTGGCAAACTCAACGGTTTCCTAAAAAAATACAGGTAAAAAAAAAAAACAACGTTCCACCGTTCCACTGAGTCACTAATAAAAGCAAATAAGACCAAAACATGACCTTGAAAATCATTTCACGGTCATTTCATTCATCGAAAGGGTTTGTCTGCCGTTACGTAGTCGATCGAGATCACAACCCTAAAATCATTTCAAATTAGCGAATTCAGTGCAAACACGCTTTTATTTTACCATCGAAGGACTCTTATTTACTTCCTGTGGGGGGCGTCTGAATGGATCCCTGATTCCTGATTTGCATTATGACCCCATAATAAAAGTTCTGATCACCATAATGGCTGAAATTGGAAGTTAATTTAGCAGCCGTGGAGCGTGAAAACGCATTAAGACTTGTCAGAAATCCGAAAAGGAAGTGAGTTTTAATCTAACTTAAAAAAAAAAAATCTAAAACTGAGGGTGTGTGGCGCTAATCGAACAGCCCCCCACCACATCCCAATAGAAGCAGCATATAAAAGGAGTTTTTGCATGTACACAAACCCCTCAGACCCCCAGATACGGCCCATCTGAAAGCTCAGGCACTGACGTCACAATAAATACGCAGGGAGGAGATGCACCATCACGTCGGCTCTCAAGACCACCGCAACGGGAAGCGTGGAAGACGGAAAGCTGCCAAACCGTGATCATCCGAAGGCCCTCACACGTTCAGGTCCAGGCCACGGTGCGGATTCCAGAGGTGGTCAGAGTCTCTCGATGTCTCTGTACTTCTTACGCAATATCGATACCTGGTCCTTGAACAGAACGGGATCCAGCCTCATTTGTGAATGGACCAAGGGCATGGTGCCAAACCAGCTGGCAAATCTGTTCATGCAGGTCTGCCTCTGGGCAAAGTGGTCCGGATCGGCCCACCGTGACGCCCGAGAAGACTGAGAGGAGGGAAAACAGTGGATGGCAGATTACAATCTTTACAAACGCAAAATAAACTGCGAGATTAGGCTTTAAAGAAGAAAAATGTTCATTGTTCATCTGTGTTCAAAATTAGGAAGATTTTAAAATATAAAATGTCCATTTATGCATGTTCATTTATTATTTTATATTTATGTGCTTATATACACTACATTATATTTTCTATTCTTCCATATATTCTTTCTGCTGCTGTGAGATACAATTTCCCCGTTGTGGGACGAATAAAATAAATAATTTTTTATTAATACCTAATTCATCCATTCACACACAAACACATATCAGTAGGATGATGTTAGAGACAGACACACTTTTAAAGATTCTCTGCCCACACAGACACACACAAATAGTTAGAAATTAAACACACACACACACACGCGCACACACACACACACATCTTACATACCCCATTTTACCCACATTTTTGGCAATTTCCACATTGTGGGACTAAAAGGCATATTATTTTTACAGAGACTGTAACATTTATTTAGAATGTATTTAAATTGTACTTGAAATGTTTAATTTTAACTTTAATTTGATTTTGATTTGTTTAGCTTGTATTAATTATTATCATGTGATCTATCATGATCCCGCTGTGGTCCTGTGCTCTTCACCTGTCCCATCATGGTCTCCTTGTACTGCTTCTTCTGAGTGACCTTGATGGGCGGCATCTTGCTGACGGCCGACACCAGGATGTTCATGAGGATGTCTTCACAGTTGGAGAGTTGGTCTACCGTACTCTTCAAGCTGCCGGGCAGGAAGTGCGTGTACAGGAAGTTATAATACCTGCAGACAGGAAGCACATAACTCACATCCGACTCTACAATTCTTCTCAAGCAAATGAACAGAGAAATAATGATTGAGACAAATGGTTATGCTATTTTTCTAACTTTCAGACGGCCAATGAAAGCACTGCAAAAATTATATATATTTACACAGAAACATACACTTATATAGTTAAGATAAGTGATAATTAAGAAGCATTACCAGAGTAATTATTGAGAAACGTAAATGTAAGCGTTATGTTGAAAAATCACAATATATTGTTCATAATTAAGAAAACAAAAATTCCATCGCTTTGGCTTTTTATTACTTATTTTAATTATTAAAGGTAATATATTGATAGTAACATGTTTTTTAATCATATTATTTAGTATTTAATCGTAATAAGAAAATTGTAGAACTTTAGTATGTGTGAACATTCACGGATTTCAGTGTTTCACAATGTTCAAACAAGCAATCCAACACACACACACACACACACCTGTGGTAGAAAGCTGCCCCGGTCAACACCATGGAGTAGTCATTGGTCCACTTGGAGGTGTAGCCCCAGCGCTCCTTGTTGGAGTCCCAGAAATGGCTCCTCGCAGGATATCCCACAATCCTCTCCGGGAAGCTCAGCCAAACAGTGAAGGCAAAGTCCACCTGAGGAGACAGACCCTCTGTGAAGATGCTGGACCATTAATGGCTCATTGCTCACCTCTGTGGTCGAGAGCACAGTATCTTCATCCAGACTCAACACGGCATCAGTTTGAATGGAGTCGTAGGGGAAGAAACGGCTGCTCATCACCTAAAGACACAAATGACACATGACTCAGCATTCAGAAAAAAAGAACGCAGTAGCATTACACGAGACAGAGAGAGAGAGAGAGAGAGAGAGAGAGAGATATTGACCTTGCTGTCGCCCTCGATCACCACAACTGGCACTGAAGTGAACGGCCAGCGATGTTTCGCAGGAAGTGGCTTGTCACAGTTCCACAGAACTATAATCTACACACAAACAAACAAACAAACAAACAAACGGTGAAACAACACGTCACTTACCAAGTCACACGGATGAATGGGTGGATAATCAAATCTATAAACTTAGTATGCTTTAGTTGTAGATTTATAAATCAATGGATAATTATACACACACTGGATAGACAGACTGATAACACTAACATTAACACACCAAATAGATGTATAACAGATATACACTGGATGGCTTGACATTTGAAAGAAGAGAACCAGTGAATGGATATGCGAAAGAGAGATGATGGATGAAAAATATGGATGGACAGAGAAAGAGAGAGAAAAAGGATGTAGAAAAGGAGCGCTAGAGGGATGGATAAAAAAAAAGTTATAACATGATATAAACAATGGATGGAGAATAACATTATATATGTATGAATACAGAGCAAGAGAAACAAATGTAATGAACTAAAAAAAAAATTAATAATTATTAGTGAAAAAGTGTATTCAATAATTATAATGTTTATTAGCGGTGCATCTTGAATTCATGTGCGCCTTATAGTCCAAAAAATACGACACGTGTCCAAGTGATGACAAAAGCCTACAACGCGTGATGACTTGATCCTCTGTGGTTATTTAAAGGCTAAACTTCACTTCTAAACAAGAACAACCATTTAAATGAGAATGAGGACTTGCAGCATATTTGATCTCATCTCACATGAATGTGAAACGTTTTTTATTCCCGACCTGAGCACAGAACTGTGATTTGGCCACAGCCACCAGCAGCTTGAAGATGGGCTGAGACTGAGACAGCAGCGGCGTGACGGCGTGAATGACGGCCGTGAACTTCTCCTGCGGCTTGACCCCTGCACAGAAGATGAGGACGTCAGACTGGTGGTGACGGGAGGCGGGGCCTGCAGGAGAGGAGGAGCTCTGACCGAGCAAGGCGTAGAAGAAGGGGAAGTCCCTCAGGTGGGAGGAGAACTGAGGCAAGGTGAAGAGACCACCCGGCTGACGGTTCCACATCAGCGTGCTGCGGCCCCCGTGCTGCCAAATCCGGTCGTGGATGATCTGCAACGGAAAACCAGTTCGTTAAAATGGTTGAAAATCTGGGATAAAATATCAACAAATTATATATCGTCATCTTAATATCAGCAAAATACACCTCCACGATGCAAATATTTTTTGAGAGATTTTAGGCATTCACAAAATAATAGATCGATAATTATTTTTTGTTAAACGTAGGTTCAAGAAGGGCTGAATAGCGCATATTTATATCTAGTAAGTCGTGAGTGAGTGTGTGTTTGTGTGTGTGTTTGTGTGTGCACTATTTATAGTTGCTCTTTTTGCATTACATTTTTTTTTTTTTTTTGCAATGTTTGTTTTTACTGTTGTCATTAAAACTTTTATATTTGTTTCTGTTGAAACAGCTTTCTTTCTCTTCATTAACTTTGTTTGTCTGTTCATCTATAAGCACTGTGTGATTTTTTAGGTAAAAAAAAAAAAAACTCTAAAATTACTGTCTAGATACTTCTCTTAAAATACTTCTTTTTCTTCATTTATATTTGAAATATATAATATTTATATTAAAAATATGTGCATATAAGCACCCTCAAAGTTTTTTCTCTTCTAAAATTGTAAAAAAGGGGTGCTTATATTTGCGTAAATCCAGTATTGTTCTGCAATTGTTGACGGCTGGTTTACCTCCAGAGTTGTGAGCACAATCTTCTCTACAGAGGAGAAATAAGCTTCCCACAGGAACTGAGTCTGTTGTCGGAGAGACAGGATGCGGTCCTGATGAATTGAGCGGATCGTAGAGGGAATCTGTGGGAATGGAGAACGTTTCAATGATCCGAACACTAAAAGAAATGTCAGATTACACTAGTTTCAGAGGGTCAGAGTTCTAAAGCTACTTTATTTGCTCTTATTCATCAGATATTTTTACGGCGATGATCATTTAAAATGCATGTGTCTTTAGGAACTATTTAAAATCAAATTAATAAAATCATTAGGACGAATCAAATTAAATTCAAATCAATTAAAAACTTTTAAAATTAACAATTTAAAATTTTTTACATAAACTGAACTTAATTCAAAATAGTAGCATGACGTTTGGTTAATCCTTTAGGTTTTGAAGACATGACAGTTAACACTTTAATTTTAATTAATAAAAAAAAGCACCCAGGACAGTTTTCTCTGCACCTTTTTGAAGCCTGTGGAGTTATGAATGCAAAAAAAAAAAAAAAAAAAAAAACAGAGTGCGTCACCAGACGCTGGAGTGAGGCCGACAGCATCCCATTTCAATTACAAAGGGCTTGAGATGGAGGTCTCTGGAGGTCTTCAGACTGGTACTCTGGATGCTTCTGTGAACGTTCCGACTTTATAATTCATGCACAAGGATCTCAGCTGGGAGCTTCTGGTTCAACGAGATGCTCTTCTGCAGTCTGGCACGTGTCCCTCTGACCCCGAGGCCAGTGTTATATCAGTGAAGCAGACCAACCTGGAGGAGAAGCCTCTCGTCGCCGATGACCGCAGCCGTTCTCCAGTCGATGATCTCGGAGAAAGGCAGTTCCCAGCCGTTGCTGAGCATGACGGGCACACACGCAGCCTGTTCAACGCAGAAGAGAAATAAAGAAGGCAAGCACCATTACAATTTCCACTAGAAGAACGACTAACAGAGAGGGAAGTGAGGAATCGGAATTCATAAAAACATGCCATGCTGCGGAAAATAAAGACTAGAGAGGATCATTTATGAAACATTATTATTCATCAGAAAAATCAATGCAAATTATTTTTTTTGCATTATATAATGCATTGGTTACAAATTATGTATGACCAGATATACATTTATATTAAATAATGTTACAAAAATATGTTACAATGTTGAAAATACAAAATTTGTACTATTTAATACTGATACGCACACATACACGATTAAGATACGTACGTATATCATTAATAAACTAATAAAAAAATACTAAAATATATCTAGAATAAAAATATATTATATGATTATAAGATTGTATTAGGAATAAAAAAGTACCTCATAATGTAATAAATATATACAAAATATAATAATTAATAAAACAATAAATCAACTATAAAATAGCTACCTAATAATATAACAAACATAATATAATAAAATAAAATACAGAAAAATTATATAAAATATAGTAATGTATTAAAATAAAACAAAATAATTTGACGGCGAAACAAAGCAACCTTTAAGTTCAGTCATTTAATAAAGCCGCGTCATTGACATTAATGAGACGTTCACTGCTCACTTCCCTGCCCGACCAGTAAAAGAGCTTTGAAACTATCCGGAACAAGAGAAAAACCACCAGCGCTGGCTGGATTTCAGTAGAACCGTCCGTCCAGGCCGGTCCTGCCCCTAATCTGCTAAGCTGCTGCCTCCCATCTGTAATATCATCCCGCTGTCATGGCCTGTAATCCGTACAGTGTCATTAACCGCCCCTCAATCTGCTGAAATACATACAAACCAATACAGCGGCTCAGAGCTAAAGCCGCGCAGCACGTGCTGCACTAAAGACTCCGGAACCGGAGCGAGAAACAGGAGAGACACTGCTGCATCTACACATTCATCCATTTACCTGTCTATCCATCTACTAATCACAATTCCAACAATTCATCCGTCTATCCATCCAGTCATCTTTCTGTTTGTCTGTCTGTCCATCTATCCAGGTTTTCATCCACATTACACATCCATCCATCCATCTATCCATCCATCCACCCATCCATCTGCATGCCTGTTTATCCATCCAATCAATCTGCCATTTGTCTGTCCATCCATACACTCCCCTTCTATCACCTATTCATCGTTCCATCCATCCAACCATCCATCCATCTATCTATCTATCTGTAGGGAGCCTATCAGTTTATCCGTCATTCTGCTGTCTGTTCATCCATCCATGCTTTCATCCATACACTCCACTTCGATCCATCTATTCATCGTTCTATCCATCCATCATTTCTCTACCACGCACACAACACACCTGCAGTGCCTCCAGGAACCTGAAGGATCCGAGGCGTCGTCCTCTCGGCACCAGGCAGAACGTGGAGTTGTGCAGCATTTCTTTATAGTCAAACCTGGTGACAGAGAAAAGTGAAGATGGTTATGAAAGTCGAGTTACACACACAATTGTGCTTTTCTCGATCCCAAACCTGGATCTCAGCAACAGGAACAGAAAGAAGGAATCACTTCAGAAAATGTGTTTGACACGTTTGTTACGTGTTCAGTGTCTCACCGTAGTAAATCAGGAATGAGGAACGAGTGACACATCTCATGCATGTGAACGACCTCTAAAAAACCTCATTGACCTTCTTGACCCCGTGAAATGTCTTTTCTACCCTCACGTAGCGCTGCGGGTTTAAAAGCCTCGGCAATCTCTCCCAGCCATGTTTCATTCCGCACTTGGATTAAGGGGCTGTTTGGAATTCCTAACGCGACATTCCTCAGGTTCTGTCAGTGCTGAGGCCTGTCCGGCTTCTCTCCCTGTAATCCATGATGCTGTGCATTCCAATGGGCTTTCTCAGCAGCCGAGATGCTGTAGAGCGGCGGACCACCACCACTGTCAGTGGGAGACGGGGTCTCTCGAGTGACAACAGGATGAGATGATGTGCACAGAACACCACTGCAGTCCACTATTCGTAATATTAAGCAGGGATGGCAATAATCCTCAATAAGACAAAAAACTGCAGAAAAATAAATAGAATATCTATAATATAAACGCAAAAAGTGTACATTGAATAATGAATGAAAAAGTTCTGAATGATACTTCTTCATAGGACACACACACACATACACACACACACATTCATAAAAACACTTTCATACAGGTGTATACACACACACACACGTACTGTATATGCAAACACACACATAAACTCAAACATGAAAAACACACACTTTCATACACGTATACACACACTCCTGTACATAGACAAGTGAAGAGGGTGGGACTTACAAAAGCAATGTCCCAATTGGCTGTAACTTAATTCAAAATAAAGCTAGCTACAAATAAACTTATTTTGATAGAAAATATTCATTTTATTTTATGAAATGAAAAAGACTTTGTTAAACAAGTAATGAATTATGACTAAATGTAATAGAAATAAAAATAACCGGCAATATACTTATACAGACTTTTAAGGACACACTGATATCAATAAACAGAGGCTCATAGACACTTTTACATGAATGAGAAGCTTCACCGTAGCTGTAGCAGGTCGGCACAGGTAAATGAGATTAGAGGAAACGAGAGCTGGTCTGGTTTTCACCAGCGCTGCCAGGTCACTCGGTAATGAGTGCCATTAATACAAGATTCAACCTGCATCTCATGACAAGCAACGCCGCTGAATTAAACATGTTCCGGCCGTCTGCACATCCTCCAGATCACGAGTGAAAGACTGAATGAAGTGGAGACTGAACGCTAGTTTACACACCAACACACGAGAGAGAGAGAGAGAGAGAGAGAGAGAGAGAGAGAGAGAGAAAGAGAGAGAGAGAGAGAGAGAGAGAGAGAGAGATAGAGATAGAGAGAGATTGAAGATAAAAACAGACTGATGAAGACAGAAGAAAGATGGAGAAAGATTGAATGATGGAAAATAAGATATTGATGGATGTTGAGAGCGCAAATGGTTCATTCATGTAGATGGAGAGAGAGAGACAAAGACTGACAGATGAAGAAAAGAAAATAGATTGATGAAGAATGAGATAGATAGATTGCTGAAAATAGATAGCAAAAAATCAAAGAGAGAGAGAGAGAGAGAGAGAGACAGACAGACTTATGAAGATGATATCATGAAATGATTAATGAAAATGAAGTAAGAGATAACTTTATGGAGATGGAGAGATAAAAGATTAATGAAGATGGAGAAAGCCATGGATGAAAATGGAGAGAGATAGATTGACGAAGGGAAAGAAAATAGACAGATGGTTGAAAATGAAGGGAGTAATTAATTGATAAAGATGGAGAGAGAGAAAGATGAAGATGGAGAGAGAGAGAGAGAGAGAGAGAGAGATAAAGAGAAAAACATTTTGTTGTAGTGTGAAGGAGATAAAAAGATAGATTTACATAGAAGAAATAGACAGAAGATAGGAAATGAAGAGAAAAATTGAATGATGAAGCTAGAGACAAAGCTGAAGATAAAAGAGGTAGATTGATGAAGATAAAGAGAATGATGAAGATCAAATAAATAGACTGAAGAAAGAGAGAGAGAGAGAGAGAGAGAGATATTGATAAAGATGGAGAAAGGCCATTGCGACAAGTCATAAATCTCCAGTAATTGTTGGCGCAGTAAAGCGACGGGTGGCGTCCGTGTGCTGAGTAGCAGCACTGAACTCTGGGAAGCGTGAAGCGTGTGGTAGAAATGTAGGACATCGGTGTGAAAAACTCTCCCCTGCAGTCGTGACTTTCACTGCCGAGTGTCTTCTGACTGGAGCCAAAGGCCAAAAGGCAAGAAGAAAGCAGATCCACGCGGCCGGGCCAGATGGGCTCACGTCTGGCCTCAAGGGCAAATGCAGCCGATTCATTATCCAGCGCAGAAGGCGCCATTAATCATCACGACTCCCGTTCACATCGTCCTGCACAGACATGCCGTTACACCGCCAGCTCACACCATCAGACCTACAACGCTCAAGCCTTCACACCAGATCTTGGTTGAGAGAAACTAGAGTAGAAATACCAAAATTGCTTCATTAGTTTGATTCTAGAACGTTGATACGTTCGGTATTGAAGTTATTGAATGTTCTAGACATGTGGATTAGTGGGCAGAAGTGTCTGGGGTTACTTCATTATTATGTCTGGGGGTCCTCACTATTTCCACGATTAAATATTGAGTAAACAAAAAATGAGCAAATCAGAAATGAGGTGTGGAGAACAACAGAAAATTGATTTTGTTTCTTCTGACCAAATCTACAACAATTTAGCAGAAAACTGATTTGAGAACGATTGAATGCTGGGTTGCTGATTAGACGTAGCAAAGCATAAGATGCTCGTTGTGAACAATTTGTTGTGTTGTCCAGTGTCACCTCTATGTCACTATTAAGAAAGAAAGAAAGAAAGAAATGAAACTTTATTAATTCCTCCGTGTGGAAATTAGTCTCTGCATTTAACCCATCCGAGCAAACTCGCAGCAGTGGGCAGCCTCAAACAGTTCCAGAACTTTATTGCGAGTGAAGGAAATTGCATGTGTAACGCAAACACTACATTAACGCAAAATTTTGCCGACAGCAACTTTAAATACGCTTCATTTATTAACACATTATATCGTATTTTTTTCATCAGCATTTTTTTTTATCTTATAGAGTTTACAGTGTCAATGCAAACATTTTATCAATTCTGTTTTTTTTTTATTTAAATTATATAAAAAAATATTTCGTTTTGACAATCATATAGGCATAAGTTGACCAGTTACAACAGTCATTTTTCACAGATTTTGCTCATTTGTAACTAATTTGTATCGCAGTAATGATTAATAATCATGAATCAATAATGATTCTACATTCATGAATGACTTTAATGATTCAATCAATACAGAATCAAGTGAAACCTAGAAACCACAATATTTGTTTTGGTCTTTTTTTTCCTTGCAGAAAGGCCGGAGTGGAATGGACTGTAGCTGAAATGCGTTGGCATGTTGGTGTGTGTCTGGTGGCCAGACGGAGGCCTGACCCACACTGACCCGGCCACACAGAGACGCCCGAGACGCTTCACGTCCCCGAACAGCGGGAAACGTGTCCATGCAGGTCGCGCTTAACTGACACACATCATCCCAATTTTCAACGCTCTACACTCAAGACACATAAACTGAGGTCGGACAAACAGAAATAGGTAATAAGGTCCATCATAATTATCTTGATTGTTATTATTATTAATGTGCAACTTCCCCGCTGTGTGAATAATTAAGGTACTTTCCATTTACTGTTCCATTTTATATAAATATAGCAACAATCTTAAATGATAGTAATATTTCTCTTTTTGAATTTTTTATTATTTTTATATTTATTTATTGTGTCATTTTTGCTTACAGCATACTTTTCATTCTAAATAAATATTCCATATTCTGAACTAGCCCTTATTTATTATATGACTGAAGCTGTTACCTGTAAATTTAAATCCCTTGATTTAAATCCCTTTCATTTAAATATAATTTAAATGAAAGTTTTCATTAGGTACTCGGCGAGTATGTGATAAGTACTCGGATATCAGCGAGTACTTAATTGCAAGTACTTTACACATACTCGTTTTCCAAAAAAAAGTGTTATCAGTGCATCCCTGGTATTATTAATATAAAAAAAAGTGAATATATAATTATGAAACATTTTTCCACCTTACCTTTACACATTTATTTTTCCTACAAAGAGAAACATTAACAAAAGGAGAATAAAATGTTAACCATAAACTGTAACACTACAGAAGATCAAATGTACATTTTATCCCTCTGACATCAACAAGCCATTTCTAGTTCCTTCCAAACTTCAGATATTACAGAACATTGGCCTGACATCAGTAAACTCACGTCCAAAAAAAATTTAAAATATAATAACAAACAGGAGAAATAAGTTATTCCAGGAAAAGCTGTGTGTCTTTGTTGTTCACAGCCATCGTCTGTATTTGGAGAGCGTTTGGAGGCTAAAAATAAATGGAGCAGGAGTTGAAAGTGAATGTCATGAATAAAAGAGCAGTGGGTTCAGTCTTGGAGAAGTTTGTCAGTTGTGTCAGACTCTTAATGTCTTTAATCCACCGCGGAGGGTTTCAGCCTAAGGAATGTCAGTGTGTACGGATCCCGACAATCACGCGCTTCTGGATTTCCGAAAATTTCAGATCCAAACGGACCCGCTCACCCGGGTCCATGCTTTAGTTTAAGCTCGCAGTCCCAACAGTAAATGTTGGGAACATCGGCCTCAAAAAATAAATAAATAAATAAATCAATGCTTTGCAAAAGCTAATTGGTAAATGCAATTGATAAATAGCAACAAAAACCCCATGAGACCAAAATATTTTGGTTCACAAACTCAATTTCAGCTAAAGAACAGGCCACGTACTTTCTTGAGTAATTTTTCTGATTCATTCAAAATGAACAAAACATTCTTTGAAGTGATTCATTTCTCACGTCATTTTTAAGATTCAATAAAATCTCAATACTCGACTTTGAACGTTAGCAAACTTATACTTGAAATTTCTTAAAACTTGTATTTGTTACTTGTCACTCGAAGATTCATTCAAAACTCAATACTTGAGTCATTTAACGTTCGTTCAAAATGAATGACTCATTCACGACCCACGCGTACGGATCAATTTCGACAGTAAACTGTTAATGTCCTGTCCTTTTTGATCTTGCTGATTGAACGTGAAAAAAAATGACAACTCTGATCATCCAGTCACTCAATCTTAACTCTTTTAACAAGTCTAGCAGCAAGAGCAGATCTTAGTCACATGTTCATCCTACGTTTATGAGTATCGAACAATAAAGGTTGTAATGACATTTTGAAGCAACGTAGAGTAACGTTTTCTCATTTGAGCGAGTTTGCTTAATCAGACCAAAATGTCCTTATTAGCACCAATATGACCATGTCCCATTTTGAGGTACAATTAAACAGAGAAGACCTCATGTACAAAACTAAAATCTGGTTAATTTGCAAACTCCTCCAGTATTTATAGAATATAGTATAAATTCGGCTAGCAGTCACACTCCAATTCTCTTTCACGCCAATGTTTGTGTCCATCCTCAAATACTTTAGTCTCCATTTACAAAAAGTCACATATTACCGAAAACATTTTTCCCTGAAAGCTTTGAAATGGGCCTGCCGTGATCAATGGTGGCCTAACACACACACACACACACACACACACACACACACACACACACGCCACAAAGATGCAAAAAGATGAAACAAAAATACACCAATTTATACCCATTAAACTCAAGTTCAACCAGAACACAAACATGGCCACACAAACCACTACTATTTACCGAGTTTATAATCGGCAAAGAGTGGGAAAGGTGCCACATTAGAGTTGGGCAGAGGGATCTGAGGCCATGCTTTCACGCCGCTTCGCCATAATCCTCTCGGGTCACCGAGGGGCCATTGGGTTTAATGAGGTATGATGGGAACACCGGGGTCCTGCTGAGTGGAATATAATTCTCAGACCTGGGTTCTCAAGAGCAGGAAGAGATCCGGCTCCAACCCGCATGTGAATTCCACAAATGGAAGAGTTCCAGCGGCGCGCCAACTGTTCCCGCCACCGGAGAGCAAAGCTCCAGCAGAGACGAACCCAAGCAATATATAATAGCGTTTGATTTCTTTTGGGCTCCTAATGAGACAGACTGAAGGCCATTTCCACTCAGTCCGGCGAAAATCAAGCCTGGTTAACACATTCCCAGCACTGAGTCTAGTGATTAAGCTCAAGAGCAGGAGGGTGGAAAAGCCACAGGGGGGTGAAGGTCTCAGGGTCTGGATGCCAACGTGGAGCTAGTCGATAAAATGCTGCTTTTATGCAACAGGCAACATTGGAGAACAGGATCGGGCCTGTTAGTTTGTACGAGTAAACATGTGTGATATGGACAGAGTGACAAGGATGAAGAGGATCTGCTGTGGTGATGTTCAGACAGGTTACGAGATTCGGAGCCAAAACGCCAAAAAGCCCGATGAATTCCGGAAAGGTGCAACCTGATCTCTGATCTCCAGCATCCCCATCGAGTGGACAAAGGCCGAGGCAAGTCCAGGCAAAACGCAGCCCATCTCCCGATAGCAGGCGAAACAGGTTATCAGAGACACGGCAGACATCTTGACTGGAAGGAAGAGGAAACGTGAGATCTGCCAGGCGATGTTGAACAGACGAGGACTGAGATCAAGAGGATTTCCAGATCACCATCAAAGTCATTACGAAAAGACAGTTACAATGCTGAGCTCTGAAACACCTTAACGCTTTTATTTTGACTTGGTTCCGAAACCTTGAACATGTCGAACTTTTCTAACTAAGATTGAAATCTAATGGTGATGGGGGAAAAGAAACAGTAAAGTAGCATCATGAATACCATCATGCAATGGAAAAAATTAACCATTGAAATAATGAAAATAGAAATGACATCTTAGATTTTGTTTTCTTTACAACTTCAGTTTTAACTCTAATGCATACGTAGAATTAATTCAAAGCATTTCATTATATTATGATCAATCATTTACTAGACCTCAAAATTTGGATTTCCCAATTTCCACAGCTATCGACCGACTCACATTTACCGAGTTTATTGAACTTTCAAAAACGTTGGTTCAACTTCACCAGCCAAACTTGAGTAATCTGGTTCCCTATGATAAGGCCGCAAGAGGATTATTCAGCGGCTCGGTTCATTTTATTTTCAAGCCCAAATTAACTAAAAAAAAAATGATATTCCTAAAAATGATTACACTTCCTGCGGCTTGAGGTGGAAAAGCTTGCGGCAATTTCATTATGAAATATTTTTAGCTGTAATTGATTTGTAAAGTCTCCCCGGATGGTTACGGCGACTCTAATTGAACCAGAAAGACTAGAATGGATTCATTTGATCAATAATCCTCAGACCTCCAAAAACGTTCAGAAGACCCGAGGCTTTACGCGACTCCATGGAAATAGATTTTACAGGCGAAATAGCAGAACCCTGGTCATGGAAGGAAAGCAAGTCGTCACGGGCAGCGCGGCCACGTGCGGCGAAAACCCACTGCGCTCAGCATTCCTCATCACATACATCACCCACACTGCGCTGCCAAATACATCATCCTGTCAGAACACCTGAACGGCTTGAGGAGCAAACCAGAAACCACAGGCCCCAACCAGAGTCTGTCCCATAAAACCAACATGTCATGCAAACAAACATCAAACTCACACAAAGACTCGGGAAAGACAACTACATTAGACAAGGACCAACCAAACTCATTTATACATTCCGAGTATCACACAAAAATCTAAATTAGTATAATTTTTGAAAATGGCATGTCAAGGATAATGTCATCTAATCAGGGTTGATGACGCTGATGCCATTTAATGAATGATGTCATCAAGGATGATGTCATAGGTGTGATGTTACCATGATGATGAGGTTTAATCGTGAATGATGTCGTCGTATGTGCTGTCATCATGGGTGCTGTTATCCAAGTTGATGTTTTCCAATCATGATTGATGTCACCATATCATGGATGATGTCATCAAGGATGATGTTATCATATGTGGGGTTGTTATGGATGTTGTTACCAAGGATGATGTAGTTTAATCATGAATGATGTTGTCATGTGTGGTGTCGTCGTGGGTGTTTTTATCCAGGTTAATGTAGTCTAATCATGAATGATGTCGTTATATCATGGATGATGTCATCATGGATGTTGTTTCCCAGGATGATGTCAACATCTTTGGTGTCGTCATGGATGCCATGGATGTTGAATATGATGTTGCTGTGGATGATGCAATCACGGATGACGTCATCATCCATAAAGTCTAAAATCTAAACTAAAAAAATAATTTGATACAGTTGAGCAAAAGGTCAATAGATCCGTTAGTCCGTTGACAGTATTTTCGTTTACCAATCCTGCATTAATTCCTGTAATGAAAGTGCCGATTCAGCGCACATTAAAGCATTGATGGATTTAAGAACTGATGCTGGCTGTGAGTGATTGACACCAACAGCGTTTCTTCAGCCTCGATTTCAGTCATAACACTTTAACCTCAAAATGCTTTTGGGTTTCACAACATGTGATTAGAGCAAGAACGGCCATTAAAGTGGGACTGTCTGACAGAGAGTTAAAGAACACCTGAAAACGCCAATAAAACGCTTTAGTTTCGCTGTCAAAGCCTTTTAACTTTCCCTTGTTGTTTTTCAGGAGACGCACTGGAACATCTGTTCACGACAGACCGGGGGAAAATAAGGCCATGGAAAACACCAGCAGTCTCCGCACATGAACTATAATCTACGCATTACCTCATAGTAAAGGACTATATATGACAAAAAAGTCCCACAATTATACTTAAACGCACTTTACAAACTGTCAATATTTTAATGTGAGTACATATATTACTTTTTTGTATATCATTGTATAGAAAGTGTACGTTAGCAAAATAAAAATGGTATAAACCTACATTATATTTATACATACACAGACACACGATATTAACGAATATCATATACAGTATGGATATTATAAAAAACATAATATATGCACATATTTTAATAAATATTTATATACACCGACTTATTTAAAAGTATTTAATTTAAAATAATACATAAAAATCTAACAACATCACAGCACATATGCAATACATATTAACAAATGCAAAATACAAAGCAGCAATATAAACATGTGGGGTTTTTTTTTACAGCAAATGTGAATTTGTCTATATAAACATAGGACTGTGGAGGGAAAGCACGCATTTACATCAGCAAAAAAAGACGTGTTTTATAGACACACATCTGTGCGGCCTGTAATTAAACGTGTTCACTACATCAACGACACAGACAACATCATCAAGCTGAGGGTCCGTAAAATCAGCTTCAAAATAAGGCAGGACACAAGTCCACAGCAGAAATATATTGGCTTTATACTGTAAATATCTAGTCAGTGCTTCCGCGGAAAGAAGGAAGTTCATGTGGAATCACAAGCCGGTGTAAAGCAATACACTGCAAGACTGATGTGGAGTGATGCTCTAACGAAGACAGTCTGACGTCCCGATGTATTTTTAGAATCCACAGCTCCGGCTCGACTGCAACCAGATCCAAAAACGTTTCTATTGCAGACACGTCTGAAAGCACGTTGACACGCTAAACTACACCGGCCTGCGATCCTGCTTCACCCGTGTCACTGCACAACCCAAATCGCAAAACTTCAAGAGAGAGAGAACACGGTTACTTATAAACTCCGTATACATGATGTGATGAGATTATGTATAAATATATGAAAACAAAATGTGTTCAGATATCCTTATCGCAGCACTTTGGAAAAGAAAACATGTGATTTATGAAATCACCATTGAACTTTATGTCGCGTTTTAGTGATTAAACTACGTAAAGGAAAAATGCATCTTCATGAACGCATATGCATGAGTTCAGCTGTCCGGCTCTTTACAAACTAAAAGTCCCTTTTGCAATTCTTGGGGGGGGGGTCAAACGCAAGCTTTTTGTAATTATAGGATAGGATAGGATAGGATAGGATAGGATAGGATAGGATAGGATAAGACTTTATTTATCCCACTAGAGAAAATTTTTTGTACATCAGCAGCAAACAGAAAAACAAATAGGAACAATTTAAAAGACAACAGTGAGGAAAACAACAATGAATAGATGTGTGCAATAAATAGTAGTGCAAAAAAAAACAACTGCGCAAAAAAACAGTGGTGCAAAAAGAATATAAAGCGCAAAACCAAAACACACTAGTGCAATATAATTTAAATTATTTTAAACTACATTTGACAATATGATGACAAATAGCTCTACAACTTACTACTGAGAAAAAATATTCATGGTTAAACAGAAAAACAAGACCGCCTGCAAAAATCCATCCATCCTCTTCCCGTTAAGATGAAATTCCCACACTTCTGCTTTAATTTTCCCACCTGCTTTGCACTACACAGTGAGACCTTGTAATCTGTCATTACTTCCGACGGACGCATTAGCTGCGCACTTGTGTGCATGTGTGTGTGTGTGTGTACGCGTGTGTGATGGATTGTACAATTACAAAAGAAACGTTAATTAATTTCCATCTGGTGAAACGACTGAACTCTGTTCTGAGATCAACTTTGCCCGGTTGATAACCTGACGGCATTCCGAACATTCCGACCAAGTGTGGATGAACAAAAGGAAACGATGTCAAACACGGTGACATTCCCTGTAGCACGACATGACAAGCGCGGGTGGGGGGCTCAAAAAACATATTTAATTATATATTATGAATTATTATAATGATATATTAATATTATTAATATTAATGTTGATATTCTTATTAAAGAAATGTAAAAAATATGATTTATATATATATATATTTATACTTTACATATATTTACTGTAAACCTAAAGTTCACATATTTGACACTTTGAACTGTTTAAAAAGGTTTTTAAAAATAAAATAAAAAATTGTACACGACTTCAAATCCATTTTGAAAATGAAAAACGTTGACTGAAAAAAGGCTAAAGTCAAATATTCAACCACTCGACAACAGTGGATTCTTCTTTTCGTGAAGCTGGTCAGCATCGCACAACCTCACGAGCTTCAACTCTCCGCAGTGATGGACACATCATGTCCGTCTGAAAGCGACAGACCTGTGACGTTCAGCCCATTTTGTCTGCTGGACCGAGACAATCACCGCTTCCTTGTTATTAGTGACGGATAAAGGCTGGATTTTATACATGGGAAATGGGCAGAGGATTACTTCCACCTCATTTACCCACAGACGCCACTGTCCGGCGGCCAAACCAACACAGATCTTTCTTTGTTTTGGGTTTTGCTTAGATTAAACCCCAGATTCCAGTCATGTTTGCTAGAGGTGAAGAATCAGCTCCAACAAGCAACTAGTCAAATTAGCCGGATGGGAGAAGGATGCTTCTCCCTCTGTAAAAAAAAAGAAAGAAGTGATGCTCTTTCTGCGCTAGAAAAAAATAAATGCAGTTTTGAAATACCTGTATAGATGTTTTGAATGTGAACCAATCACAACGCAGTCACAAAGTGTGTCCAATTGGAAATATTTCATTTTGCTTTTCATGCTCTTTGAATATTAAAGAATACACTTGGCAAAACAAAAAATGCTTAAAAGTGCAAAATAATTACATTTAGGTAACAAAATAATTATTTGCTGAAGCACTAGATTCACCTTAAGAATTAAGAGAGAGAGAGAGAGAGAGAGAGAGAGAGAGAGAGAGAGAGAGAGAGAGAGAGAGAGAGAGAGAGAG
>MU204188.1:5051866-5110358 GCA_017309775.1 Paedocypris sp. Pulau Singkep | reverse complement strand
GGGGCTCATTTGCTACTTACCTCGCCAGTTTCTTTACGGAACTGACGAGGTAGCGGCTGACGTCACTACCTGCCGTGTCCGTGACTCGCAACCCCCCCCTGCTGGTACTTATAATAAAACACAGAAACACCTCCGGGTAAAAGGAAGGACATAACAACATTTGACAAAATTCTAACATTAAATATTTTATCCTGTTACAACAGCAATACACACAGTACAAGGGAAAATGAGACCAGACCTGCACACGCACGCACATTCTAAATATTTTGCATTTACCGAAAATTAGTTTAGTTAATTTTAAAAGCTTTAAAGCAAGGGTCATGTTCAATGCTAGTCCTTTTTGTTCACGCATTAACCGATTTATTTTTTAATTTAAAATCGATCGCTTATTTCTTATCTGAATTGGGAAATGTCAACGAAAGAAAAATTATTCACTTGCGGTATTTTTTAAATACATTTTTAGCGTAACAGATTTAGCGTTCCTTGTTGCGTCGCTTTCATTTTGTAATCCAACACCGCCCCCTGCCAACAGCATAGAACGCCGTCATTGGGCGGTCTGAAACTGTGGCGACTGTCAATCATGTACAAATCCCCTCCCATTCCCTTCTCTCCTGGTCATTTTACTGTCAATCACTCCTAAAACCCGCCCACTTCGTCTGTCCTGAACGGGAACCTTCGCAGTCCACAGACTAAACTCCACCCACTACCAAATTTTGACTGTAAACATCCCGCCGAGAGCGCGCGCCATCTTTGTCGGATTCAATGAGAGGAAACGGTTGCTAACTTCTCTCCGCCGGAGGGGAGAGAATCAACCAGCTGCGACCAACACGCATAAAATTCAACTGAATGGTACGTTCCCTATAGTGACTGCTTTCGTTATAGATTATGATTGTGAAGTGCGGAGCAAAAAAAAACGGATAAGGATTTTTTGTGCTCACGCTGTTTGCGTGCGATGCTAATCAACAGTTGGCTAATGCTAAATGCTAACGCTGTTCTAAAAAATGTATTACTCAACCGTTTGATCACCACGGAATGACAAATACGTGCATTTAAATTTATCGAATCATCGTAGGGATTTACACAGTTTATAACTAACACACTAAACACCTACATGGTGAACAATTCTTAGCATAGCCTGCTAACGGACAACTTGTCGGCTAAACGGAAATCGTTAATGTCTGCAGTTGTTTTATGCTTTTAACATGTATTGTATATTTATGAAATGCGCATGTCCACGATTCTCTTTTTTTGCATTTTAAATGCAAAGGTTTTGTCGAAGGAGGCGTGGTTCAGCTTGATTTTTAAAAGCATTGCCCGCCTTCTGCTCCCCTCGAAAACCACGCATTTTTTTCAACACACGTTGTCTAATTTACACCAATTTAATTAGGTTATTTATGCCACCGTCTTTTCTTTACTTGCGTTAAATGGAATAATGGACAAAACGCTATGTGCTGATGAGCGTGTCTTTCCTCAGGTGTAGTGGAGAGGTCTCGGAGCTCTGAACAGACACCGGGGCGATGTTTTACGCCCACTTCGTCCTGAGCAAGCGTGGGCCGCTGGCCAAGATCTGGCTAGCGGCTCACTGGGACAAAAAGCTGACCAAAGCCCATGTCTTTGAATGCAACCTCGAAAGCAGCGTGGAAAGCATCATCTCACCCAAGGTTTGCTTCCAATTCCGTTTGTTTGGTTTTTGACCAAGCGAGCTGATTTTGCATTGTGTGTTGCAGGTGAAAATGGCCCTTCGAACATCCGGCCATCTTCTCTTGGGTGTGGTGAGAATCTACCACAGAAAAGCCAAATACCTTCTGGCTGATTGTAACGAAGCTTTCATCAAGATCAAAATGGCATTTCGTCCAGGTAATCAGAATACCCGTTTAGTTGTTCGCAATGATGTGTTTTGTATTGGTGTGCTGCTGTATACAAGTATTGTGCATTAATTGTATATCCACCTTTAGGTGTTGTGGATCTGCCGGAGGACAACCGTGAAGCGGCGTATAATGCCATTACCTTGCCTGAAGAGTTTCATGACTTTGACCAGCCTCTTCCCGATCTGGAGTAAGTGTGGTTTGTGCTTATGTAAATTGAGTTGTGGTTTTGTATAATGGCTTGTTGAGATATTTAACTGTAATTTTACAGTGACATTGACGTAGCACAGCAGTTCACCCTGAATCAGAGTCGTGTTGAGGAGATCACCATGAGAGAGGAAGTGGGAAACATCAGTCTCATGGCTGACAATGATTTTGGTACGTTTTCCATGTATTTTTGATGCCGTGGTTCTCCTCGCTTGGGGTCACTACAAGCTTCAGATACAATTTGAACATGTGAGAATTATTTCACCTAACAATAGCTGTGTTCATGAACATGTTATCTTTGGTCATATCTTCCAGATGACTTTGGCATGGATGACCGTGAGATGATGAGGGAGGAGAATGCTTTTGAGGTGGACATCATCCACGGCTCCTCTGCTTCCAATCTGCTCTTGGAAGCTGAGCCAGGTCCTGCTCACCTCCCAGACAAATCAACAAACCTCGACTATGACGACTTTGGAGACAACAACTTGGAGAACTCTGATGGTGGAATTCTCAGTGAGTTGTGGTGGATTTGTGTTGCGTTCAAAGGGTGACAAGGATGCAAGACCTTATTTTGTTTTCTGCTTCAGTGGATAAAATTCTGAGCAACGAGGACGGCGGAGGAATTTTCGATGATCCGCCAGCAATCACAGACAGTGTGATGATGCCACAAGACCACGGCGATGATGACGATGACTTTGATAACTTTTCACGTGAGTAGATTTGTGGGTTTTTCCCCATTTAAGCCCGTTTGAAAAACGTTAATTTGTTTTGTAATTGAATTAAATTGTATTGTGTGTTGATTTTTAGTAGCTGCATTTTATTATACAAACTATTTTAGAATTTTCTAATTGTCTGGGATTTTTATTATTTATTTTTACAAGTAAATAAATGTTTATTTATAAAGTGTTATACATGTATATGTTTGTAGTTTATGTCACTGTTACTGGTCTGTTGTAAATACTATTATGATGTGATAATACCATTATGGTGTGACATTAATATGCACATATGCTGTTTCTAGCGGCTGGTGGTCCTGACAGTCCAGACTCTGGCCCAACTGAGCCTCTTCCCAACACCACTGACCAGACCGACCAGACGGAACAGACCACACTTGTGCCCAATGAGGATGAAGCTTTTGCTTTGGAGCCCATTGACATCACCGGTAAGAAAATATTTTGTAGTTGGCAACATTTCATGCAATTACACTTTGGGGGGGATTAATAATCTTGCGTTGAATCCCCAGTAAAAGAGACCAAGGCCAAGAGGAAGAGGAAGCTCATTGTCGACAGCTTGAAGGAGCTGGACAGCAAGACTATTCGCGCCCAGCTGAGCGACTACTCTGACATTGTCACCACTCTGGACTTGGCTCCACCCACTAAGAAGCTGATGATGTGGAAGGAGACTGGTGGCGTAGAGAAGCTCTTTTCGCTTCCGGCTCAGCCTCTCTGGAATGGCCGTCTGCTGAAGGTGACCTCATATCACACCCTGAAATAACGAAGTGAGACTTAATTTGAAATGTCTGGTTTAGATGTTCACTCGCTGTTTGACTCCGCTGGTGCCCGATGAGCTGAGAAAGAGGAGGAAGGGAGGAGAAGCCGACAGCTTGGAAGACTTCTTGAAGGAGCTGGAGAACCCAGAAGTGCCGAGAGATGATGCTCTGGGACATAGGAGCGATATTATTGGTCGGTTTTCTGTTCTGTAGATTACAAGCTTCGTTTGACACCAAAGTAATACTGGTCCTATTATTTATATCGGGCCCTTATTTATGCCGTACATCAGATCAGACCATCATGGAAGAGCCCAGTATCCTGCAGGCTTCCTCTATGGAGGGCAGCCGAACCGCTCTGGATGAATCCATGATGCCGCCTCCATCTCACCAGCGAGGAGTCAAACGCAAGACCATCGAGAAGGAACCCGCTTTGCCTGTGAGACCTCCAGAATCGTATTGCCGCTGACGGCATTTCTCTCGGTTTAAAACATCAAACTAATCACTCGTTGTCCTTTCAGCACATGCCGGTTCTGGATCAGACACTTCAGGCCGTGGATCAGTCGGTGCTTTCTCATCAGCTTGACATGTCCCAGGTTGATCTTCCTCCAGAGGACAGCAGTAACCTGTCTAGACTGGTCCCAGAGCTGAACCTGATTGATGAAAAGAGCAAAGATAAAGACAAGGATGACAGCGACGAAGAGGTGAGGCCATTTCTGTCTAATCGGGAGAGAAAAATGCCCGGACAGTTGGAGCACTTTGACCTAAAATATTTTGGTTTGAGTGTATTTTTAATTTTTTAATTAAACATTTACATGGTGTAATAGCAGAAGCCTCTGATTGGTCAGACGGATCTGTGGACGGACGTACACTCCTAGAAATGTTTGAAATGCTTGAACAAGAATTTAGATTTTAGAATCAAGGATTTAGAATTGTGTCCATTAAGTATGAATATATGTGTCTAATTGGACTTCTTATGCACTTCTTATGAATTTAAATTTTTGGTCTTTTTTTAATTATAGGTTAGTGTCAATTAAAATATTACAGAAATGTTTTTCATTATTTCAGCACAAGTTTTTAATGTTTTATTTTTCATGTAGACAATTTTAAATTGTGTAATTTTTTTGAGGTATGAATGTGACAATGAATATGAATATTTGTTACAGTTAAGTTACAGTTTAAAAAAAAACATTACATTTTATTGTTAGAATATAGATAGAACTATAGGATAGAAAAAAGTAGGATTTAGATTTTTGTATATTGAAAATGTACGTAATTACGTAACTATTCTAGCGTAAACGTTACCCCGCTCCGTCACGCTATATTTTACAGCTGGAATGTCGAGTATGGAGAACTTAAGCATTAAACGTTTAATTAGACGTTAATCGTTCAATAAATCAAGATATATATTTTAGACCCAATTGCACGGTCCTAATATTTCATTCTATCTAGAGATATACTCTATATAAATTGTAGCTGTGATATAGTATATAAAAATATTACAGATATCTGTCGTGTAGTGTATGTTATAACTAACTTCGTTTTACAATTATGTTCTAATTCTCGCCTAGCATTGCCCTGATGTATATATAAAGGAAGGGTTAGGATTTGTTGCCTTGTTTCTGATGGTTTCTTTGCTTTCTGTCGTGTGATCAGGGAGAAGAAGGACAAGGGGGAGACCAAGATCAGGAGGAGCGGAGATGGAACAAGAGAACTCAGCAGATGCTTCACGGCCTCCAGGTTAGTCACATGTTCAGTGAAGACGGTGTGATGGGAAAATAACTCCCCGTGTGGTGGTCCTGCAGCGCGTGGTGGCCAAAACCGGAGCCCAGTCCATCAGCCTGCTGGAGCTGTGCAGGAACAACAACAAGAAACAGGCAGCGGCCAAGTTCTACAGCTTCCTGGTGCTCAAGAAGCAGCAAGCCATCGACCTGAGCCAGACGCAGCCGTACAGTGACATCGTCGCCACACCCGGACCACGCTTCCACATTGTATAGAAGCATACCCTTATTCTTAATTCGGTTTTAGTAGTTGTATTTAACAGTTTTGTTTCGCTACCGTTGCTCTTTTGTATCAGTTTTCTGTTTTTCGGGGCCAATTTACACGGCGCACAGCCCAGCGGATCATGTCGTACTCGCGTAGTTGCGGATGTTCGTGACCTTCAGGTCTCCTTTCTTCATTCTGTTCCCTTTCCCTTCATACGCTTTCTCTCATTATGTTTTACATTGTAGTAGAATTAGGTGTGTACATTTTAACGTTTTAATTGTCACATGTGAGAGAGGTTTATTTTTGAAAACCCGTGTGGATTTAACGAAACAACAGCTCCTTGTTTTGTATCTCTCTTCTATTGGCGATTATGATTATTAAAGTTTGTTAAAACTCTTACAATTGGACTTTTTATGCACTTGTGATTAAAGTTTGATATGGATTGAAAAGAGCTTTTGATCTTTTTTCATTCAGATTAGTGTCAATTAAAATGTTTATGGAATTTTTTTCATTAGGGCACAAGTTGTTTACATTTTGTTTTTTAATTTGGAAATTTTAAGTGTAAACTTTAACCTAAGAAAAAAAGATTTTCCACCTTGTTTAACAATTATTACTTTATCTACCATTCTTTAAAGTAATTGGGAAAACAATAACAACATTTGTTTTATTGCTGTTATTTTACCCAAGTATTGTGCAAAAATATATTTTTTGAGTTTAGGATTTCATGGTTTCGTAGTCGTTCACCAAATTGGAATTTGGTTACTTTTATTTTGGCGTGCTTAAATTTGTCTTCAGAAGCGTGTTCCGGGTAACCCCGGAAACGAACCTTTCCTCGTGCTTTGGCTAAGCTTCGTGGTCCCGGCAATGGCTAGTCGCAAAGAATCAGCAGCTTCGGCGTCCAATTCCTTGGATTTGCAAGTGAAACAGATCCAGATCGATGGGCTGGTGAGTGAAGCGTGTTGTCGACCGGCCGGTGTGACTCCTGAAGCCGCTGTTAGTCTGGAGAGAGGCGGTCAGCGCTAGCAGCGGGATGTTTCCACGCGTCCTCACGCGCACATTTCCACGAAACGTTTTTTTGTTAATTACACAACACGTGACGCTAGGTAACCCGTTTCTCTCGCTCTCGCTTTCTGACTCTTTTTATCTCTTTCTGGATTTCTGTCTCTCTTTTTCTGTCTTTCTCTCTGTTGCTCTATCTTCGTCTGTTGCTTCTCTCTCTATCTCTATGTTGTTCATTTTGTCTGTTGCTTGCTTTCTTTGTCACTGCTCTCTCTCTCTCATTCTCATTGTCTGTTGCTCTCTCCCTCTTTTTTGTCTGTTTGTCTCGCTGTCTGTCTCTCTGTGTGTTCCTCTGTCTGTGTTTCTGTCTGTCTGTTCTCTTGGTCTCTGTCTCTTATCTCTCTCTCTCTAATTTTTTAAAGAACCTTTTATTAAAACTATTTTTGAGGCACCTTACACATATGTAGATTTAAATGAACTTTTTCTCCCTAGTTTGTATTTTCGTTTTTAAATGAAAAATTTTTTTAAAAACGTTTTTAAACTTTCCTGTTTTCTCCTCTCGCACCAATTAAGCGGAATTTAATCCCAGATAACAGATGAACAGTATTATGTTTTTGTATTAGGAATTTTTCAGGACTTTAGATTTTGGACCAACTAAGCAGACGTTTTGTTTTACTCGTGTCCCAAATAACCTTAACCCTAAGACTTCACTGTATAAATTATGTATTCATTTTTTTTGTCATTCTTGTGTGAGGCTGTGCACAAAAGTTCTACCTCTCTTCGTTTTCATACATGCTGGTCAGGTTTTGTCTTGCTGTGTTGTTAACGTCATCTTTGTGTACACACACACACACACACACACACACCAGTGATTTCTGCTTGTCTCAGCCTGGTTTTGAAATGCAGAACGGTGAATTGATTAATCCCTTCTGTCTCGGTGAATTGTTTGCATAATGAGGAGGTTTGATGCCTGATGTGCTGCACTACATCTTGCTACCAACAGGGGGCAGGAGTGGTCCAGTCCCTGGAACAACCTGTGGTTTCCTGCATCAGCATCACTCTCATCTGGTGCTGATGCTGGAGTGAACTGACCTTGTACACACTTTTGTCTATTCCATCAACTTGTGTTTTTCTCACCACTTGTTTTTTCTTCCATACAATTTCTGAAAACTCAAAAGATTTAAATAATTGTTTAAAATCTATCCAGTTGCATTAATTTGTTATAACTGTTTATGTGCTTAGACTAGTGTGCTGTATTCACACACACGCCTGTGTAAGTGTGTGTGTGTTTCTGGAACAGGAAGACAGGTGGATAGACACGCAGACGTGTAATAGATTGGGCAGACAGACAGATTCTGTTTGAAATATTGAAATCGCCGTATTTTTCTCAACAGTTCCGCGCAGAACGGTTACAATTTCTAAGACAAGCAGCGTAAAAGTCAATTTGAGTTGTGAAAATCCAGCGAGAAATCCTGGAGGAACGGCTTTACCGCTTTTCACGTGTGTCATTTCCCAGCCGAGGAAACGCAAGTCATCGCCCAGCTAAAGCCAGGCTGGAAAACAGGAGCAGATGCTCAAGTCTCCCGGATTGACAGGGGACCATTAGATGGAGTGTTGAGGGCGCGACGACCGGTTTAATGCGTCCATGTGCCCGTCGCTGTCACAGCGCCATCGTCACGCGCTTTTGTTATATATTCTGTTATTGTTGCCATCTGATGGAGCGGGAATTATAAGCGAAACCCCGCCCCCTGGATTCTCTTGACCCCTTTTAGCCCATCTGACGACACTGTTTGGACCACTGGGGGCTGATAAATAAAGACAACAGCTCCTTTAGGGCCATTTTCATACCAGGATGAATCACGATTTTACTGAGATGTGTCGGGCATGTGGGTGTTTATATATGTAATAGATAAATGCTTATATATATATTATTCAGTCTGAATTTCAGTCTCCTGCATAAAACCAAATTATGATTTTCTTTAATGCTCCCTGACACTTCCGGAGTGTTCTCATCATCATCGTTAATGTATATGATCTTTCGTGGATTTACATTTAATGCTATGTTCTTATCTTATTTTTTGTGCCACAGGTATTCACCAAGTTATTACACCAACTTATTACAAAATAAATACAGTACTTAGATTTCTAATAGTTGATACTTTGATGTTTGACACAAATAAAAATTTTTGATTTGCAAATAAAAATTCAAGATGAAAGTGCATTAAAGTGAGAGGTGTTACTTGACTGAAAGTACAGATACATTACTGTAAAATAGTTCATTACAAGTTACAAGTCACCAATTCCAAGAAGACTAGAAAAAGTCATGAAGTGTCAAAGTTTGAAAGAACTTAAGTAATTTACTTGTATTGAATTTAGGCTCAGAAAACACCAAGAATGTAAGAAAAACAGAAACCCTTTTTATTTACTTTAATTATTTAGAAATAGGTTTTATTTCCTAAAATAGAAATGTAATGTAATACCTTGATGTTTTAAACTTAAGAACGCTCCAAGAAATTAACCGTGGTGGAAAAAGATCACAGTGAGCACTATCACAATGTAGCAAGTAATGGTAGGTGTCCATTCATATGTAGTGGAGTAAAGAGTACAGCTACTCAATCACAAATGTAGCCAAGTAGAGAGTAAAAGTACAGAAGTCCATTTACTCAAGTACTTTACGCCACTGATTCAAATTAATGCAATTAACTAATGCAGATTGGAACCATGACACAGAAAGACAAGAGTCTTGCCAAGAACAATGATGTGAACAAAGCAGTTAATTTTTGCCTTTGTTGGAATCATCGAAAAATAACCATTGTGTTTATTTTACCAAAGTTGTGTTTTTGAAACTCTCTTACAACTGTACCGGACGACACACCGTGGGAGCCGTTGTCTTGACCTATTTTCCGCACCGATTCTTCTTTTAAAACGCACCGATTCCTCTCCCCAACCCCTAAACAAACACAACCGACAAAGCCGTTCCCGTGGGTGGGCACGGAGCAGCTCATTGGTGGAACAGCGGGTTCAGTCACCCGATATGCCATTAATTGCTCAAAGTCACACGAGCAACGATTTAAAAGCCAAGATTTGCGCGACGGGAGATCGGCTTCCGCTGTTTCTCCTTCTTTCAAGTAACGGATGCCGGTGTAATTAGCGCCACTGGTTTTCCCTCCTCGCACTTGTCTTGCGGACCTGCGTTGTTTTGGACCGAGCCGCCCAACCAAGCGCAGCACAGTCCATTCGCCGAAGCAGGTGTGTGACTTCCCACAATCCCTCCAGCACCACAGCGCCGATCCAGACCATCAGATCTGCAGGAGTCGCCTGTGAGAATATCGACTTCACAGCTTTACGTCTCTCTGACCTTAAAGTCTGAAGCCAATTCTCTAAGAGGCAGCAGTAAGCTGTGGAAAGCGGCCTACGGAGTCTCTGGCTCGCACTGAATGAGGTGCCATGGCCGCCCACCGTATGTCTGCACGGCATCTGCGATGGCGAGGAGGTTTTTAAAGGCCGTAACTTTGTTTACAGGGACTCCGTCTATAATTAATCCCGACACGCTGGGGTGAAATGCTCCATATATCTTTACAACTGGGACGCGGCGAGTTGGCTGCACCTTCGCCTGGTGGTGGTGTGGTGGCGATGCTTTACTGGAGCTGAGAGACTCCAGTGCAATTTGTCTTCCGGCAAACTCTTTTATGAATGTTGTGGTAAATGACACGATTGGTTCCATGTGGCTTCGGGCTGTTTGGGGACAGTGATGGGAACCGTGAGGAATTTAACGATTCCATTTTCTCCTAATGATTCCGGTTCCTTTAGGATTCCATTAACGACGTTTAATAAGCAGCACCAAATAATTTATCTGCGATGTTCTAAGGCCATGAAGAGCGTCCCCTCGTTCGCTGACGATGAAGAGGCTAAATAAGAGCAAAATTTGATTTCAATTAATGTGCTTGTCTGTGTACTAGTGGGATGTTGCATTTCCCCAAAGAAACAGCAGTTTTAAATTTTAATTTCTGAATTGGACATTTACGTGATGAAAAATGTACTGTTTATTTAGTATTTTTAATTTCTGTATTCTTGTGCAGATATTTTTAAGATTTTGACCAATCAGACACTCACCAATTATGATGATGAAGCGACAAACGGCACACAAAATACTGCATTCTTCAGACTAAAAAGTGCACTTACATTTAAAAAGTTAAACTTTACGTTTTTTTTTATTTGAAGAAATGAATATATTTTTTTCCCAAAAATTGATTGTGCGCCTTGTTTGATTGACTAAAAGCGTGTTTGTTTTGTTTGATTACTATTGAGTTAAATAATGTTTGTTTTATACATTTTTCAATTGGATTCACCTTGTAATTTGATGCATATACAGTATATTTATAATAATCTGTGAAAAAAGATGAGGTTTATTGATTTGTTTTATAATCCTGTGCACCTTATAGTCTGCAAAATACTGTATTTTACCTTTATGTTCATTTAATACAATTATTGCGTTTTGTGCATTTAAAGAATTGAGTAGGTGCTCACAAACCTGAATGTGACCGCCGGAGCGGCATAGCAGAAAGCAGCTTGTTTTTTTTTTCAGCTTTTTTTCCTGTCTTTAAAAAAGCAATTTTCAACTTTGGACTCGAACATGATTTCGGGTTTGAATTGGACCGGCGCTGCGGTGACACTAATAGATGTGAATAGCGTCGTCTTGCCTAATGCAACTCGTGGCACATCACAGACACCAAACGCCTCTTCCTAGAATGAGAATCATTCCCATCATGCCACTGGACTGGGGGGGGCTGGCACAGTGGGAGGGGCTCTGCGATCGGCTGGATTGGTATTCCGAAGGCCTGCGCAGACAGTGTAATTAGACAGTGAGTGTATTTGTTCTTCCATTAACCCCGGGTCTTCCTCCATCTTTTTCGACTGTGAGTGGCCATAAAGTACCATGTTAAGGAGCAGAACCAATCTCTGGTTTTTAAGCAAAGTGGACATTTGTTGTATACAAGTGCACATTTACATCCTTCATCTACGGCCATTTAGATTCCCAAGCTCCCGCGCACAAATGGCCTCTGGAGACCCGCAGGCCTGTAATTAACGTCTGCCCGGGGGATCGAAACGGATCGAAACCTCCAGAATTATTCGTCAATACTGTTGGTTAAATAATCGTGCAGAAATATTTTTCAATCTTTGCAATTATGACCCACACACACACACTTTCACTCATTATACGTGTAACATGCATATAAGTATGCCTTATACATTTAATGAGACTTAATTTTATGCATTTAAATCTAAGTATATAATAGTTATATGAATACATTTATAGGTGTGTGTGTGTGTGTGTGTGTATGTATCTTATATAAATATAATATAGCTAGATATTATTTATGTACACAAGTACACAAGTTTTGGTGCATTTTGTGATTAAGTTGTTTTTTCCAACATTGGTTTGGTTTTATTTTTCTAATAAAATGTGATTATTTTTTTTTATTTACTGTATTTTTTGCTTGCAAGTTTGAGTCGGGTTACAATAACCTTAGATCAACTTTATAAAGCCGGATGAAGAGTCGACAATAAAGCTCCTTTAGGGGAATAATTGCGTCATCTATTATTAAAGCAGTGCTGTGGGTGTGTGTGCAGGTGGTCCTGAAGATCATCAAACATTACCAGGAAGAAGGCCAGGGCAGCGAGGTGGTCCAGGGTGTCCTGCTCGGGCTGGTGGTGGAGGACCGCCTGGAGATCACCAACTGCTTCCCCTTCCCCCAGCACACGGAAGAGGACGTCGACTTCGATGAAGGTGAGGCCGCGGCGTCTCCCGAGCGCCATTCAGCGCGCGGTTAATCATTGATGATTGCGCTCGGGGAAAGCGCCGGTAGATGGATTGTTTGGATTTCAGGAAGGAGAATTGTAAAAGGAGAATTGGGTTTTGCTCTTATTTCCCTCGCTGTTGTCATTACGATGCATTGATTTTGTCAAAATATATTTACTTTCCGTCTGCTCCGATGTTTTTACAATTACTCGCTCGGCTGATGCTTTTCCACATCAGCAGGTTGTCAAGAGCAAAAGTGTTTATTTTTTTTTTTTTAGCAAAGTCTGTTTTTGATCTTAATTTGTTTCCTTGTTTTGGAAAATAGACAGTGTTTCGTGGCCTTTTTTGAGCTAATTAAATGCTTGATTTATTTGGGCCCTAACACAAGCTGAAAAACACCACTGTTCTTTTCAATAATTCATCACCTTTAAGTCTCATTCTGATCTTTCAGACGAGGCTTTTTCCAATAATCTTAATAGCACGAGAATGTATAATAAACATTGAACGTTTACCTGTAACACGGCTGAATTTAATTAATATAATGCATTTTTATTGCAAGTACAGCTCTTGGTTTCTGGTCATTGAAGTTGTTTCAATTCAATCCACTTCTACAAACAGGATGTATTGTCAAAGCTAGCGAGCTGAAGTTTTGTGGCGGAAGTCGTAACATCGTCTTCGTTTAAGTTCGGCGTTTTTCATTAAACCCACGACCCTGCTGTTGCGAGCACTGTACGTCTGGCTTTCCGTTTTCTACTTTTAATTTTTAGTTCAATATCAACTGTGAATCATTTTAGAGTGATGGGAGAATTCCATCTGTGTTGAACTGATGATTCTGTGAATCGGATTTTTGAATATCATTCAGCAACGATTCCACTTGAATCATCCAGGGTAGAAATGCTGAATTCATTGTTCTACAAAGCACCCGACTCAAAGGTACGTTCTCAAATGATCGGAGTTCGGGACGAGCGTTTATGAACGAACAATTCTTCTCCACGACTCGTTCATCCATTTGTTTAATGTTGAACTCAACTTGAACCACTTCAATCGTGAATTATTTGGTTTGAATAAATACATTTGGTTTGTGTAAATAGTTTGTTTGGGCTGAAGAATTACTTGTATTTGTAGACTAATTTTGGTTTTGTGCAATTAAGTTGTGGCGGATATATTGTAAGATGTACACACTTTCCGATTGCTCTTTACATTGAATTATAAATTTGTTGGGCGACGCGTTAAGTCACTGTATGCTTTGACAAAAGTTGTTATCTTCTCTTTGTAGCTTGTAGCACCACATAGTGTCCAGTTAGAACAATCAACAAGTCTTTTTGTGTTTTGATTTATTGTAGGTTTTAGCGTGTGACACATTTGGATGAATTTTTGACCAATTGAATGAGTTTTGGTATGTGTCTTGATTAACAATTTAATAAAAAAACATCACTATCATATCTATATCTCCACTTGGGCTGTTTGACTACAAAGACGGATGATTCCTCAATTAATCACAACGCCTTATCATTTCTTACATTATATTGGTTTAACAGCCAAGCCACAAACGCAAATTTGGCATTTTATGCCGCATGCTAAATAAATTGTGCATCCATACAAAGGCAATTATTTTCACGTCTGGAGAGGTGGATTAGGGCACAACGTTATTATCGCACAATAGTTTGCGGCTTCGAGTCATTTGTGTTTATTGCAGTTTGGAGGATTTGTTTGCTCTCTCCCCGAGTGAAGCGGGTTATTAGTTTTGTCCGCTGGCTTCCTTCAGTACCTTCTGTAATTAGCTCCTGGACCTCTATCGGCCGGCCGTCAGCCCCGCTCAAGAGGTCGGCCCCCATCGCTGGCACTTTGACGGAGTGGATGACCTTGCAGTTAGATGCTGCTTGTTAGTGGAGTTGAACCATTTGGCCGAGCTGAGCACTAACAAGCTCCAAGTCCAGATGCAGCTGAAGACCAAACCAGAGAAGGTGTCCAAGGACGGGCTTTCAGAGACCCAGCTCATCTCCCCAGCCCACACAGGAATCGCTCTTCGTAATGCCGCCGTGCCTCGAATCAATACGACCTGTGTTGAGCCTCCACTTGGTGCTTTCTGTGGCAAGACTGTGATTTAGCTAGTGTGATACCATCCGTTGTTTCAGAGCGAGCAAATTAAGACGCATGGTTTTCACGTCTCTGCAGTGATTGAGCTGGTAAGGTTTTAACGAAATATCGTAGTGAAAATGTACTTGAAAATTAACGGTTAATAATTCCAGCTGGTCCAGTTTTTTTTTTTTCTCGCTGGGGTTCTTCACATTGGTTGGGTTTTCGAAGGCTTTTGTTTTTCCGAGACTTTGGTCCGCTCTCTTGCAGCAAACACTCTCATGGATCCCGAAGGTGTTTTAACGTCTCAACAGCATATCCCATTTCCTTGATTTGGGCCTCCAGGAGCCGTTTCTTGAAAAAGGCTGACGGTCGGCATACTATCATCCCACTCCGGATCTCGTCCTGGATTGGGTTTTGGACTGGATTGGCCTAGCGGGAGCCTTGTGGTGGTCTGGCAGCTTCGTTGTTCTTGTTTTTGGCCATTCAGTTTCCCTGGTTGCTGTGCTGTAGCCTTGAAAATATTTTCTCCACCATAGAAATATATGCTGCCACATGTGAACATGAGTGAGTTGGTCAATTTGGCCACTAGGGACTGAATCACAATTGTGCCAATAATAATAGTTAGACACGCATGCTGTAGCTTCTTTTTCTTTGTGTGGTAGTGTTGGTATTTAGTGGAGATTTTGTATAGTGAATTAGATTGCTGTACTGTGATGTTTCTTATTTTTTATAAATGTGTTTAAAATATACCAGCAAGAACTCAATAAAACACTCATTCCAACCAAGTTCTGAAGATAATACATGCCTGAAGCAGATAAGCTTCAGACGACACACTAGGTCACGTTCCCCTCAGCTAAGATCATTAAATGAAGGATTCCTTTGCGAAAACGCCGAAAGCTGGATAATATACTGGTCCTGATGCTGCGGCATCATTCTGATGATGGGACTAGGATTGGGTGCATGGAACGTGAAAGCATCGATGCCTTGTTCCGGTTGGTGGTTGTGTTGTAAAGCTGTGGGTGATGTATGTTTTGAGTTCTGAAGTTTACAGCCGTCGTATCTTCAGAGCTTCACTCAAACGGCCTCCGCAGTTGCCAGATCTCCATCCAACAGCACCTTTGGGATTCATTGGAATGGAAGATTCGCATCTTGGAAGTCCAGCTGACAAAACATTGTGTATGAAAAATCTCAGAGGATTGTTTCTCAAGCTTGTTGAGACTCGAAAATGAATAATTCAGACGTTTCTGAAGAGACAATTGAGAGCAAATTGTGGCTGTGTTGTTGCATGAAATGCAACTGATGAAAATGTAAAGAGAATTTTTGTTTTGGACATTTCGATTGTTTTTAGAGTAATGGCACCTTCAGTGAACATGATATTCAGAATTTGTATCAAAACCTTTTTTTCCTTTTTGCCAACATGGTTTATTATGTGTGTCTGAGCTCTGATCTTAAACATGCGCTCAAAGTCAAGTGAATAAAAATGGGGAATTGTAGATTTTAAAATGAGCTTTTGCTGAAAATTGCGTCTAATTGCAATGCGCAAGACACTCATTAAATAAACAAAAAAAAAACTTCTGACTATACTTCAGTTTTTGACGAGAACAGGGAAAACGATTGTAAATCAGGGTGCAGGTAATAAAGATTGTTGTCTAAAATTCTGCACTGTAATTTCCTTTGACATTCTAGTTCCCTTGAAAGTGGACGGAACGGTGAACTGAACCTTGTTTTTTTTTTTAAATATTTACATCCGTTTGTAATTAAAATAAACTATTTTACTCTATTTTACGGACTCTTAAGACACACTTAAAACCTGTTAAAATGGAATTAAAAAATTGACTATGTCTTATAATAAAAAAAAAAATAAAAAATCTGTGTTATATAACAATGTGTTGTTATATAACAATATAACTGTGTTTGTTTCTTATTGTAACCTTTTCCGGTTAATTGTACTGCTGCTGCAACGTTGAAATTTTCCCCTTGTGGGGACGAATAAAGGACTTTCAATTCAACTCAATCAATTCAATAACCTTGTTTTAATACAACATAAATAGTCAGAAGAATACGAGATACTTCATCATTTTTGATGGGCTGTAGCTTTCCTGTGACATTATTGTAATTAAAATAAATACAATTTTTTTTTGTTCTTATCAATGTCAGAGGAAAATGCTTTCTCGTTTTTTTTTTTTTTTTTGTTCCTAGCCTTTGTTTCCTGACTGTTTGCTAACTGGTTATAGTCATGTCAAAATAACTATTTTCCCCCACAGCTATGCTCTTCTAGGTTGTTTTTTAATGGTTCGTCACACCTTTGAGACCGTGAAAGTGCTTTACAAATAAAGCAAACTTGTTTTTATAGTGTCATTTTGGATCAACCAGGGGGGATTTTTTTCCAAAACACGGCAGATGCATTTTATGTTGGGAACCCATGAAGCGAATCAAAGGAGTTTGATCAGGGTTTTACTGTTTGTGTTGAATTCTAAAGCGAGGCTTGTTTCGCATCACAGTCGATGCTTTCCTGGGACTCAAACACACAACCTTGCTGTTTTGACTCCTTCACTTCAGTGCAATGTTTGAGCAGATTGTCTTTGTCACGGAGCACATTCACCTCCCAGCGCCCGCATAATGAGTCATGTGATCTGGCTAAGCGAAGCTTCAGTCGCTGCAGATTGACTTTAAGTCTCTGCCAGGACGGATCTAAAGACTCCGGCGGATTTTCCTGTGGTTGTTCTTTGAAGTCCTCAACAGGTGAAACCGTGGCCTTTCCTTTTATTCTGATCGTCTTACTGGAAGAAAGATTGACGTACTTTTGAAGGACGGACAGGTTTTATTTGTTTATTTTGTAAGGAACGTTTTCTTTTTCTTTCTTTTTTTTTTTTTTTTTTTAATATTTACACGTAGATGGAGCCTGTCACCTGAATGAGAATGTTTTATTTATTTATTTTTTCTTTAATACAATTTTGTGTGTTGCGGTTCTCTGGTGTTTTAAGCTAAATCTGTTCCTTTCGATTCAAAAACATTTGCAAATAAAGTATCTTTCATATTAAAATGTTAAGTGAATTTCATGAATTATTATTTGAATTATTATTTGTGTAACAAGTTATCTGCACATTTCTTTTTACCCATTTTCATTCTTGTTCTTCGCTTGGTCTTTAAGTTCCATCTTATTGGAATTCTTTCCGTTTTGCTCTGTCTCCTCTCAATGTCTTTTCACTCGATTCTCTCTTATCTCTTTGTTTCTCTAGCCTGATTTTCTCCCTTTTGTATTCCGTTCTAAGTGAATAAAAATAACGGTAATCCGAGTCAGTTTTTTTCTTGGCAATTGAGCATCGGCATCTACATTGATCAGAATGTGTTCATTTAGACCCTGGCAACTTCAGTTCAAGATGTGAGTTCTAGCCGTGGACCGACGGCACAAGGTTAAGCATTTTTATCCACTGTTCAACTAAGGAAGTAATAAAGTCTTGGAGGCTCCATTCTCCTCTGGCTTGTTCATGTAAAGTGTGTGAAGCGGTGGGAGGTGTGTATTTTCGCAGGCCGGTGGATGTGAATATCGGCTCGACCCTGAGCTTGATTCCAGTTTCCTGGGATCTTTTGATATCTGCTGATTCATTGAGCTCAGGCTGAGGGAGGTGAGGGGACAGACGGGCGTCTCGCTGAGACGGCCAGGCGAGACGTATTGGAGACACGGGAGCTACAGGCTTAAAGCTTCAGGTTCTCCGTGGCTATCGATTAAACCAACCCTGCAGGGACAGACTCTCCCAGCCAAGTGTGGTGCTGTAAGATTAAGCGCGCAATGTGGCCGTTAGATAAGCTTATCTAGCCCACTGCTGCCCTCCGCATTAAATCAAACTTTTGTTCGGCTTCCCCGGCTCCCGTGACGGCATGTGTATGGCCAGGCAGGTGCTTTCTCCGCTTTTTTCTTCTTAAAATGAGATTGATTGGCTGAAATCTTCCATCGCCTCGACGTGAGGTGTGTAGATCGAGCAGGGTCTCCTGAAGGGCCGAACTTCTTTCATCTTGAATAATTTACATCTAATTTGGAACCCCGTGGTCTTCACTTCGACATTTTGGGAATGGGAGGAATTATGGTTTTTTTTTTTTTAGGAATTATTTTACAGGTCTGCGTAATGTGCTGTTTTTCAATCTCAGTAACTGTGCCACGCAATAGGTTATTTAAACTGGCTAATGTGTAAATATTTTGCGCAAAATGGATCGCAGTGGTTTGTTGGTGTAAAAGGCGGAGTCTAATTACAGAGAACCAATCAGGTCATTTCAGTTTATGCATACTTTTTTTCTTTTTTTTTTGTTTTGTTTTATGGAAACTAAAATCACTTTTCATTTACTAAGTATTGTTTATGATTGTGTTGAGAGTTGTGCTCGGGTGATTGATGCTGTGACATTATAGGTGTATAACAAGGTACATTATTATATGGATCACTAGTCCCTATTTTATACGTTTAATTTGCGGTTGAATAAACTTGACACAACACAACTTGACTTCCCTTCCAATTTGTGAAATCAATTTCAGAGTGAATGTGAGAGACCAATAGGAGAGGTGACAGAAACTGCCAATCAGCATCAGTGGGAGGGGCAAATACATGCTGTACCTGTCTGAATAGGCAGCGACATTACTCAAAGGCCTGTCCAAGTAGACTGACAGACGGGTTAACTAAATCCAGTCTGAGAAAATAACTCGCCTCAACATAAAAAGATCATACACATGAGCGTTAAACGTTTTTCTTAAATTTCACTTGGATCTATTGTTTTTTTCTTCCGCGTCTCTTCTTAATGGCGTCACAGCGTTATTCTCTTCATGCCGTAATTCTTTCCAAGACCCCCTAATTTCAGACATACAAATCTCATCACCCTGCATGCCAGCGGTAAGAAAAATACTGGCTTTGTCTTGTTGCTACATTTGGCCTGTCGTATCGTGAAACAATTTTGTCCTGAGACATGTTTTCTCATCAACCCACTTCGTAACTCGAAAATTTCATTCATTTGCAAGTATAGGTACCAAAGTATATGTAATGTTTACATGGTAAACATTTTGTGTAAATTAATAGTACTTTTAGATGTTTATCGTATTCTATCATATAGATTTTCGTTGTTTATTTGCATCATCTATACTTGTCTGAGCAGTTCGACACTAAAGCCTGTGAACGGAGACCGTAATGCACCTTAAAGGAAAAATAATTAGCGAGGAATCAGGATCCATTTCCCGTTCTCATCCTGGAGGGACACGGCTGGTCATCATGACCCTGGCTCTGCTCCCATCTTTTACTTAAGCGGCCTGATTTATTCATGCTCCCCTGATGCCGAACGTGTCCTGGCGGGGTTTTAGTAGATTGCTCCGCACCTTTTCTCCACACATAATTAATCACAGGAGCAGATCCGCTCCAATCTTCCGGGAATTACACCACTGTGACACCAGAGTCGGATGGAGAGGAGCGTTTGGAAATATAAAGTCATGTCTCAAACGCTGCAGATGTCGCGTTATTCAATCAGCCTCATGTCTGTGTGGCTCAGGCCGCGCCGCCGCCCCGCCGGATTAATGAACGCCATTAATTGGCTACAAACCGCTCTTTCCAATTAGCATCAGCTCTACGGGATGTTCGCAGAAAAGTGATTGGAGCAGGAGATGAAATTGCGGCTTTTTTCTGCTTGTCTTGAAAAGTGATGAATTTGTTTTTTTGCCGGATGCAGTAATTTGTCCAGCGTTCAGTTTACAAAGCGAAATCTCTTCAAGCGTGGAAGTGAAGCGGAGTTGACGCGTCTTGTCACGCTTCATCAGCGCTGGACTCTTATTTGATCTCTACATCCAGTGAGGAGCTGGAAATAAATATTTGAATATGTTTTCGTCACTTAGTCGTGTTATACACTGTTCTCTCTATCTACTTTCTTATGTTCTCTTCTCTCCATCTCATGTCTCGTTATCTCTCTTGTCCTCTCACTATATCTTTGTGTTTTTTCTCTTCATTTCTGGTCTCCCCTTGTCTCTTGTCTTTCTGCTTCTCTCTCTGTTCTTAGTTTCTCTTTCTCTATTTCTCATCTTGATTTTTCTACCTTTTTACCATGGTGGGTTTCTATTGGAGGTTTTAGGGTATTTCTCTTTTTGAATTTACTCTTTCTCCTTCTGTTTTTCTTAAGCATCTTTATTTTTCTGTCTCTCTAAAATATATAGAGATATAATTGCAGTGTATTAATAGAAGCGGTTCATTTTGAATGTCAGTGATTAGATCTAAACATTTCAGAACATTTAAGAATTGCTACTTTTAAAGCGATTTAATTAGCTGATAATTTAGATGCAGTTTCCTGACTGGATGGATTATAATGACTTTATTTTTGTAGGCTTATACTGATTTACAGATTCCGCTGAAACACTACATGTTATTAGTAAAGGCCAGTAGTGTGTCTTTCTTAAGCAGCTTTATATGTTAGGCCATGTTTTGGGACTAAGTCATTTAATAGTTAGTTTAATCAGATATCGAGTTGATATGATAGTCACACACACATGGGCAACCATGTAGAATTTGAGAATCCCATACAAAATGTTATTTTGGCTTTAGTATGACTGGGATCCACCATCAGGTTGAAATTGTACAGCTGAACTTGGTGCAAACTTTCAGTATAATATTCTTGTATTGATAATGATTTTTGTTTGCTCTCATTTAAAATCATTTTTCCCAACCTGCAGATGCAATGCAACACCAAGCCTTGCAATATAACAGTTAAACATTTAAAAAAAGTAACATACATATAGAAATGCACATGGAAGTATGTATGAAGTTAGACATTGACTATAAATGTTAACTTTATTAATTTACTCAAAATTAAGTCTCCCAGGCTGCGTAGATATTTGTGTGTGTACACATGTGTAAATTAAAGTATTTGTGCGTACGGTAAATGTAATATAAAAAGCATGTTCGAGAGAGTTAATTAGGCAAAAAGCGTGGAGAAAGAGAGTGATTTAGAGGAAACGAGGGACGACTCAACAGAGAAATGTAAAGTCATTGTGAAACAGTTATATTCTAAATCATATTTTTAGACTCCATGCCGTTTTATATGTGCAGAGAACTGTTACAATCCAAAAAAAGTGTTTGCTGAAGGCAAAATAATGACAGCCGCTTTCTCTGTCAGCGGTTTGGAAATGCTTGTAATGCCCAAAACTGTTGAAATCCGTTTCCCCAGAGAGCCATTTTTCATCCAGCCGTTGCCATCCGCCACCACCGCGTAAAACAGTTAGCGCCCGCCGCTCCCGAGAGAGTTTCCCCGTAATTGGCTGCTTGAAATATGAAGTTTGTGTTTATGGCACGGCGTACATCATGGCTTTTATTTGTCCCGATAAGAGGCTGCTCGAGTTGTGACGCCCTCTATTGATGCCGTTTGTAATTACACACAGCCAAACTTGTGGCCTTCAAGCCCAACAGGTAATTATAGACTCGGCGGGACACGTGGTAAATGCAGGATGGGCCTTTGTAGACGTGAGGCTTTTCTTCCCCGAGATGCGACGGAAGCTCTGCACGTGTCCTCACGGCGTCTTATTGACAGATGCATATGTGACTCGGAGCAAACATATCGAGCTCCTGCGTCGGCCAGGCAACCCAGCTCATTTTCTCATCTCCAGCGACTGCATAATAGGATCTGAGACTTGCTTTGTTCCACGTTCCACCGAGCGATGCAGATTAGCTGCAATTAATCTTAGTTAAGCGCGCCTCGCATGTGCCCGACACCCTTCTACGCGGAGAGCCGTGCAGCAGGAAGAAGGGCAAATAAACACCAGGCCAGTTTATTCAAGTCGATATCTGGCGCTCTAATGGGACACGAGTCGCGCAAAGCGGCCCTTCATTTGACAAATACGGCCCATCATTCAATCTGTCGCCCGGCCCCGCCCCGCCTTCACCTCACCAGCCTGTCCTCCGCTCAAGATCTCCCGTGTCCTGTCGCTGGCGTCCCACCAAGTGACGTTCCATTAAAGGCTGCCACCGCTGTGAGTTTGCCGCGCCACGCCTGTGGGCTTTTGTTTAACGGCTTGACGTGTTGTTGTTGCACAACGTGATGTGCTGTCCTCCATTTTTGAGTTGCTTTGATTTCATTATAAAAAAGATTTGACACTGTTTGTAAAAAAAAAAAATGTTAGGAAAAAAAAAAGTTTGACTTGAAGTTTGGCACAGAGCCAAGCATGCGATGAGCATCTGACAGGATTTCGCAGGATTTCAAAGCACAAATCCCAGTGTTTGGCTTTTTTTCACTTTTGCGACTTTTCAGCGCTCTGCTTTAGCACCGTCTGGTCGCTGTCAAGCGCAAGCGACTCGCCGCTCGTACACACCAAACACGACGAGAGCGTCACGTTGACAGGAAGTCATTCGTTTTCATTAGGAGCCACGCTGTGGTGGAATGGGGATCGAGGAGACTGATATCGTTTTTGATTGCAGATTTCACTCGTTGCAAAGTGTCGTCGTGAGGCTGGGTTTTATCAACTTTTCTTTATAAACTACCAAAAAAAATGAATTTGAAATAACAATATCATTACCTGCTTAATATGCAGAAAATGTCATTTAACTGCAAATTTATAAATTAATAAACTGTAAGATGTATAAAATAAAAGTGCTACTTTGCTTTCAAGTAGTTTTACGGTATGCATCTTTCATGTTAATGCTATGTTTTCTTATTACATTGTAACATTTGGTCTTGGCATTATAGTTTGTTTACTACAACTTTCACTTCCTATTTATCTGGGTATTAATGCGGCAACTCAAAAACACTCCTAAACTCATTCCAGGACGGTTGTGCTGGACTTACTCTTACGAAGATCTCCAATTGCTAGATTTTGTTGAAAAAGTCGTTTGAAGCTATATCGTGCCACTGCAGAAGGCAAACACAATCACAAAGACAGAGAGGCGACGAAATAGGCTCTGAAAAATCACTTCAGATCGAAACTTGACACTGAATGCGTGGATCTTGCACACTGAAGATGAAAATCTAAAGGATTTGTGGACAAACTAAAATCTGTTTTGCTGCTCAATCAGCATCCAGGTACTACGGTTGCAGGTTCCAATCCCAGTCCAGTAGGTCCTTGAGCAAGACACTGACCCCCTAATGCCCCCCAACACCACGGCTTAAAGACTGTCCCCTGCTCCGGATTTGTGTGTGTCACTTCACCTGAGGGTTAAATGCAGACCGCAATTTTGATGTGGTCCCTAGTGGCCATATTGACAAACCTTGCCTTATTTTTTTAATTTAAAAGAGTTTTTTGAAAGAAGTGCCTCAATTAGAAGTAGCGAATTATTGATGATCTGTACTAAGCATTGAGTTGAATACAAAGCTGGTTTGAAACCGTTGGGCTTTAGATTGAGAGTGACCGGCTCGATTTGGATTCCACACCAGCAGCAGATTCGATGCTCCCATTCGCCGTCTGGATTAATTATTGTTTTGCTGGTGTTTCTCAATGCAGGGGTCTGTTCTTTTCCAATCAGAAGGATTTGCTTCACCAAGATTGTGACTCTAAAACGCCTTTCGGGTGGATGGTTGATCGTGGAGGCCTATTTGTTAATGGCCTTTGTTGGTGGAACATGTGCAGGTTGGATGGAATGATCAGGTTTAATCTATTTTGGGGGGGTGAAGCCGTTGTTGGGGATTGTGCGTTTTGCAGTGAGATCACGCAGACTGCACAGCCGAGTCAAATTGGGGAATTGCAGCTATGGAGGTGCTGAGGCGCATGAATAATACAGATCTCGACCCGTTTCATTGTCGCCTCTGCGGCCTGAATCAGCCGTGGCATTGACTTTCGCTGCGGTCGAGGCCTCTTCGCAGGGTTCGTTGCGAGAAAACGAAGACGAAACGTAGGAATATTAACTTTCCGGGGGTTTGGTTTCATGACCTTGTAATTACGATCGCAAATGTGGCTATAACGATTGATTCTTCAGGTGATTTTCAGGTCGGTTGCGCAGGTAAGATGCGGTTATTTAAAATTAGTTTGGGTATTTCAGAAATTCAGAATATCATTTTTTTTTTATTGTCAATGATAAACAATTTTTCATGTCGTTATGATCCTTGTTTTGTGGTTTTTATTCTTTTATCAATTTTTTTTTTAATCCGTAGACGTAAGACTAGGATGTTGATTTGTACAATTTGATAAAATTTATTTCCTAACTGTTTCAAGTTTTTGGCATTTTCATCACATTCACAAAACGATTTGTAGTGGTGCATTACACCGCGCTCAGCAAATAACTTTGTGTTTACCGTTTTGCTTGAGTTTTTCTGTCTTGGATCAATATATCGAACAGGTTATTGCTTCCCGAGTGTCTGCGATCAATTGTTTATGAGGCTTCTCGGAGGAATTCATTATTCAATGCCACATATCTGACGTGAGCATCAGGAACATCTGTCCTTGTTGTGACCCGGTGTCTTCAGACCGTTCTCGCACTCCAGTGGATTGATTGTAAATCAGAGTCACTGCTCCAGGCTTTGGTACAAGCGATCTGCGGGTTACAGACCGGCCTCGGCTGCAGGACGATGGCTGGTGTTTGTCGCTTCCGCATGGCATCACCAGGCTGCTAATGGACGTGTAGAGAAGAGGTAAATAAAACCCTTCTGACGTTCTACTCAATACCAGCCGGTCCTGACCAAAGCTGCGCAATCCATTTGCCGCCTTCAGTTTAGATGAATTGCGCCTCGTTCCTATCAGTACGAGACCCCGGAACCAGCAGATGTGGAAGGGCCAATTCCCCATTCCAGTTTTTGCTCAAGAGTGCATGGTAGCCCTGACACTGAAGAAATCAGGCCTTGAAATAAATCATCAAGTTCTTATTACCCGTGTCACGACAAGGAAGCTCTGTGAAGTTCTTGAGGAGAAGAATCTTCTGGCACGTTCACCGACAAATCAAACGTCACTGCTCGTCCAGGTAATGACGTCTTTGCCTCCCACCAGCCTTGTGTTTTACACTCCGGGTTTGACGGCGCATCCCGATGTGTCTGGAAATTAATGTTCCTTCCCGAGGTAGTCAACCAGAGTGGAAGTCATTTGGGTGGATTGGGGTTCGACCCTCAAGAGCCCGACAAGAAGCCTTTGAATTATACAGCCGGAAGAAGCGATGGGGTGCAACGGGCTGCAATTCCCACTCTCTGCGCTGATTTAAATGAGCTTCTGCTTTCTGCCAAGATCAAGGGAGCAAATGATTGTCTTGAGATGGCCGTGTTCAAACAACATTTATGCGGAGGGAGAGCACTTCCTCTCCAGTGGTTTGCTTTGTTTGGTCTTGAGTTGTATTGCCGGCGCTTTGTTGTATCGCCGTTGTGGCGTCATCTTTCCTGTAACGTTTTATTGTCTAATGGCTTTTATTTCTGAACTGGAACAGTAGCAGTAGCAAGAAGTTCAGTGTGATGCATCATGTAGCGTCGCGGCAGAAGTTTAAATGTTAATTTGATTCTTAATATAAATTTCTATTTTGAGCGCATTCTGGTTAAATTAACTAAATAACTCCAATTGCTGGATTTGTTTTCAACAAAAAGCTTTAATTATATTGGGGGGAGAACGACGAGAATACATTCGATTGTTGGATTAGATGCTAAAATAGTTTCGTAAGAAAATTGCGAAATTTGTTAAATTCAGGAATCGTTGATTTGTTTTTAGGCGGTGAATGAACTAAAACGTGCGTGTTTGGTTTTGTTGTTTTTAATTACAATGTTGTAACATTATGAACGAAAAAGTTTGTTTTTCAAAATTTTGTTTTGCCTATGCGTAAAATGCAATCCTGTGCCTTACTTATTAATCTCAGGAAATAGACGTTTATTGCTGTTGCGTCCAGCCAGGTGCACCTTATAGTCCGAAAAATAATCCCTGTTACAATTTAAAATGATCCCTGAAACAATTAACTGTTGTATTTTTATTTTGCTACAGTAATCATTTACAACTGTAGTTTAAACCCTCTTAAGGAGTTTGGTGTCTATGGTATAGTTTTCAAAATATTGTTTGCGTTTGCGAATCCTTACTTTTTTTTTTTTTATCGACTCGTCATTTCCCACTCATTTCTTTGGTGTAGTCATGCCATTTTCCCACTAACTCTCCGTTGACGCCACTGAAATGTAAGTCGGCCGGTCGTTTTCTCGTCCACGCCTCATCGAGCGCCTGGATTTGTCGCATTACGTATCGAGACGGTGTTACTGACTGGTTGCGGAGCTTTCATGGGGATGCAAATTGCATCTTGTGCTGAATGTGTTGCCTCATCCTCATCAGGTTTTACAGGACTGTGGGGATTGTTTACCATGGCAGAGCTGTCGTTCCGCTACAAGCGCAGCTCCTAGAGTGTTTATTTTGGGGCTTGAAGATTTGAATCGCTTGTTTGGCTTCGATTTAGCTCTTTAAAACGTCTCCCGTGCTTTCACTGCGAGGAAGCCAACCAAGAGTTTTCCAACAAATTACATCCGAGTGTCTCATTCATGTTCAGTCTTGGCTGTCACTGGTGGATTTCCTTCAGTCGGCCTGGTGGGCTGCTGGCGTGAGCAGACACTGGTGCGGATGGAATTCGTTGGTGGATTGGTGTGTTTCCAGGGAGTCGACTTTCTCAGTCGGAGTTGACGGTGTAAGACCAACAACAGGGTTTCGTCTGCTTAATGGGATTTGAAAGGAAAGTGTGTGCTTGGTTTTATGTCTGAGATTTTGCATTAAAGCGGCGATTAAGTTGCTCGCACGTCAGACGTTTCCTCTTCCTCCGGGTGATAATGTGGCTTATGTGTTGTTTGATTCAGTTCTTAATCCGGCAGCTCTTTCTCTGGCGTTAGCCGGCTGTATAGACACACGTTAACGGGAAGCTAATCCCGATCTTGCAGGAGATTCTGTTTGTTTGGGGACACGCAGCATGTGCAGAAATACACCTGCTCACTAATTTCCTTGTGTTTCACTTTTTAGACATTTTTTTTTTTTGGTTGACATTCGGTAAAAGATGACGATCTCTATGTACACGATTTTCCTTTTTGCGGAAGTGTAGCAGCAACTGTCATCATTAATTTGATTTGTGTTTTGTTGCATATTTTAAAATGGTATTTTGTGTATTCTGGCCAATGTAGAAAAATAATGGATATAAAGTATTTTTTCATATATATATATACAGTATATATATATATATATATATATATATATATATATATATATATATATATATATAAATCATTTTATATACATAAAAATAAATATAAACATACTTAAAGAATTTTTTTTATGCATAAATTGTTATTACTACCACTGAATAAAATTGTGATAATGCTAGTAAGTTTTATTTAGTAGATTTGCTTTTGTTGGTAGTTTTTCCTAAAAATCAGTTCATTCTTTGTTCAATTTGTTATTTATTTATACAACCAGTACAATTGAGTAATGCGTAGATAAAAGTAGTAATTATGCCTGTAAATAGTTTATTGTTCTTGTTATATCTCTGTATGAAAAGGCCTTTTTGCTCGATTAAAAATAAATTTTTAGTGAAACAATTTTTACATTTTATAGCATAAAGAATTCAAGTAATTAAGCCTCTACATCTTTGTGTTTCATTTTCGAAGTGAATTAGTTTTAAAGGGACTGTGCGTGTCTTCAATCCCAGCATGCACCGGATCCAACTCAGCCGTATTGTCATGATCCCCCGTCTGTAGAAAGAAATGTCACGCTCCGACGCGTTTGGGCAGACGCTCGATCCTTCAAGGCCGCTCCGCCTTCATCCGGAGGATCTGGAATCCCGTGGTGTCACGGAATGCTGACAGCTTGTCAGGAAGAGGAGAGGAACCGTCCCTCATCCCACAGCTCTATCCCGCTTCCCCAATTGCCTGGAAAAGCCGACACAGGCCATGAATCTTTCTTCTACGCATGAAGTCGAATCCACTTCCTCTAGAAGAAACTCGCTCTCATAACTCGGCTTCCTAATGTGTGCGGTCGCCTCCCGCAGGGTTTATTTATAAGCTTCCACGTCGGAATCTGCACTTCCCCGGGCCGATGTGACGTTTGCCATCCCCACCTGAAAGTGAGCTGTCCCGGTGTAATTCCTAGTTAAAGTTCACTGCTGTCCCCTCTTCACCCACCGTTCTGAAGAGCTGACATCTCCCCCATAATCTGCTGCCCTTTTTCCGGCTCTTTCTTTCTTTCTGCTTCTGTCTGACGGTGCCAGAAACTTGCCGAGGCTGGAAATGTACCTGAAGACTGATGGGATTAGTGCTGGAGCTCAGCCAGAGGAGGTTACTGTATTTACGTAAATCTGAGCACCCGTTTTTTTTTTCCAATTTTAGCGGCTCAAAAAGTTGGTTGCTTATAATTGCCAATTTAAAATATATATATATATATATGCACGTAAATATAAACGCTAATTTTTCAGAAATGTAGAAAAAAAAATTACACAGTTACTGGATATCTGGATATAAACAATTGTCTTTTAAAGGAAATTTGGATGGTTGTATTGCCAATATGAGACAAACGGGCTTTGAGCAATTACGTATGATTAAGATGAAATGTATGAATCTGCTCAATCGGTTTTGTACCAATTCCCTGGCTTTTCTGATTATCGGACGTGCCAAATCGTGAGAGCTCTGGCAGTTACAACGTATGGCAAACACACAAAAAACTACAGTTTCTTTATTCTCTGGAATCAACGCGACAACTAATGTTTCATTTTTTTATGTGTAGATTTTATCCTCTCATCTAACACAGTGTAAGGTAAATGTCCGCTTGTTGCACACAATGTAGCTAGTAATCGTCTATTCAAATGTACTGGAGTAAAGAGTACATATACTCGGTCAAAATAGTAGTCAAGTAGAGAGTAATAGTTGCTTATTATTTTAATACTCAGTACAAGTACAAAGTAGCCAAAAAATACTTAAGTGACGTAGCCTATTTACTCTAGTGCATTACACCACTGCACTGTACTGTTTCCACATATGTAAGAACTATTGTTCTGATGAATCAAAAAAATCTTGATTGTCTCAAATATAATAACTATCAAGTATACTTTTTTTTTTTATCCCATCATTTTTCAGCTCTGTTCCATACAATTTTCAATAAATCTATCATCTACCAGCTTCTATAATATTGCGGTTTATTTATGACTTAAATGACGGCATAAAATGCGGGTTATTTTTAGACAAAATAGTTTTTTCTTTTTTTAAACTTAGTGGGTGTGGCTGAGATAAATGTGTAAAAAAACAGGTTTACTTTATGCAAAGTTTTGGCGAGAATAATGTACCGCTTGAATATTCCTGCTCGCTGTGAGTTTGTTTTACCGATGAGGATAAATGTGGTCTGCTCCTGCAGGCACCACCGGACCCCTGGATTAATGTTGCTCTTTTAATACTCTTTTGCTCTTGTGCACTGGGGACTTTGCTATTGGAAATCTACACCGCCATTGTTCCCTGGCATCTTGCCCCAGCGCTGTCCCATGATGCACTAGCTTTCGCTTTGACTAATGAACGGCCCTGGAAATGTCAGACTTTCCTTACTCTTTGCAGTTTTTTTTTAAATTCTCTCTTTTTCTTCACCTTTCTCAGTTCAATACCAGATGGAGATGATGAGGAGCCTTCGTCATGTGAATATTGACCACCTCCACGTCGGCTGGTATCAGTCCACGTACTACGGCTCTTTTGTCAGCCGGGCGCTGCTGGACTCCCAGTTCAGCTACCAACATGCCATTGAAGAGTCGGTGGTGCTCATTTATGGTAAGAACCCAGTATTCCAAACTCTGATACTAATATAGATTTTTTTTTTTTGTAAATAAAATATTGTTTTGAATTTTTTCATTAGTTTAATACATCTCGCTTTTTTGACGTGTTCCAATAGTTTTGTGAACATTTTGCTGCTACTTTTGGTTCACTTCCTTTTTATTACATAAGTGAAAATATGAAACGCACACACAATGCAATACACGGAAAGGTAAATGTTAATTTTCACTCTTTTATAAACTTCCCAACAAGTTTGTTTTATTTTATTTATTTTTTTTCACACAGTGTGCAACGAATTGAAATCCATTGTAACATTGATGTCTTTACAGATGTTACACTGACACATCTATGGCTTGATTAAAAAAAGTAGCAAATTAAATTTTTGATCATGAGGGATGGCGATGTTCTTAAAATTGATTTCATTTTTCACAATTTTGACTTAATATATTTTTATCCCAAAATTCGGGTAAACTGCAAAACCGAGGCTGTACATTTCTCGGATTGTTTTTTTTTTTTTACACTGGGGTAAATAAAGTAAAAAAAACAGATGGATAATTTACAGTGCATCTTTTGATATTAAGTGCATTTAACCAATATGAGTCCTTTCTGCAACAACCCAGCGACACGAACTATACACATCCATGAAACATCTCACCTTATTTCTTCCTCACCTCAAAGATATTTTACGTCTGTTTGCGGTTTTTCATTTTCTGCTGGTCCACTTTGCCCTTTACTTAAACGACAACTCCTGACACACACTTCAGACGGTGACAGTGGCTCTTATAACACACTCCACCTCTGATTATAAATGCTTCCCATGTTGTAAACGGAGTAAAGTAGTGAAAGCTAGAGTTGATCTTTCATATTCAACTCCGTAGTATGCAGTAGTCAGCAGCAGCAATAATGTGTTCAGCCACAAGAAAACATGCAACAAAATAAACAAAAGAAGAAAAAACAAAATTAAATAGGAAGCACAAAACGAAGAATGTGGTTTTTGTAGTAAAAAATTATTTATGATTTTGTCAGGGATCAAACAAAAAAACCTGACAAAGAGAAACTGAGCGCTACTTGCTAATCTTTTAGCATTGAAGCTGCATTATTACACAAGTATTACAATGTTGGTATTTTCCATATTGCAAAATCGGCACTATATCAGTCCCTACTTTCAAAGTATTTTTTTATAAACGACTTGAGTATATTAAGTATTGTAAAGTTTAAGCAACAAATGTCTGTTTCTGCAGTATTGTATTTTTAGTATTAAAGCCTTTTGCAATAATTGGTTTTGCTCAAAGATTTTTAAAAATTTTTTAAATGTGATTTATTTTTAGCCTTGGTCAGGCCTATACGTGTTTTTTTTTAAATTGAGCTCTCTAACAAGAAACCGTTTTCAAGAGCTTGCGATGAATAGTGTATTTTCACAAACAATGACGATTGTATTTTCTGAAACGGCGAAACTTTTCCTTTGCCTCCAGAAACACGGGGTCTCCCCTATCGACCCATCTAAACGAGAAACACAGCGGCCGGTTGAAAGCCTCCAGTGCAATTATAGATAATAAAAGCATCTCGGGAAAATAATGTCCTAAAGTAAAGTGAATCTGAAGGGTGTCTGGCGAAAATGGCGGACGCTCGCAGTGTCACGCCGTTCTTTATATTTAATCACGGCACCTTTAAACCCATCAATAATGCAGGCTGATATATTAAAGGCTATAAAAGAAAAGGCGGCCATTTTCTCACGCGCACACTGGGAATGGAGATCACGATTAGCCGGTGGATTGCAGCAGCTTGTAGGTTAAAAGCGGGCGAGACGCTTGTGCCCGGCTGATGTGAGTGGCAGGGCCGATAAGCCTGATAAAGGCTGTGACGTCTCCCTGACAAGCGCATTAATCCAATACGACGCTCCGCTAAAAGCAACGCCGCCGGATTGTGAAGCCCGCCAGCGGCCGCAGTCCTTGCTTTCTTCCCGCCGTGACCTCTCCCGGCGCCGCGCGGCGAATGTAAACGTGGGAGGGGAAGTGGGAGAACGGCGGCGACGGAATGGCGCTTAACTCTTCACCTTTCTGCTGTGGTGATGCTCATTAGCGCCGAAGGAAGCCAGACAAGTGAAGGCGGTCCTGACGTGACGAGGATCGTCTGAGATGTTTCTGTGGAGAAGATCTGAGAAGTTTGTTTCGATTCTCTATCTCAGCACTGATACACAATGTTCTGTTAATAGTGTCACGATGTTGCAAAGCTGAGGTTAAAATGTGCTTCGTTTTGTGCAGTCAGGTTCGAAACCGATAGGTTATTTCTCTTTTCTTTCTGTTATTTCTTTCCATTTCTTTCTTTGTCTTTCTCTCTTTCTGTCGCTCTTTAGGTCTTCCTTTCTCTCTTTCTGTCTTTCTCTTTTCTTTCTTTCTTTTATTTTCTCTGTTTTCTCACTTTATTTTTTTGTTTTTTTTCCAGTTTTTTTTCTCGTTCTTTCTTTCTTTTTTCTATTTCTCTTTTCAAATTTCTCTTTTTTCTTTCTTTCTTTTTTTTACTTAATTCCTTGTTTTCTTTCTGTGTTTCTTCCCTTTTCCATTTTATCTTTCCTTCTTACTTTCTTCCTTCTCTCCCATTTGCTCCCTCATTCATTCTCACTCCATCTTTCTCTCAATTACACTCCCCTCTCTCCTTTTTTTTACTGTTTTCCACTCATGTTCTTTTGATCAGTGTTTTATTCTTCCGTTAGTCACACACTCAATTCTTCTTTCTCTTCAGCCCTCTGTTTCTCACGTCCTTTCTCAATATTGCTCTCGCTATCTTGCTTGTCACACTCTTTCTTTCTGAATACTTTCTTTTTTTTTCCACACTTTATTTTCTTAGGTTTTCTCATCCTCTCATTTTCTTTATACGTAATGGATTTATTTCAAATGTCAATGTCTCTTAAGTTTTACACATTAAAACACGCGTGAATTTAAATCAGCAGTCACGTAACGTAAACAGAATAAGCAAACCTCTGGTGGAAAACGATTTGAGCAAATGTTTCACACACCGGCTTCAAAAAGCTCAAAGCGCAAGCATTTGACGTTCATCCGTGGTTTTCCAAGGATAGATCCAGCATGTCCTGTTCCTCAGATGAAGGTTTGACCTGCTAAACACTGACGCAGCCGGAAACTCTTGTACCTTTTTCAGAAAAGTGCCGTTGTTTTAGCTGAACTGTGTTTCCTGCTGAGGGCCTGAATCCATTGTGGAGGCACGTCTGCTGCTTTCAATCTTCACACAGCTGTCTTCCTCTTCACCCAACAATACAACTCCGAGTTTCTAGACTTGACTTGAGAGAAGTGTACTCCGTCTCGGCTGCTGGAAACACTTTTTGCTTTTTCTCCATTTCCACACTTCATTAAGTCTAAGAACCTTTGTGAGCAGTCGAAAGGGAACGAGAACGGTTTCTGTTGTAGCCGAATTACCGCTGTCTTGTTCTTAGCCGACTCTGGTGTCAGAGTCGACAGGAAGAGTGAGACTATCGATCAGAGGGACCATTACGTCGATCACAAAGGCATTGTGGGAAGATCGCATGGCATTGAAAAAAAGTTTAAAAACTCTAGCAAGCGAGTAAGAAAGGGGATAAAAAAGCGTGGAAAAGATGGACCAAGTAAAAAGCGATTCTACCCCCCGTGTGTTATTAATCCAGCCTTCACACGATTCGGAACTCTGTGCGATCATATGTGCTTATTACCAGCAGCAGTCACGTGCGCTTATTATCTGCACTAGAACAGTGGATGCGATGAAATAATGAAAAACATGAAATAATCCGGACAGAATAAAATAAAATCAACTCAGACAATTTAATAACTGAAAAAGGATTTTATTCTGAAGTGTATGTGTAGTGCGATTTCAAACAAGATGACACAAAGTGATCTACCGGCTATAAAAACACAATTTATTTATATATATATATATATATTTTTTTTTTCTTTTATATATATATATAATATTATATTATCTAATATTACCTAGCTTTGACTAGGTAATTTAATAAGCAGATGGCGTGCTGTAGATTTACACATACACACCCCGCTGTAAATCAATCAATGTCTCGCTCACCTCACTCTTTCACTCTTGTGCTGTCACACTCCTCTCTCACTCTTTTACTCTCTTGCTTTCACCTCTCTTCTCTCGCACACTTTATTGCTCACACACTCACTTACTCATCGATGCTCACACCCTCCTCACTCACTCACTCTCTCGCGCTCACTTAGTCTTTTACTTTCTTGCTTTCACTCCCCTCTCTCTCTCTCTCTCTCTTATATGTTATTCTTCACTGACACACTCACTCACCCACTCACATTTTCTTTTGTGCTCTCACACCCTCCTCAATCACTCTCACACTTTATTGCTCACACTCTTTTACTCTCTTGATTTCAACCCCTCCTCTCACACACACACTTTATTGCTCGCTCACTCACACTTTCTTTCGCACCCTCACTCTTACATGTTATTGTTCACTTGTCCACTAAAGTCCCACTCTGGAGTGAGACATCTTCCGGAACCATCATCAAAATGTCACGAACAACCAACTTTTTTTAGTTGCCGCATACGTTTCTTGCTCACTGGTCATAGTCATAACCATTATCTTAACACCAACGAACAATGAATAAAATGCTACAATCTTCTACTTTTATATTTTCACACATGTGCTTTGAGACCGTTGTAATTGTGAAAAGTGCCTTGCAAATGCACTGCACTTGAACTCACTTGCACTTTCTTCCTCTTGCTCTCACACTCTTACTCTCCTTACACTTTATTTTTCACTCCCTTGTACATTCGTTTTCACTCTCACAAAGTTTCTCAGTTTAGCACTCTCACTCTGACTTTTCCTCAATTGCACGCTCTCTTTCTTCATCAGCACTCTTACTTCAATGGTTTTATGCAAAATGCTTTTATTTTTTCGAGTTCTAAGTCGAAACGTTTTATGATTGTGTTTGTCAGCCACAGACATAAACAAACACTTTTCTTATTACATATAATTCAGTGTTGATTATTTATTCTGGTTATTGAATAACATCAAAAGTTGCTGAAATCCGAACAGACTGTGATTTGATCTGAGATCTGTTGATGTCTTCAGCAATGGCCAATTAATTTTCAATTTCATCCCGGCAACATGCCATTCATTATTTATTTCCGTCAGCGGGCAGATTTTTGGCATCACGCCTTATTTTAGTGTTTTGCAAAATGAAACTTGCCATCCATTTATCTTCCCAGGAACCTCAATATCCATGCCGTGTTTTTGTATTAGATAAGCACAAGATGTGTAAAATAAGTCTGTGTTGTGATGTTTTCTCCGGTAGATCCCATCAAGACGGCGCAGGGCTCGCTGTGTCTGAAGGCCTACAGGTTAACCCCCAAACTGATGGAGATCTGCAAGGAGAAAGACTTCTCTCCTGAGGGGTACGTGTGTGTGTGTGTGTGTGTGTGTGTGTGTGTGTGTACATGCTTTTAGGCCAAGTGAGACCTCAAATTCTTGGTTTTAATACTAAAGTGGGGACCTGTGTCTGGGCCCCACAACTTTTGAAGCCTTTGAGGTTCAAGATGGGACCCCACCATGATATAAATGCAAATGTGTTTCATCATTGTCCACTAAACACAAATTCTTTCTCACATTCATTACCAACATATTTTCTTCTTAAACTTCATTTTTCACTTGAACAGAAAGGGAAAGTTGTCCCGTGTCACTTTGTATTCACTGGTTTGGAGGTTTTGGAGTTTGAAATCCACACTGGATGACAAGTTTTAAATGCAGTGACAATTTATTCATGTCATAATAAACTGTTTGTGACAGTTAGAAAACTTGATAGATATTAAGTGGTGCAAACAGTACTATATTTCTTTAAATAATTGTACTTATTTTATTAAATCTTAAAGTTAAACACAATTACAAGTACTAAAACATCAGGTTACTAAATATATCTATGTTTGCACATGCACGCACACATGTACATGTAACACTCATACATGCTCACATACACCAACGTCACACACACAAACGTAAAGACCCACACGCACACACATTTACATTAGTTGAAATAAATTGGCATTGTCTACATATTGTGCTAAACACGGCATCATTTTTCGTTTTGCTTGACACACATTTTAAATGCTTTATTGCACTGCCTCGCGTCTGGTTTCCCGCTCTGTCGTCGTAAAGAACATTTCTCAGCGGAGGAAGTGCAATCTCATTAAGTTCCAGGCTTTTATTCGTCTTTGTGTTGGTTTGGCAGACGTCACTGACTTGTGCTTTAAAGTGTACAACCTCTCTGCTTCTCGGCAGATTGTAATTGATTTTAAATGGCTGCAAGATGCGAGTCTAATGGGAGAATGTATCAGTGACACACAAACAGAGTTTGTCTGGAGAACTGAGATGTTGTCTAAGGACACGGACAGAGAAAACACACTCTTGATCTGAACACAGGCCCGTTGTGTCGGTAATTCTAGGGTTTTAATGTTGGACTCTGATCTTTCTTCTGGTGAAAAGAAATGTGTAAAAATCAATAGTAATAACACCATGTTTTAAAATATTTTTTGTCTAGCAATAGCTACAAGATCTGACTCACAGATCTGAGATAACAGTAGTACTACAAGTTGTGTATATTTTGAAAATTTATTTATTTGTTCAATTTATGAATGACATCTAATAATATATTTTAAACACTAACATATCATTCAATGTGTTTTCCAAAGTATTCAGAAATTTACCATGAACATTTTTTTTTTACCTAGATAAGAAACCAATACTTTGAACTGAAGCACAGTTGACATAGTAAGAAAGTACAAATGTTAGTGAGTTTGTCAATAAAACCACTAGAGGCTGTATCAAAACCGTTTTCTGCATTTAACACTCACAACCCCGGAGCATTGGGCAGCCTTAAGCGTGGTGTCGGGGGGCATGTGGGGGTCAGTCAGATGTAGAACCCACCAGACCGAGATTTGAACCTGCAAGGCACCACAATGTCCACACTGGACTACAGGCGTCATTATTGGAATTTAACTAATGAAGGTCAGGCAAATCATCTCAAAAACCCTTTATAAATGCAAGATTAATGCTTGTACATGCGCGGTTGGAATGAACACTCACAGGAAAGAAACTCTGTCTTTAAAATCACACGGCACGTGTTGCAGTTTGAACAGTTTGAAACATCCTCAGCGAATTATTGTTCCATACCTGTCGTTTTTACAGCTCCACCGTAGAATGATGGTGGCTGATTATCTCTTGTTAGCAAGAATCTGCTTTAGTAAGTGTGGAAAATGATACTATAAAATAACTGCTCATTGAATCGATAACGGAAATCATAGTCGATGACTTATGTTGTCGATAATCATCAATGTTACCAGTTTGTAAATTTTTTTTGTCAAACATTTTATTTACTTATTTACATTTTCTAAAAAAAAAAACCTGTAAAATGGAAAAAAAAAAAAATAATAATAATCAAAATTAATCTATAAAGACAATAATTAAAAGGCTTGATCACTGACTGATTGTTTTAATGTTTTGGTGTGTGTGTTTGTAGATGACAGTGTAGGTATTGGATGGATGGACAGATAGATAGACACACACACACGCACATGCACACACACACACACACACACACAGTTAATATAACGTGTGTGTATGTATTGGTGTGTGTGCCAATTACACAAGCATTATTATTGAAATGGTTCACTCTAATAAATAATCAATGTAAAATGGCTGTGCTGACACAGAGCTTCAGTTCTCTATATTGACCTCCTGTTCTGACAGGACCCACGTTCTGACCCGCCGCTCAACATTCACCGCACCGCCTGAATATTCAACACGTTAAAGCCAGGAACAGTATTGATTATGAAAATAAGTCTTTATTCCTGTTGTGAACGAGGCAGCGTGGGTCATCAACAATGATGACTACAGGGGGCCGTCGGATTCAGCGTGAATATCAATTTGAGTTCTGTGATCAGCGGCGGCCCGAGTTTATTGTTATTCAACTCTCGTACTGCAAGTCCGACATCATTTTCTGCAATTTAGCCCAATTCGCAGATGGTTGGGTCTCGCTCGCACCGCAGTGGATTATGGGCCGGGTCAGCAGGGCCCACGCCGTTTTGATCTGTCGCTCACGCTGACCAGACGACATGGTCTGGACTTCACAAGTGGTGAGCTGAGATGGATCTTCAGCGCTCTTGTGATCTCCCGACGTCTTCTGAAGTGCTTCGTCTGGCATTCTGAAGCCTCGAGTGCGACGCTTCCGCAAATGTGGCTGGATTGAAGGTTATGTTCTTTCCAATAAAATAAACAAACCTCTTGTTTCTACGAGATGATTGACAGGCGGGAACGTGCGGTTGAAATGTTGCGAGGGATGAATCAGGATGCATTAGCATTCGAAAAATAACATTTAAGAAGCTTTAATGTGATTTCTCGTGTGACCTGAGCGATCGGATCACAAGGCTGTTTTGGTGCCAGGGTGAGTGTTAATGGAGGAATGCTCTTGTGGTTACTTATTTTTCATTCAAATTGGACCGTATATTCTGTGCTTTGTGGTTTAGACGTACGTTTTATTCTAGCGTCCACAGAAGAGCTAATGCAGCAATAGACTTAAAGGTCAATCACTTTCCTGACGGCGTAGCTTGATTGTTCTGTGCTTCGGATTTAATTATCTCAGTTGAGGTGATATTTGCCTTCTATGTGCTTTATGATAATGTGGCAATTGTCTGTGGAAATTGTGTGCAAGAATATATATTAGCTTTTGTGCTTTACTTCAAGTCAACATCTGGATTCTTTTACTTCTCTGTGGACGTAACCCTCATTATAAGCCCTATCTCTGAATGTAAGAACTAACCGTATATAAGACTTAACCTTGAATATAAGCCCTAATCCTGAATGTGAGCCCCAACTGCAAATGTAAGCCCTAACCCCGCATATAACCAGTCATTTGAATCTTAGTGCCCTAGCCCGTATATAAAACATAATCCTGAATGTAATCCTGAATTGATTATACATTAATTGTAAATTATACATATACATTAATTGTAGATCTGTAATTAGAATTAATTACAGGACTCCAAGTCGCTAAACCTGGACGCCGGAAAATATATATGCATGCGCCTTGTTCAAAACACACTGCTTTCTTCATTTTTTTTTAACAGATTTTAACATCTCTGCTGAAAAAAAGATTAGCTGGTTCATGCTGTGCTCCATTATAACAATTCGGAAGGACTTTGGCTATAAAAAACGATATTTTACTGTCAACTAAATTATATGGCTGTATTTTTGTGCAGCTCGTAATTACTTGTTTAATTTTTCAAAAAAAATATATATTTTTTTTATATACATTAATTTTATTAACGGCTTAAAAAGAAGTGAATATTAACTTTTTATTGACTCTTTACAATAGATGTTAAGCATTTGGTTTTACTGTGCGTGAATTAATTTGGATATAGTATTATATTATATCTTAATTTTTTTTTCATCTGACCAGTGAGTTTTAGTATTAAGTGGTGTTCTAAAAGTGTTTCAGTGAAAAGGCTCTACTCTTTAACCCTTGATTTTCAGGAATTGTCATTGTGGTACTAACGTATATTTGTGTGATGTGCGCAGGCTGAAGAAGGCGGCTGCGGGCTACGAGCACATGTTTGAGGAGGTTCCCATCGTCATCAAGAACTCTCACCTCATAAACGTGCTGATGTGGGAGCTGCAGGAGAAAAGCACCGAGGCCGACAGCCACGAGCTGCTCAATCTGTCCAGCAGGTCAGAATCCCCCCGAACTCTTCATTCATCATTCGCTGAGGCATCGCGTCTTAAGTCTCCGTTTAGCTCAGGATGGCGACAAAGACATGCTGACATGCTCTAATGCCACACTTTAATCTGGACACTCAAGGCATCGGAACCACTTCCTGCGTCTGCGTGCACTTCTCATTTGAAGCTTGATCTCTGAGTTCTTTGCGTTTGGGTTTTAGATGTTTGAATGCAACGCAGAGACTGGATTAGAGCCCTGACATGAGGACAGGCCAATGGGGCAATTTCACGTTTTTAAACGATTTCTGCAATTGCAATTGCAATTTTTTTTTTTTTTTTTTTTTGATTACAGTTGTACTTCTCTTTACAAAATAAATTTGTGCCGACAGCAGTTATGTAAAATGGTCCACATTTTGCATATAAATTTGATAATCCGTTTAAATATTTAAAAAAGAACGTTTTTACAATACGATAAAACGACGTAGTATGTTACATCCGCCGTTTTGAATCTCACAAACAATCTTGCGATAACGCATTGTAGCCGAATCAGCGCGGACCCTGACATCACCAGGATTTTAGCCGAGCGTCTCACTCAGGTTGTACTTTTGTGCATAAACATAATGACACAATACAGACACTCTTCTGAACGTCTTCATTCTGTAATGTCCGCGTTGTTGCAAAATAACTCGACGGCTGGTTGCACTCGAACTATTTTAACACTGATCTGTGCATCATTACATAAAGGGTTTCTGTGCATCTCCACCTGACATTGCTTTTCTCCACCACCGGGTGTAGAAATTTCACAAATAAAACGACTTTTTCGACAAAAGTGACGTCAGCTTGTCATGTGTGACGCGTCACCGGTCCGAAAGTAAGAGCTCCGTAGCAGTGTTACTGTTTAGTAAAAGTTTTTTGACTCGCTTGAAGAATTAAAAAAAAAATGTATACGTCTGGACACTTGCAAGTTTCCCTCAAAATATCTCCCTGCATATTAGTGGTAAAAAAATATTCATTTAAAATTCTTGACAACATTTAGTTTATTATGTAGTAGTATTGTTATTATGTAGTTAGTATATTATGTAGTAGACTGTTTTCTCAACGACGCCCTTCATAAAAGGACATTTTCATTTTCGAGGCATTTGTAAGTGGAGATACCACTATATTTTGTCCTATCTATTCAGTAGTTTTCGTAACGATTTTTTATTCCCCCCCCCAATACTTGTAATAGCATTGTTTTTCTTAATATAATGTTTTAATGGTCAAGCATATCAGATATTTGATCAGATATTTCAGATTTGGTCATTTTTTTCTTTAACAAAAGCACGGTGCACATAACCAGGCATCTGGTGTAATGAAGTCAAATGTGCTGTTTACTCCGGCGTCAGTGGCAGCTGCGACTCTTTTCTGGAGTAAAGGCGCGAGATGGGAGCAGCTGTTTTGATCTTTATAATAAAAGTTTTATGTGGCACCTTCTTTGGCATTTTGAGGAATTCGTTCCATCAACAGGAGGATGTGTTTCACAGGCAAAATCATTCGCCTTCCCATCACCGCGCAGATAATGATAATGTATTCAGCCTGTAATTTCTCTCTTCCTGTGAACAGAGATGCCCTTCTCTTCTGACAAATACCAACAGGCAGATGTGTCACGCCAAAAACCTTAAACAATAATGTTGAATAAAAAAAAACACTTATTTTATTTCTTTTTGCAAAAAAGTAATAATTAATCACCTATTTTCTTATAAATAACATTTTTTTCTGTTCAAGTTGTCTCTCTCTCTCTCTGATGCCACATTGACTGAACATGACGTTCCGAAAGCATTTCCCATGTTCTGTTTTTCCATTCGTCGATATGAATGTTCTTGTTTTTTTGCCATTACAATTTTTTGCACATCCCAAAATCACCATGTTTTTGGTTCCTTAATAATGCAGGCTTTACTTTGTCATTTTTCATTTAATGTTGTGTCACATTCTACATGTTCGCTCAGGACGCCATTCGTCGCCGACATTGAATGAGCCTTAAATGATACCCGGTCCCTGTTTTAGGATGTTTCCATATGTGATGGCAAATTTGAAGGGTTTGGGATGTAACCATGGCGATGGACATCTTCTGTATATTAAAGGTTAAATTTAGCTGTTAAATGTGACAGCCCCCAACCATGAACGCTGATTCAGAGCCGATCTTTTGCCGTCTGGCGTTTTAATTGAGCATTGTGGAGCGGTTCTGTGACACGCAGTCAGACGCTAGTCAAACTTTTTCTCCACTGAACTGTCCGTCCTTCTATTGTCATAGTAACCACTTGGAGAAGAGCCTCCAGCTGCTGATGGACCGCGTGGACGACATGAGTCAGGACATTGTGAAGTACAACACATACAGTCGCAACGTCAGCAAACAGCAGCAGCAGAAGCAGCAGGTACGGCTCCTCACTTCCACCGTTTCCACAGCGTTCCAAATGTCTAATTACATGTGTGGAGAAACAAGAGCAACGGGCCGGAAAAGTCTGACTGACAGCAGGATGAATGAATGCTTCCATTCTTAGCTAATTCCCCTTTTTTCTGTCTGTCTGTCGTGCTTTTCTCTGTCCTTTTCTTGGTTTTTCTGCCTAAGTCTTGCTTTTCTCTCTCTATCTCTCTGTCTCGTATTTCTCTCTCTCTCTCTGTCTGTCTGTCTCGTATTTCTGTTTGTTTGTCTGTTTGCCTCTCGCTTTTCTCTGTCTGTCTGTGTGTCTCTAAGCATCTCTTTTCTGTATCTTATCTGTCTGTCAATTTGCATATTTTTCCATATGTCTGTCTGCATCTCACTTTTATCTGTCTGTCTACCAACATCTCTCTTTTTGCTGTCTGTCTGCATCTCTTTTCTCTCTCTACATCTTGCTATGTCTGTCTCTCAGCATCCCTTTTCTCTGTCTCAGCATCTCTTTCCGCTGTCTATATCTTGCTTTTTCCTCTCTGTCTCTGTCTCTCTTTGACTGTCAGCATATGTCTTTTCTCTGTCTGCCAACATCTCTTTTCTCTGTCTGTCTGTCTGTCTGTCTGCCAGAATCTCTCTTTTTTTTGTCTGTCTCTCTACGTCTCGCTTTTCTCTATCCGTCTGTTTTTCAGTTTTTCAGTGGGTGTTTAAAGTATTAAGCTGTTACTTAATACTTAATTATATTTTGAAAATAGAGTCAAAAATGTAAATTTAGATTTTAGATTTTCATATATATATATATATATATACAATATACAATAATTTCGCCTTCACATTTAAAAGCACTTTCTCTCTAAATGTTTAGCCTAATAACAATTTGCAAGACATAATTCATGGGGAGCCGCTTGGTCTTCCATCAGGGAGACGTTCTCTAAGTGGGCCTTCAGTGTTTATTAGACCTTCAGCACTTCCTGCTCGACAGGGAGGTCGAGCCTTTCAGAGAAATTTAGCGGCGGCTGGAAATGAGGCCGGACCCTGTCGTCCCGGTCATGATCGGGTCTCCTTCATCAACCCGGCTGAAATCGCCCATAATTGCTGTTGTCATCGATCATATCCTTCCTGTCTCCGCCTCCGCGCTGCTGCGCCGTATAAACCTAACCGTCCGCGTCCCTCTCTATCCGATATCAAAGGGAATTTCCGCTGCATCGGCGGTTTGCGTCCCTAAATCAAAGGCCCAATTTCCACAAAAATGGCCCCTGTCTTCAGCGGTGGCATCGGTCCCACCAAGTCAGGGGCAGTTACGGCTTCTCTTCCTTCTGCCTGAATGTTCGCCGTACTGAACCGTGATCTACGGCCGCCCAGAAGACACGGGGCAGGAACTGGGGCAGATCCACTCGTCAAGCGGCGCTTTTTATGTGTCGGCCGACGGCTGTAGGCTCCGTTGTAATGATGCCGCTGCTTTTATGTATTGCGCAGTGTGTAAACTTGAACAGGAAGTCTGTGTGCAGCATCTTTCTTTTTTCTTGTTGTTGTTGTTGTTGTTGTTGTTTTTTTGCTGTAAAGGTTTTTTCCAAGCGAACTCATTTTGATCGATTTGACAGATGTTTAAGTTTCAAGTGTTAGTGGATAATACGATAAAATGTTCGAGGACTAAAACATTTTATAGCATTGACATTTAAAAAACTTTTTAATGACATTTTAGACTTTTTTTTTTTATTTGTTTACAGAATTAATATTTTCAGCTTGTTTTCCCCGTGTTTTTTCTACCTTTCTGTTTGGTTGTATTTAAAGTGGGTTTGACTGGAAGAGGGCGTATCCCCCTATTACGTTTATTAAGATTGGCACAGATAATGCACATTTTTAAAAATTAAAGTTTTGGTGAAGGTTGCCAGCTCAGATCCCCGCTTTGGCTAGTGTTCTTGAGCAACTACTCTGGGTTTTTTTGCATGTTTACTGTTTAGTTGTGTCAAATGCATTTTTATTAATATATATTTAATTTTCAATTTACTTGAATGTGATGCTTGCTCTCCACAGTGACTTGATTATTATAGAATACTTTTAAGAAACCACAATATTGTAGGAAGTTGTTGGTGAGGAATTGTGAGTTATTGTCCTGCTCTATTCAGTCTCATGCTCCAGTAGCTTCAGGGGACAAAATGTCATGGCTGTTCACGTTTCCAGGGGGGGAAGCATCAGTATTCCTCACCGAGGGCCCGAGTCACGCCGCGGCTCGTTTCATGTCAGCACCAGATCTCTCTTTGCATCTCGACTTGGGTTTTCTCCTCGGCCTGTGGCAAACCTTTAGTTCTGTTGACGCCGGCCCGGTCCCTCCAAGGAATCACGTCTTGTTTGCAGAATTGATTTCTTCTCGCGTCTGTTTTTATTCCACCCTGTTGGGCTCATTTCATCTCGTTTTCTTGTTACGCCAGTATCTCCAAAGGAGGCAGCAAGAGAACACCCAGCGGCAGAGTCGCGGCGAGCCTGTGTTACCCGAGGAAGACATCAGCAAGATGTTCAAGCCTCCACAGCCTCCTGCCCGCATGGACACGCTCCTCATCGCAGGTACCCCAGCCGCCGATGATATTTACTGGCCTCGGTCTAAAAGAATCGATTCACAAAGCGATCAATTCAGCGATGAATGAGAATGCTCCTTAACCGCAGCTCTTAAATCTTTACCCAGCATCCTCTATTTCATCCATGTCAGGAATAGAAACCCATTACACACACACACACACACACACACACACACACACACACACACAATTGTTAATTTTAAACTATTTTTAAGTATTTGTCTATATGTTTGTGTTGCTGCCCAAAGCAAGATAATGGAATGTACACTTTTAGTAATTGTCTTTTGCTAAATATTTAAAATGGACTATTTATGTTAAAAAGATGGGTGAAAGAACACATTGGATACTTGCATCCCATATTGGAAAAACTCACTCACTTCGGACTTGAGCTTATTTTGGTCATGGCTTATAATAACTAGTTTTGTGTGTTCATTTATGTAACAAGTCAAAAACTTAATTTGAAGCTAAATTGTGGTTTTTATTATGTTGTTACATTTTTATATGAATGTATATAAAATGTTTTTTTAAGTACAGTGTTTTCAAGTCACCTATCAAAAAAACTCATTTTAATTGCAAAATCTTCAAGAACAGTTTTGTGCTAGAATTTTAGTACAAGGAACTGTTCCTTTGTTTATTCGCATAATAATAGATGAGTGAACAAAACACATGTGACGTTTTCTAGCGTGACGGCACAACACACCTGTGTATTATGTGTTTCTACATAATCTCCACAGCTGTTGATGATACAGTTTTTATTCCTTCATATTTACGATAAGAAATGAGTGATTCTGAGCAGCTGTGTATCATTTCCTCTGCATTAGTCAGATTAAAATCATTTCCCCCGTGACCTTGTTTGTAATGATGAGAGACGGCGGCCTCTTTATTAAAAGCATCCGATGCCGATGGAGAATCAGCAACTATCCTGCATTATGTTCTGTTTCTCTCTCTTCACTAGGACAAATCAACAACTACTGCCAGAACATTAAAGAGTTTACCTCTCAAAACCTGGGAAAGCTGTTCATGTCTGAGGCCCTGCAGGGTCACGGCAGCTGAAGACCCCGCCGGGGGACACCCCAGGCCCACTCCAGCTTCCGATCATCATCTGCTGCTGCTTCTTTTTTTTTTTTTTTTTTTTTTTTTTGCTAATTGTACCTAGGAAATAAACGGGTTCTTATCTGGCTTTCTGTTGTAGTTCTTTTATTTTGAATACTTTGAAAAGCTTGAGGTTATTACACATCATTACACACACAAAAAAAAAGCCTTCCAGACAGATCATAAAAGTCCTGGTAAACAGTAGCTTTGCAGTTTGTAGAATTTATCTTCCCTTGGTAAAATTCATCTTCGGCCAATAGCGGCTGGTGTTAAATTACAAGAGCAAATGCACGGAAAATGTTTTGCGTAAATAGCTTTTTTGTCAAGTTCAATGCCATTAATTTGAGGATATGGCAGAAGAAATGTGTAAAAAATCAATGCCGTCTAACCAATCTGATTGGCCGTTAAAAACAATAGAGGCACACGATAGCGTAAACTAGTGTTCACAAAACGAATTGCAACAAGTCCTGTTTTTGATTCAACTTTTTCTTTTGAAAATACGCATTCTTGTTTTTTTTCACGACTATGCAAGTGTCCTCAGTGAAGTTGATCGGCGCCCCTGGTGCCATGGAGTAAGTTTGCAGTTCAAATCGGGCAACGCAGTGGAAAATGTCTCATTTGAAACTTTTTGTTTATTGCGGCGATCACACATGACAGTTATCATGAAAACAGTTATCTGGTAGAATAAATTCTGTAACAATACATCTGGATTTAACAAAGGGCTTTATTGTTTTTTGAAACTATCAGAGGTACAGGGGCGTCTCGTCATATCTGTTTGATGGTCTTTCTCACTGGTGTGTAAAGGAATCAGGTGGTAATAAATAATAAAAGCGAGAGAGGTGTTTTTCACTAGGGCTTCACACTGGGTTGTTAATGTCTCAGGTCGGTTTAATCACCCGCTAATTACATCCGCTAACAACACCACCGCATTCTGCTCCAGTCGTTTCACCCCGTCTGACGATACCTAAAGATTTCCGCGTCTCTTCAACAAAGGACGAGTGGTTTCATGGGATCAAATGTCATTGGCGGGAAGATGCATCACCGGGTAAATAAATGGTAATATTGATGTGAAACCTTCTCGAGTCATTTGACTTGTTATGAGAAGAATCCGTGCACTCCACTGCGTTTCATCCCGACGCTAAAGCCTCACGAGAACATGAACGCATGTACGTTTACGGATGAGTGGTTTTACAGACAAACAAACTAGTGATGGGAAGTTTGATTCTTTTAACCGATTCAGTTAAACAGTAAAGTGACTCGAGTAATTTGTTCATTTTGTTTGTAGTTTTACAGCAGGCGTTCTGGCCTTTTTAACCAAAGATGACATGGTTTGCTTCAGTGGACAAAATATAATACACGAAGTGCCTCATGGCCATTTAAATATGCCGTCGTTGTTTTAACAGCGGGTGATCACGTGACAAATGAACAAACGAACAAACAACCTGTTTGAACAAATCACGAGCGAACTGGAGTGATTCTGATCTCTACTAGCATCGTTCACTGAGGGACTCGTTCATCAAACATTCGTTCCTTTTGAACGACACGCCACTAAACAGGTTGTGTTGTTTGTTGCTGTTGAGAACGAGACTTTGCGTTTCATCTTCAGCGTGTTCCTGGAACGTTTCTCGTTCGTATTCTGTTTGCGTGTCAAACCCTCAGAGGAGATTGACCGACTGAAACAGCAGCTGATGATGAAGATGATGGACAGTCGTGCACTGTAAGGAACCGAGCACGTTATCTCGCTGATAACTTCTGCGCTACCCTCCCACCCGGGAGTCGCCATGGCAACTGCAGATTCTCTTCGCTCGGGCTGGTGTGGATGAGGAGAGTTACCGCCATGTTTCTGAGTAATCTACAGCAAATCCTCAAAACTAAGAAAACATCGATTTAACAAAGGTGAAGTTGTGGAGGATGAAAGCGGGATTTGGATGGTGATTGAACGTGAAATCACATTTATGAATTATTGTTTATTTACGTTTTCATTTTCTTTTATCAGTTTTTTTTTTTGCCATGAAGAAAATACATTTGTGTTTCTGTCTAACCAACTCTCTGTCTGTCTATCCCTGCAGCTGTCCATCTCGTTCTGTCTATTTTTCTTTTCATGTCTTGCTCTGTCTATTTTCCTCTTCATTTCTTCGTCTGTCAGTGTTTTATTTTACCATAAACTACGGTATTACACTATTTTATTCATTAGTTTGTCTATTTTCAATTATATATTTCAATTATTATATTAAATATCAATTTATACATTGTTTCTAGCTTGTTTTCTGTCTTTCATTTCTGTCTGTCTATTTTTCTATCTAAGACTCGTCATATCTTAGATGACCGAATGTCATTTTTTCGGTTACTGTCAGTTCATTCTTTTGTTCCTCTATCTTGTTCTCTGACTTTATCACTTCTTTTTGACTTGTTTATATATTTCTTTGTTTGTCTGTGCCTATCATTCATCTTATCTGTTCCTCTATGATCTGTTCATCCTTCTGTGAAAGAATAATCTTGATCTTTCTGTCTGTCTATTCTTCTATCCATCGGTTCGATGGATCTGTTTATCTGTATCTTATCTATTGGTTTGTCTATTTCTCTTCTATCAGTTCATCCATCCTTCTATTGCATTGTCTGTCTTGCTGTCGGTCTATTCTTGTCTATCAGTTCATTTTTCTGTCCGTTCCTCATTGTTCATCTGTCTGTCTATTCGTCTATCCATAGACCTTTCTCTGTGTTTGCGTTTGTTGTTTTTGGTCGTTTTTTCTGTTTTTATTATTGTTAATTGTTATTATATCCATAAGTTAATCTATCCGTCTGTTTATCTTGGTCTTTTTTTTTTCTTCAGTCTCGTAGTTCATCTAATTCTCTGTCTATCCCTATATGCTATATTTTCCGTCTTGTTTTCTGTCTGTCTATTCTAAATATCAGTTTATCTATTTCTATGTCTGTTCTTCTATTGGTTCAGCTGTCTGTCTATCTCATTCTCTGTCCGTCTCTCTAGTCTTATACTGGTTAGTTTGCCTATATATCTTTCTATCCGTTTGTTTGTTTTCTGTCTGGCTCCCTGTCTGTTCCTCTATCAATTTGATCTAAAGAACAAAGAAGAAAAATCTTCAAAGGAATACATTTAATGTCAAGAATCACTTTTGTACCACTGTTTGCGCAGCAGTAGATCTATAATGCCGGGAAAGCAGGCTCCTTGTCAGGTCGCCCGAGGTCAAAACCTCCAGAAGCCACATTCAGGACTCGCTGAACAGCCGAACCACAAGCGTGTCGTGGAAAACGTGATTGAGATGTTAAAGGCTCGGGGGTCTTTTAGCCCCTAAAGGTTCAGATAATCTGGGGACGTTTAAGCTTTCATCCCATCGCCGGACTGTCTTCTGCAAATCTCCAACCTTGAGAAAATCCTTCAAGCTTTGACGGCAGTAAATTTAGCAGAAATGTCAGCATTTTCACTTTGCTTACCTCAGGGACTGAGGAATAAATTTTCCACCTGTTCTTTGGCTTCTCATTCGCTCTCCTGGCCTTCAGCGCCTGGCCGAGCGTGGTCTGCCTCGCTCAGATTACTCCAGCTGCGCTCCGATGCTCTTTTAAGCGTTTGTTTATGCCATTAATACCGTGTTTGCTGGGGAACCTTGTCACACTGGGAACAAATTATCTGTCGGAATCGGATGTTTCTGCCAGCCAGGATATTTAGTGGCCGGTGACTGCACCATATGGCTGTTGTTCAGAATGAAGCTGCCAAGCAAGTCGTAATGAAGTTCGGCACAAACAAACGCACAATGTGCTTAAACACCTCCACCACGCAGATGTAGCGGACAGACGTCCTCTTGCCGTCTTGTTGACGCTCTATTTGAAAAGAAATTCTCCTTTGCTTATCAATCTGTCGCATTTTTGAGGGTTGCCATGTTGGAGTCAGTTTTGCTAAAATCTTTAGGAAAAGTTTCACATATTTCAAACAGTTACTGTATGAGGGGTCGCCACAGCGAGTCATCCCTTTCCACCTCATTCTATCCTGAGTATCTTCTACTCTGACCCCAGCCAACCTCATGTCCTCTCTTACTACATCCATATATCTCCTCCTTGGTCGTCCTCTTGTCCTCTTCCCTGGGAGCTCCATCTCCAACATTCTTCTACCAATATATTCACTCTACCTCCTCTGCACATGTCCAAACCATCTCAGTCTGGCCTCTCTGACTTTATTGCTAACACCAGTAACGTGAGCTGTTCCTCTGATGTGCTCGTTCCTTATTCTGTCCAACCTCGTCACTCCCAAGGAGAACCTCAGCATCTTCATCTCTGCTGCCTCCATCTCTGCCTCCTGAAAAGCCGAAAGAGAAGTAGTAGTAGTAGTAGTACTGTAAATTGTTACTTTTGAGCGCTTAAATTAATAGTACTTTCTATGGAATCAGGTTAGTGGTCAAATTTATAAAATGTAAATTTCAAAGGAACAATTCATATTTGCGTTTGAGTTTTTATGTTCATATTTTTCTAAGTTTTATGATCGCTTGCAATCTTCACACTTTCATTCGATGTTTTTTTTTATTGTCCGATTTTTGCATTTTAGAAGGCACTAGTTTCACGTGTGGGCGGCACTCACTCAGATTGGATGGTGAGAATTGGCTTCCATGACCAGGAAGTGGAAGATGAGTTCAGCGAGCGTTTCATAATATTCAGAGGTAGATTTTTTTATACCATAAACTGATTAAAAAAAGTGTTATTTTTGCAGAATTACTTTATTTAATTAGGACATTTAAGACATTTTCGTGCCGTGTTTACAAAAAAAATCGAATTGAACAAAAATATCTGAAACAAAAATAAGGTTTTGTATGAAAATGTGATGCATTTTTGTTCGTTTCTTTGAAGTTTACGTTTGGTAATGTTGGCACTAATCTGCTTCCATAGCTTTCAAGCCGTCAAGGTGATTTGCTTAATGTTTTGGCCCATTAAGCATTTACCATGGTAACTTAACCAGGGTTAGATGTTTAGCGTTTGAGCTGCGACACTGTTACTGAAGGGACTGATAAAGCATTTTGAGATGTTACAGTGTTACCATAGTAACTTAAAAAAAAAAAACTCTGCTGAAGTTTTGACCTAAACATAAAGAACAAAAGCTCACTATAGTGAGAAAAATAAGTATTTTACATAACACCATGTGGTTTTGCAAATTCACCCACTTTGAAATCATGGAGGGGTTTGAAATGGATGATCTTAGATGCTTGTCCACCACAAGAGGTAGAATCTAAAAGGAACATTGAGTAATCTCAATGTATGATTTTGTTACTATTGTATGATAGAGCTGCAATTAAATATTTAAACACATGAGATCAGCAAAGTTAAGAGGGGCAAAAGTATGAATACCTTTCTGTAAAAATTACTCCATTACAAAGTCACCAATTCCAGGAAGACTTGAGTAAAAGTTGTAACGTGTTCAATGTAAAAAGAGCTTAAGTCGTTCATACTGAATTTAGGCAAAAAAAAAAAAAGCATTGTCGACTTGTCGCACACAACACACAATTGCAATGTAACAAGTAACGGTAAGTGTCCATTTAAATGTAGTTGAATAAACGTTGCTTATATTTTTGAGACTCTGTACAAGTACAAAGTAGCTGAAAAATACTTAAGTAACTAAGATTACTTACTAAGTACTTCACTCCACTGGTGCAGTAGTTGTTTTTCACACGTTTGTTTCATGTGTAATATACGTAGAACAATAGTTTTCACATTGTCAGACTTTTTGATTATTTAGTGTTCATATCGCAGTTTTATTTTTCATATGCATGTGGTTATGACAGTTGACTGAAAATAAAGCTCACGTGTCAAGAAACGTGCTTTTCACTTTTCAAAATGAGATTTTTCAGAGAAATATGACATTCACCCAGAGAAACCTAGGTGAGCAAAATAAAAATCGAGATGGTTAATGATCCCGTACGCCACTGAGAATCACCGGTTAGCGTTTCTCTGGCCTCGCTGCCTCAGGAGCTGAAAAAAGATCATTTTTGCCTCTTTTGACTTTGTATAAAAGCATCAATGGAGTCGGATGCGCTCGGGGACGAGTTGCCCCTTTTCTAGTTCACAGTGATATTCATGAACTATTTAGGGCGGGAGAAAATGAATAATGACGACACAAAGTTCAACAGCATCGTTTGGCTGCTTGTTTTTCATTTCCATCAGTTGCCATGGTGATAACAGACGAAGTTGAAGATTTGATTGGTTTGACCGTTTCTTTACTGCGATGATGTTTGTGCCTCTTCACCCCATAGTTGATTATTAGTTGAATATTAGTACTGTAATAACTAACTAAAAATCATACCGTACCATAGTTTAATTGGAGCATTTTAATATAAACTTTTTACTGACCTTTTTTCTTGGAATAGGTTAGGTTAACGTGAATAAAAGTAAAGACAAACAAACTTTAGTGTACAAAAATTTCACACTGTAAAATCAAATTTAGAGCCATACATCTTGGTTTGTGATTTTAAAACCGAGATTACTTATATGCTCTAATAAACAAATGTAACTTCTGAATATTCAGATCAGTTTGAGTTTTTTTAATTCACAGCTTTATTCTGCATTTATCTCTTTATCTCTGTCTATTTTATTTCTGTCCATTTTTACCATGTTCTGTCTGTCCTTTCCCATGTATTTGTTTCTGTCCAATCATCGTTTTTCCAATCTTTATCTCTGTCGGTTTAACCATCTCTCTGTATATTTTTTTATTTGTTTGTTCAACCAACCATCCTTTTATTTATTATTTATCTTTGTCACTACAACTATTCTTCTATCCATTCTTTTTCAGTCTGTCCTACCATCCCTCTATCTATTCTTTAAATCTGTCTGTCTGTTTCACCATCTCTCTATCCATCCATTTTCTCTGTCTCTCCAATATCCCTCTATTCATTATTTATCTCTGTCTGTCTGTCTGTCTGTCTGTCTGTCTGTCTGTCCAACCATCCCTCTATCCATTCTTTATCTCTATCTGTCTGTTTCACCATCTCTCTATGCATTCTTTATTTCTGTCTGTCTGTTTGTCTCTCTGTCTAACATTCCTCTATCCATTATTTATCTCTGTCAATCAGTCAGTTCATATATCTGATGTCTTCTCCATCCAGCTCACTATACTCATTTCCAGATTTTCAGGACACTTTTAAAAACAAAAAGCTGTTTTCCAATGTTTTTCTTTTAACTATCTTTTCATCTCTGTGTCTGCTGTCTATCCATCTTTTCATCTATTAGGTAAGTGATAGATAAGTCAATCACAAGCGCGCGCGCATGTGTGTGTGTGTGTGTGTGTGTGTGTGTGAGAGCGCGCAGGATGAGGATGATGAACGATCTTCCTCCCTGTGACTTATCATGATGCAGACCAGAGTTTTAAATGCCAGACATGAAAGCTGATGAGTTCCTCAGATAAACTCTCTAAAGGCTGAGCTCTGGGCCGCAGCGAGACATTTAATCTGGCTGTTTAGAATCTTTTATCGTCGCATCTCTAATCGCTTTCCTGTACAAGTCGAGAATGTAATCACTTTGCTCGGCATAAGTGGAGAAAGCTGATCTGCATCTACAGACCAATTTAGCTGAAAGAGTTGATGAAGGCGATTAACTAGTTAAAGTTAACCACAAGTGAACGGCGAGAAGCTGCGATGGGAACTTTGACTTTTACTCTGATTTAGTTAGTTTTGCCAAACGATTTAGTGTTAGACTAACTGAGTGTCTTCTACGTTTGGTCTGATTCAGAATGTTTGCTTTATTTCAATATTCATATATTATTGACTTATTTAATAAAGTTGATATGATTAATCGATATAATTTTTTGTTACTTTTTTGTGTTGCTTTTTTTTTTCTTTTAGGAAAAACAAAAATTTCACACAGCTCGATATTTTTCCACATTTCCTCCATTTTGTTCAGCACATATACATTAAATTAGACAGCGAGAACGAGATTCACCATCAGACCAAATTTTGTGGAATTTTAGTTTTTTCAAATTTTGTTAGTGTTTGTTATATCTAGGGTTTGCTTCATTCAAAGTTTGTTATGTGAAGAAGCAAAGTTTGTAAAATGTATGTTTGTTAAGTCCAAAATTTGTTAAAATGTGAGTTTGTTGTGTTTTTGCAGTTTGTTTAATTGAGTGTTTGTATTGTCCAACGTTTGTTATGCCTAAAGTTTGTTATAAGTGTGTAATATACGAACTGTGTTACACACAACACTGTTTTAAATACAGTATAGCGTATCCAAAGTGCGTTACAAGTTTATTTGTCCAAAGTTTATGTCCAAGGCTTGTAATAAGTTACAAAGTGTGTTATACACGACTCTTTAAATTGTGTGTATTCAAAGCTTTTAGCATTCCAATTCAGTTTGTGAGATGTGGAGATGTTCACGGCCAGACATCTAATGCCACAGAGTCAATTAAAAGACACGTCATGTACAATATTGATCTACTTTTGGACTAAATTTGGAACAATAGTTTATTTATTTTTTACATCTAATAATAACAATAATAGCTCAGCTTTTGCGCACAGATCTTCAGACATGAGAACGTGACTAGAAATAAACCTTGTTCCGTCTGGAACTTCTTGAAGATGCTTCTACTGTTATTTATAACTCCTCCGTTCATTTCCGTTGGTGTTGTCAGTGTCACTTCATGAAAAGCTGAAGTTACAGCAGATCAGATCTTCTCCTGCATCTCTATTTGCTTCAGCAAAGAGTTAATCTCAGGAGAAATTTGATTTCTCTTGATCATTTCGGTGAGACGTTGTTGTGCTGCACCTTCTAGGTCTCGCGGAGAACATTTATTGAAATGAAAATGGCAAAAATAAACGTTTCTCCTACTTATAATGTCTATTTTTATCCTGATTTTTAACCTTGCATTAATGTTGTGGTTCTTGGAGCTGGAGAGAAATGCGGAAGCAAATATTATGCATGAAAAAAATCTTGATTTGATCTTCACAGCTTCTGCTCAGAAACTTCTTGTCTCCATCAATTTACTTTTAGCTTTGTGTGTCTTTAAATATTTAACTCAAATGTCAGACATGTCGGCACAAAATCAGAACCTGATCAAGATGGAAGCCATGTTGATTCAGTTGGACTTGAACAAAATCACGGATTCTTGTACACACACACACACACACACACCCACACACACACACACACACACCGCTCTCGAACCTCTATAATCTAGTCAGAGATGCTGAGATGCAATAAGATCTTTCTTTGAAGAATTGGTATTTGAACTTGAAACTTTTCAATATCCAAAGATTGTTTTATCAAAAACATGTTATTCCCAAAACGTGTTATATCCGTATTGCTCTACGTATCTGGAGTTGTTCATGCTGTGACACCTAATTCAGAACATTATTTTACTATTATATCCAAACCTGCAACCTTTTTGTCACAAGTCCAACTGCCCAGTTAAAATCAATGACATAATTTACATTGTTATATTTTAACAATCATTATGTTTCATTTAACAATTTTTTTTTACTAATAATAACAGTAAAAAAATAAAAAGCGAAACATAGTTTGCATATACTTATTTATTTTTATAAAGAAACTTTACTGTTATTTTGATGTTTTGGAAAACAAGTTTTACCTTTTTTATCACATTTAAAATGATAAGATCCAAAATGTCATGTCAATTTTCCGGATTCACAGAACTTTGTCAGGTAAGTCTGAATCAAAATCAAATCTACTATAACTATGAATGTGGTGCAGCGACGACGGAAATGGAATTCTGTTTCCTGTCATGTTCTTTTCTGATGGGATGTCAGAAACGACGAGGCCCGATGAGTTTATCAAGCTCCAACTTACTTTTTTTTTTTTTTTTTAACTATTTGATTCTGTCTGTTCTGGTTGCTCAGCAGATGGTTATGACCAGATTGAAACTTCGGGACCTGCTGTGTGTGCGTTTGTGAAAGGAAAATGTATCGAGACGCTTGGCAACACATTAGCACGACGAGTCTGAAAGACTCACTTATCTGTGTCTCGTCTGTGCTGCCTCACTTTGTGTATAGAGGCTTTAATTCCAGGTTAGAATCAGTGTGGATCTCTCAAAATGAAAGATTTGTCATTCTGGTCTTGCACCAACTGCTCAGTCTGGGATTCGAACTTTTAGCCTTTTTCCAGTGGTGTGAAGTACTTGAGGAAATGGACTTTATGCTACGTTACTTAAGTATTGTTTGACTATTTTTTTTGCTTGTGCTGAGTGTGAAAAATATAAGCAACTTTTACTCTGTACTTGACTACATCTAAAGTATCTGTACTCTAAATTCCACTACATTTGAATGGATACTTGCCGTTCTTCAATTACATTGTAATTTTGTGCGACAGTTCAGAATCTTTTTCGGCGAATGAGGTGATATTGCCACCTGCAGGATGCTGAAGGTACTGTGTGCTATTTATGAACTACATTACGTGAATATGCGGTTGCACTTTTTTGCACATTAGAGACTGACTTTCGGTTATTTATTTATTTTTTTTTATATATATTTTACCCTGCCATTATGAAATATTGAGGTGTTAAATTTCATTTCTATATTAGGTAGTATAATATCAATAAATAGTTTCATGTCTTGATGGTTTTTGAGCCTAAATTCAGTAGGAGTAAAACACTTTAATAATTGGATTCTTCACAACTTTTGCTCAAGTCTTCTTGGAATGGGTGACTTGTAAAGCAGTAGTTTTTACAGTAAGGTACTGTATACTCTCTCAAGTATGGTTTTCAGGTGCTCTGAGAATTTCTGGTAGAAATTGTGGCTCTCGGGAGAGGATTAGGACTGTTTGACATTAATGATCCATGAATCCGTTCGTGCCTAAATTACAGTTGCAGAACTGATCCAGTGAGATGTTGCTGACGCTGAGTGTTTTCTTCTGGGCGGAAGATGCATGATCCATCGTGGCGATACTGTATCTGCTGCACTTGTTGGTTTGGGGTAATTTGCAGCTTCTTCTCCGACAGTTTAACACTTCGTGCTCATTATTTCTTCACCCAACAAACATGCAGACACAGAACCGTGCTGGTGTGTTAATTGGGCCGGTGGTTTTCTTGCCCGACTCGGTGAATAACACACAGCTGGAGAGATCGGTGGCCAGATTTCCTGCTTGTTCTTGGCAGTAACGGAGGCTTGGCTTTGGATCGAGGTGTGAAGGTTTTAGCATCTTGCACAGGATGTTGGAGTATTGAGCTTATAAAAAGCGCTTTACACACAAACAACGACTTTATTGGGAAGTTCAGCAATCAGAAATACAGTATTTGATCGTTCTTTTTCTTTATCAACTGCTTTTTTTGGGCCACATACCTTTCTAGTTTCCCTATCTATGCATTTAAGTGGCCAACCAATCACAGAGCAGGACACACAGACACACATTCACACACTCACTTACACCTACCATCAATTTTTCAGACTGCGTTTAATAAACTAAATTAACTTGATCTTGAATCTTTAGGTGGTAAAACAATTTTATTGTTCTGTTTTTTGTTTCTTTTTTAGAGATCATTCTAATTGTTTTGGAGACTACTGATGCACAAGATCTATAGTTTCCTCGTTTTATATGAAATAATTTTTTCAATTGTTCTGCTGAATATTGATAAGAAGCAAGATATACTCAGTGCCTGACGATAAGTTTTGTCTGGAACCTTTTGAACTTTTGGGCAAATGAACACGAGAAACAGATGCGAAAAGCTCAAGATCCAGGCATTGCTATAGAAACCGCGCTAACACCTCATGTACCGAGAAGCAGACTTGTTGAAAGAATTAAGCTGTTTTCATTACTAAAATGAGTGCTTTGAAGTTACGTTTTGCGCAGTTAACACGGTAAAATACAATCCGCCTCAGAGTTAGAAACGTCAGACCAACGCATCTGACGAGAGACAACAATATTCTAATAATAATCTAGTGATCTTGAGAAGGACGTTTGAACTTGTACTGTATTTACAGTAGATATACGCTGATCATTGATGATGTTTAATTAAATCTAAAATTTAAATCAGTTTATATAAATACTGCTTATATAAATACAGTTTTTTATAAATGTTTATAAAATATATAATACTTCTGAATGTGTAATATTTTTAAGCACCAGAAGGAATCTGAGGACCAACAATCGGCAGTGAAAACTCACTCACATTCAGTCACACTTCCAGATTTTTGAAAAACAAAGAAAATATTGTTCTCTTTTACTTTAACATAAATGTATGTCTTGGAATAGAGAGCTCCAACCAAGCTCCTTTAGTTTTAATTTAATCTTTTAAAAAGCTTTTAAGTTGAGTATTTTTTTTTCTTAAAATATAAAAGATAATGCAGTTTTATTTATTGTTGCACTTTATTGTCTTGAGATTCCTCATTCAGACACATTTTCATGTTCCAGTCTTGTTATGTATTTTTTTCTTTATGGAAAAAAGCAAAAACAAATTTCCCCGTGGTATTGAAAATGGTATCAAGTATCGATAGTTTTCTCAGTATTGAAGTTTCTATTTCTAGTATCGTGACAACACGACCAGCTATTGATTAACACGATTATAGTTCTTCACATGAATAGGTGGACGTATATGATGACATCATAGCTAAGAAGAGAAGATCACACAGAAGCTCCCACAATATTCTACATGCACCCCCTAC
>MU204188.1:5039366-5046866 GCA_017309775.1 Paedocypris sp. Pulau Singkep | reverse complement strand
AAGAGGAAGGTTATTGGCTTCTTTGTGCTCAGCAGCCTCTTGTCCGTGTCTCATTCAGCGTCCTGCTCCAGGTACACAAGTTCCGTCCACTCTCTGGGGATTGAATTGGCATGGTGCCACTCACCCCTTCGTCTCGCCCCCCCCACCACCACCACCTGGAGCCCCGCGGTGCCTCCGTTAAATTGATTGAACTGTATCATGATTCATTTCAGCGGCGAAATGACCGGCTGGATCTCCTGTTGCCGTAATTAATATGCAGCCGGGCTTTAATCTGATGCCGTTATTTATCTCCGAGCTCCTTTGGTTAAAATTATTAGCCTGCTGATTTACTTTATTCTGCGCTATAGATCACTCCATTACGCCTGTTATTTTCCCATCCATCCTGCTGCGCCGATGTGAAGATGCGTCTGGTTCCTGGTCCCTGCTTTGTAACCTGTAGGAGAGAAGGAAAAGAAAAAGAAAGAGTGCGAGAAATAGAAAGGGAGAGTGGGAATGAGAGAAAGAGAGAAATATAGTGAAAAAGGGAGAGGACGTAATAGAGCATGAAAAACCAGTGTGTATGTGTCTGCCCATGACGGGTGTGGAAAAACAGAAATAACAAAAAAAAAAGAAAAGAAAGTAAAACAAAGACAAAAGGAGTGATACATAGTCAGTGAAAAGGTCAAAAAGGCTGACGACTTGTGTGTGAGAGAGAACGAGAGAGAGTGGGTGTGTGTGTGATGAAGAGAGAGTGAAGAAGGGAAAAGGAAATCGAAAAGGACAATTTAATAATTTTAGAAACAGAAGCCAAAAGATATTAAAGACAATGAATGGAGAAAAAAAAATTCTAGAACAAGAGCAACGAGAAAATATCAAGAAAAACAGTTCTCTATGACAGAGAGCGAGAGGAGGAAAAATGGAAAAGAAATAGTAAATAGGAAAGGAAAGTGTGAAGAGACAGAAAGTGAGCATCACTATAGTGTCTTTCTATTTTAAACGTTGACGTTACCTTTTATTCTTCATTCTCTTTATGTTCTCGATGAGCTGAGGTGAACCGACCTTAAGGGAAGGTATTCTTAGCTGTGGCGTTAAGATTCTGAATTATAATCCCTATTTGATTCCCAGAGCTATTGAGTACGGAGTAGATTTTTCTGATTTGTCTGAGTGTGTTGCTGGAGGTCAGGCCTGTAATTACCGCAGGGTGTAGCAGAGACATTATCTGTGCTGAGAGCTGGAGGATGATGAGATTGATGGAGGCTGCTGTCAGCTTGACCGTGGCTTCAGCTTGGACAGACGAGCAGCTCCGTTCCTGCAGGACACATGCCTGCAGAACATTTCAACAGGTGACAAAACACACTTTTATGTCCTAGTGAGGACCCACCCATGACTTACATACAAAATGATACGACCAGACACAAGTCCCCACAACAAAAATGCAACACACTATCAATAGGTGTGTGTGATCTGTATATTTACTCATTGTTATGCTTTTGGGTGTGTGTGTGTGTGTGTGTCTGTGTGTGTTTTTTTTTTCAAAATGTAATATGATTCCACAATATGAGCATATTGTAATTGCACTATAAATATTATTTCAAACGATTTAACTTGTATAGATACATTTTTTCAAAAATAATGTGAACTCAATTTTTATTCATAAATAATAAATAATTCATACTTTGAAGAACGTACACCTGTTTACTCTGTTCAAGCTTAAATTGTTTTCTATTTGTTTACATTATGTACGCTTTCTAATAAATTCTTTTAATGTCATAACATAATTTTTTTCTGTTGCGAGTGTAAATAATTGGTATCTTGAAAAATCTTGTTTTACACGTTTTTCCACCGATTTTTGTTTGTTCTTTCGTTCTTTATTTGATTTGCATTTCGTTTTATTGCTCCATTCTGTTTCACTTCCTGCAGTCCTGGCTGAAATAATGTCCAGAATAGTCTAGAACTTGTACTTTAATCTCTTACATTAATGTGTGTGTTTTTTGTTGGGAGCTTATTTGTTCTGTCTTTTGTCTCGTTGGTTTTCCAAATTAAAGCTCAGAGGTTATAGTATCTGTCTGTCTGTCTGTCTGTCTATCTATCCATCTGTTTGTCTAACAATATACTTGCGTGTAGTCTTTGCTTTGATCATATTGTCTAAAAATAACAAGAATGTATTCACGAGCAAGACAACAATGTCCAGGAAAACAAACAATTAAAGGAGAAGTATCTCAGCATTGCCTTAAATGTATTGATCATCACAGGAATGATCGAGTGAAGACGAGAAATAAAGACAGCAAGGAGATGCAGATTATTCTACATTAACTGGCACTTTTAAGTCAAAGACTCCGTGGTTTTCTGGGGCATTTCTTGAGTTCTCGGAGCAGTGTCTATGGCGGTACAGAAGGGAAACCAGATCCCTGCGGGTTTGACTTCAGTGATCCTGGAGAAATGAGTTCCTGTGCTGGATTGAGGTATTCAAGGTTTTTTTATTTGTCAAGGTCATCGTATGTGCAAACATGAAAAGGAATTGAAATATTTCCTCTTCTCTCATTGACTTTTGGCCTAATCTATATATATAGAGAGATTTTTTATTTTTATATTTTTAAGTACGCACATATCAAATATATAAGTTAACAACCAAAACAGTCCAGCGGAACATTGAGCACATTTTATAAAAACATATGTGAATATTATGATTTATAAGTATGACAAGTATGACAGGTAAACGTTTCCGTCAAAGTTCCAAGGTCTTTTGATGTAATTATTGCAGTTCACTTGTCAGAATACCGTAAACCAAAATACATATCCAGAAGATTTATTTAAACAGTAATTATCTGGCATCCACAGCTGGCAGTTTTTTTTTTTACCGTAAAAATTACAGTTTACTTGTCAGTATACCGTAAACCAAAATAACATTCCCACCGGTGTATTTCTGGCAACCACAGCTAACATTTTTTTTCTTTTCTCCGTAAACTGGCTTTATTGTAATGTGAAGGTGTGAAGAGACTAAGGCGTAAGTGTTTTCAGTAAAGCCTACAAGCTGTTGTTTAACACTTGCTCGCAGAGTAAGACCAACGTGCACCGGCCAAAATGTCACATTTTACCTTTTAATGCGGTAAGAGATTGTAAAGAAAATAGCCTTGCACCGAGTAAAACCAGCTTGACGTCTCGTCCTGCTGAGATTCAATTTCTGAGCGTAATCTCCCGAGTCTCATTAGCTCTATGGGTGTCTTCACTTGCTAGCTCATCTTAAAGGGAATTGGGGTCATAATTATCTTTATTAAAAGGTTAACTGACCTGTCACGGCCACTGAGGTGAGAACTTGCAGCCGATTCGACAACAATCTCTGCTTCGTCTACCTGCGTTTAAAGCTATTAATAATTAAGGGACGGATATATTTTGCATACTTTAATCTCAGATGTTCGGTTTCTCAGAAGTCCGCCTTGAATCGGCCGTTGGGAGGAAACGTCTATTTTGGCTATTGAAGTTGGTCCACGCGTCCACGCAAGTTTAAAAATAAGCTTCAGAACTTTCTTCAAGAACAATAAAAACAAAGTGACATGATCATGGAAGGCAAGGGAGAAGATGAATCAACCAAGTGGATTTAAAGAGTAGATGATGACAAATCATCTAAAATGGCTCGAGATTAAATCTTTGCATCGTTCTGCTGAGGCTTTCCAGTATTGTGTAGGACTTTTATTACGTCCTGGAGTAGGAGCAAAACTTGTCAATAATATTTTTTATTTTTATTGTATTTCTATTTTCATAGTATTTGCTGTTGTTTGCTTTTCTTTTTTCGAGCTGTTCGCTTGCCATTTATTGATTTTTTTAATAGGGAGATGGACTACATTACCCAGGAGTTTTTTTACGTCTTCATGTGTGTAATCTTCGGTTTCATTGTTACCACCTGTTCCTCATCAGTGAATGTATTCAAGTCTTCACCTGTGCTATTGTCCTTTGTCAGTCATTGTCGTTGAAATATTAACTCGTTAAATCAATTTTTGTGATGCTGCTCTCTTCATGTGTTAGGATTACATTTACATTTAGACGAAGCGATAACATAGATCCTGTCGTCATTGTCACATGTTTCTATTTCTGGGTCACGAGGAGCTGGAGCCAATCTCAGCATCTCTGGGCCTGAAGGCGGGGCACACGCTGTTATGTCCAATCACAGAGCAGGATACACAGTAAGACATCAAACTCTCACACATCCTTAGACAATATTTCCAGACTCAGATTCTCCTGAACATGTCTGTCATTTTTATAATTATATAAAAATTTTAATTAATATTTTTTGTATCTATTATGTTTCGTAATCTTTTATTAGAAGGCCAAGGCCATGTATCTATGACTGTCTTAAGTTATAACATGATACTTTGCCTTTGATTTCTAGATCCATATTTTAACAGACAATAACCAGGATCTGTGACTCATCATATATACAGTAGAAAAGATTTATTGTATTGTCCTATTATTTTTTGATTGTTTTTATTTTTATTATTATTATTCCTAAAGCTACAGTTTTGCAAAAAGAAACAGGTTCTATAACTCCAAATCCATTGCTGTTGGATTGGAAGTGCGAAAAGACATTTTGACATAATGAAAGCCAAACCCACACATTGCTGCTTTCAGCTATATTTATTTAAGAATCTGATTTTCTGAACTTGCTGAGGATTCATTAAGGATTAAAATACTTCAGTTTAACTCGATCTGTGAGACAGAATTATTTTAAAGAACTTGAGACCACACTAAGCTCAGCTGTAATTGTAACTGGGCGATGGTCAGCATCCTTCTGCGGCCCTGAGCGCTGCGGTTATGATGCCGTCTGCAGTTTGTGTCGTTTAGTGAATAATGGCGAGGTGATGGCCTCGACCGCTTCCTCTTCATACAGTTACAGTGCAAAGTTTCCTGCCCAATAAGTTTAAGCACTTGACTCTTGACTTTAAGCTTTTGATTTTAACTTAGCAAAGTGGATTTGAACCGATCATTATAAATGAGTGTAAAATCAACTCCAGCGTGGAAAAGAAAGGCTTAAGGGATTAATTAGCTCTGAAAACTTAACTCTGAGCCAGTTTTTCTCACTGTAATTACCGTGCACATCTAGTTTTAAGTTTACCTCACTAATCTGTGCACTTGTTCTTCAGATAAGTTTCCTCTTTGCTTTGTTTGTTAGGAAACAGATCTGTACTGGTTCAATGACACAAGCTCATCTGATAATTCCAGATTTTTGTTTTAACAAAGAAATTAAATCTAGCTTCACAAATAAGAGTTTATCACGACTCACTGGACAATATTTATTACCGATAAATTCCAAATTTTACATAGCATATACAGTATAAATGTGGAACAAATTTCCACATTGCTTCAGATAAGACATTGAAAAATTAAAAATCATTGAAACATTTTTTTAGGGCCTACGTATGTTCCTAAATTGTCGCAAATCTGAAAAACAAAAAAAAAACATGTAAACGTTTTCTTTTTTAAGTAAAATGTACTCTCTATTCTAGTATTATTTAGAATTTTAGCAGTACGTTTAACAAATAGCAGGTTTGAGCAAATGGCCATAAAGATTTTAGCAGATTTTTCCAGCACAGTGAGTCAGCGTATTTTTTGCGCATCAGCCTGAAAGTGTAAAATGTAAAATGGCTGAAAAACGAAAGAAAACCCGTTCTGCTTTAATATCCTTGACCACAGGTTGATCCACACATAGTGTTTATCTCCACAAGAAAAAAAACAAACTACCTTCTATTCTTTCCCTGTGACACAATGTCAAGTGCAGGCGAGTGTGTGGACAGACCCCCAGAATGAGATGCACGAGGGTCCGTGGCGCCTGGTTTGGGTTTTCAGAGGAATATTGCGGGGATTATTCTGCCGTTGTGTCCTTGAGCGGAGCTCTTAACCCCAGTCAGTAAATACCGTGCAGTAAAATCTGTGGAGAATACGTAAAACCACCTGAAAATCCAGCGAAGACTAATAAAATGAATGTGATGCAGGGATGTTCTGGGAAATAGTGCGGCGGCTTCTTTCCTCTGCTTGTTCTGCCGCTCTTCACTAGAGAAACACATACAGTAATATATTATCACTGTAAACGTGTCTTATTCAACTTCAGCTTCGCCTCTCTGTGCTTTACAAACCAAATAAATCATCCGAATAAAGCCTTTACCAATTATTCCAGTTTGACATTGTCCCAGTCAAGCTGTCTTTCTGCCTGCCTTTTCTATGTCTTTCAATCTGTGTCAACCCATCTGTCTGTCTGTCTGTCTATTTATCTATCTCTCTCTCTTTCTTTGTAGTTCTATCTATTCATTCCTCCATGTCTGTCTGTCAATCTGCTCGCCCATCCGTTCATCCATCCATCCATCCATCCATCGATTTCTGTTCTTCCAACCATCCATGTCTGTCTGTCATTCAGGTCATTCATCTATTCATTCATCAATCCATACATCCGCCCACCTATCCATGTCTGTCAATTCATGCCTGTCCGTCCATTCATCCATTTCTGTCTATCTGTCTGTCTACCCATCCATCCATGTCTGTCCATTTATCCATCCAACCATCCATCCATCATTTTTTCTGGCAAAGATATCATCTAAAAGTATTGTTGTACCTCTGTTTGTTTCCATAATTTCTGTCTTCAAATGTGCATATGATAATTACCAAAGGATTCAACGTGTAATTTTCTTTAAAATGTAAACAAATTCAGTGTTTCAGGAAAAGTTGGATTCAAAGTTTTCTGAAAGCATAGTTTGCTTGAACACTTTCGACGGAGGTTTTTTAAGAGCCGGCTTCACACTCCGATCGTTCGGCACTTTCCGCTTTTAACATTGCCTCACCTTTCAGTGGAGTTTCATGCCTTTCAGGAAAACTTTTGCCTCAAGTCAAGCTTAAATTTCTTTTCCTGCTGCCTACGACCCACTTTCCCTATAAAATCTCTGCAGCTGGCAATAACTCTGCGGCCCATTGTTCTGTAATACCATAACCTCAGCCTCGCAACGTGTGAAATATTCATGGTGAGACTGCAGCAAAGTCAATGAGTGTTCAATCAGAGCGCTCCCCTCGGCCGAGCCCCCGGTGCGATGCCACGTGATTTATTGCTGAATTAACACACTGAAGTGTTTCATTTCTCAGGCTCTGAATGCGGGAGCTCGGGACGGGGCCGTCAGGCTCTTCTCTGGGGACACGCTCCTCAAAAGATCTTCACGCTCAACACTCGAGATGCTGAGAGGGTCTGGAAATGTTCAGCAGGTGTAGAGTCTCACTACTGACCTGTCTGTGGTGGACATCACATACTACTAAATACCTTTATCTGAATGATCATGATCATCTATCTATCTGTCTGTCTGTCTGTCTGTCTGTCTGTCTGTCTGTCTGTCTGTCTGTCTGTCTGTCTGTCTGTCTGTCTGTCTGTCTGTCTGTCTATTTATGTCTGACTGACTCAATCTGTCTGTCTGTCTGTCTCTGTCCATCCTTCCATCTGTTTTACCCTTCTATCACTATCTATGTATCTATCCATCCATCTATCCATCCATC
>MU204188.1:5025669-5039266 GCA_017309775.1 Paedocypris sp. Pulau Singkep | reverse complement strand
TCTGTCTGTCTGTCTGTCTGTCTGTCTGTCTGTCTGTCTGTCTGTCTGTCTGTCTGTCTGTCTGTCTGTCTGTCTGTCTGTCTGTCTATTTATGTCTGACTGACTCAATCTGTCTGTCTGTCTGTCTCTGTCCATCCTTCCATCTGTTTTACCCTTCTATCACTATCTATGTATCTATCCATCCATCTATCCATCCATCCATCCATCCATCCGTCTGTCTGACCCCATCCATCCATCCATCCGTCTGTCTGACCCCATCCATCCATCCATCTATCCATCCGTCTGTCTGACCCCATCTATCCATCCTTCCATCCATCCATCTGTCTGAACCCATCCATCCATCCATCCACCTCTCTGTCTGACCCCATCCATACATCCACCTGTCTGTCTGTCTGGCAGGGGTTGCAGATTCGAATCTCAGTCAGGTGGGTTCTAAAACTACCAACATGCCCTCATCCACCCTTCCAATTATTTTTTTAAACGCTTCACATCTTTCCACGCCAATGCCGATGATGAATCATCAGTGGTGGAAAACACAGAGCAGGAATGTTTAGTATCCCCTCAGACTTCATCTGCCGACCTTCATCATCGGTTTTAACAGAGAGATCCCAGCAATAACAAACAGGACGTGCGGCCCAAAACGAAAAGAATTCTTGAGCTGCATCCTGACCTTCTCCTGCCTTTGCGCTGGAGCTGTGAGATCAGAGCTTCCAGATGGGTGAAAATGAATGGAGCACCTTGGTGGTTAACAGACTAAATTGGAAGGACTGTAAGAGGGACTTGCCTGGAATATAGAAAGCGGAGCAGATCAGATGAGGTGAGAGTGGCTAGTTATTAAATTGGCCAGCAGGCAGAATGTGGGGGCAGACAGGATCTCGCAAAGTGCATCGCTAATGAGCTTCTGTAATGCTCTTCTCATCTTTGAACCAGACCTTCAGAAAGAGACGGAGAAGCCTATTGTTGGCAGGGAGGCTGGTGCAGGTTGTTATCGCAGACAGAAGCACCAGCTCGGTTTCCCTGGATGAATCCATCTCTCTCTTAATCTATGCTAATGAAGCAACAAATCAAAGCCCAACATGCCCAAGTACCTCTCATCCTACTTTTGTCATGCTCATAGATGAATTCAAGTTGACAGAAACAAGTCTGGAGCTTTTTTCGAACAGCGTTCAGTCGCCCCCCCGAGACCTCGTTTCAGACCTTTGTTTCACTCTGCTAATAGGAAGGAACTAGTTGTGTGTTTTGTGAGTCATTAGAAAGCTTATTTTTTTTGCATCCGAGTTTTGTTTTTGTGGGATTGTGTGGTGAGGAACATCTCCGGAATACTTGCTATCCGTGCCCTCCAGATGTTTCTCCTATCAGAAGTGCTGTTTCTTTGCCACGGTTGCCTCTAACATGCTTGTCTGCAATCTCATATACTCTAGTATGGAAAAGTGCCGACTGCAGAGTTTTCAGTAGCTCCAAGCTGCAGAGCAAATCCACCGCTGACTGAAATCCACCACACATTTTAATATATTGCATAGTTGCTTAGACATATATATGTACATATTTATGTATATTAGTGTGTGTGTGTGTGTGTGTGTGTGTTTGTGTGTGTGCTTGCAAGAATGAGTATAGTGTGCATATTGCGTGTTTAATAATTTCAGTTAAAATATGATTTATATAATAGTGGGGACCTACCATTGACTTGCGTACAAAACATTACATTTCCGCTGCCCTTTTACTCAAACCTTAACCACAACTCTCCAGTATAGCTTCAGCCCTAAATACCCATCTTCACCCTCAAACAGTCAGCATAATGTCCCCACAAATGACAATAGGGTCTCACTTTACTATAAGAACCTTCGGGGTCCCACTTTGACCTAAATGCAGTATACACACACACACACACACACACACACACACACACACACACACACACACACATACATATATACAATTTACAACTGCTGTGTTTCTTTAAAAATAACTATGTATAGATGTTCTGCTTTCAAATTTGTGTATGTCTAATATGTGTATAACTTTAATATTGTATATGTCAGACAATTGCTTTGACAACAGGCCAGATTTTCAGTGAGTAGCAGGTTTGCTGGCCTTCACTGAATCAGAGAACAGATGGGTTGTTCTCGAAATAAATCAGAGAAAAGCAGCACGCTTTGCATTCATGGCCATGCAGGGCCTCATGGATGTTGTTGCAGTGGTTCCGTAATGCAGTGTGTGGGCTAATCTTTGGTTGTACGTTGACGGGACATGCATTTTTGTACAGCAGGAAAGCGGATTATCCTTTGTGTCCTCCTTTTGATGTAAAAGGCAGATTTCAGGAGCAGATATGTTTTCATCGAGCTGTTATTGAGTACACAAAAGCGCAATGAATGATCACTCAAATTACATGTTATACTCTGAAATGCAAAAAGCACGTCTGTCAAATGTCCAAGAACGGAAGGCTTTTTCAAAACTAGTAGTCATCAAAAAAAACTTTCTTAGTTGATTTAATAACGGCACAACGATTCTGTCCATTAAGCCAAAGTAATGGATTCAGCACCACGGACAGCTCTTGACCGACCTCTGCGCGCTCACTAGAGGTTTTCCGTAGAAAACATCTTCAATTTGCATAAATTTTAACTACGGTAGACATGCTTGAGTTTTTTATCCATGTGGATCTTAGCTGTTGACAATGTATTTAATGCAGCTAAAGTTATCAGCCCTCCGTATGCGAATGTGCTCAAGCATGTGTATAACGTTTGATGAGACGAACAGTGATATTGGTTTTATTGTGATGGAGATGGTGGGTGGTCCTGGTACGTCGTCTCGAACAGAAGTGATCTTAACCTACAGATGGCAGAAGACTCCCTCTAAAATCCCGTCTATGATTAAATAGACCTCGGGAGGGGCCATACATACACACACACCCACACACAAATTGAACAGTCTTCCACTTTTAACGAAGTGGCTAAATTGACTGATTATGATTATCCAACACAGTGATTTGGGTTTAAAACACGCGCATCTTGATGTAGATGCTGGGAAGTGATGTAAAAAAAAAAGCAACTCGTTTGTCACGTGGTCCGCTTTGCGCACTGCTTGTTCTTAACACGCGGAACAAATTGTGAATGCGTGTCAGTTTAAAACGTGTCAGTTTCACATCTCGTGTGTCTGATGCTTCGCGCATTCTACAGTAAACTGATTCTTTTTTATGTGGGTGTTGCGGAATATTTCTGAAACGGTGACGCACCAATTTCGGGAACTTTAGGAATTGCGCCGATCCATTGTACGATCCATTTAAAATAATCTAAACTTATCAATCCACAGTCCTGCCTGCGTGTCTTCAAACCGTTACTTTTGCACGTGCGCTGCATTATTCTGCGATCACCCGTATTTAAAGGCATCATTACTAAATACATCACTAGTGATTCTTTACAAGAGGCATAAAACGCGACATGCTGGCCACACTTTTGGTAATAAGGCTCGGATTCCGCACAGGCAACGCGCGCGTTTCAGGCGACTCTATTCGAATGCAGCGTGCGTGCGTGCGCGTGATCGTCGGAGATGCGTCGACGGCGGCACGCGCGCGCTGTAAGTGAACGGAGTCGCGTGAGGAGGACAGAGATTTACTTTGTGCCCCTGTTGGCGAGATGGTTGAGTCCTCGTCAAGGTTGCCGCTGTTGCTCTCTTCTCACACCCAGCGCTGACTGAGTCCAGCCAGAAGAAGAGAGAAGCCCCTCTCCTCTCCAGCCGCCTCAGGAATATCCGTTTCTGCCGGACACTCAGAGTATGAGCTGTCGTAAGGGATGGCGTGGATTTCTCATGGTTTCACCTAGAGGATGTACCGGACGCGCTCCCGCTTCCACCATGCCGATTAAACCTGGATTTATCGTTGGGAATATAGTGTTCTGCTGCGTCTTGTCGTGCGCGCAGGGTAAGTGGGCTTGTGGCTTGTGGGGGGCTGCAGGTGTCTGGGAAGCTTCGGGAGAAGCTGGAGTTTCCTCACGCTTGAGTTTTATCCAGTTTAATGGCAGGATTTCAAGTCGCGCGCAGTGTTCGTTGCCACCTTCATCACAGCTCATTATTAGCACGTTAAAGATTCGGTTTATTCTCAATGTTTTCTCAACTCACGCGGCGGGTTTTCCCAGTCATTTCTCACTCGATTCTTCACGCTGAAGGGACTGAAAAGGCGTTATAATTATCAATCTATCTAATCTATCTGTCCAGCTATCCATCCATCCATCCATCCATCCATCCATCCATCCATCCATCCATCCATCCATCCATCCATCCATCCATCCATCCATCCATCCATCCATCCATCCATCCATCCATCCATCCATCCATCTATCTATCTATCTATACATACATATTCCTATGCTTTGAGATAGATAGATAGATAGATAAAGCATAGGAATATGCATAGATAGATAGAGCATAAGAAGATGTATAGATAGATAGACAGGCAGACAGACAGATAGATAGATAGATAGATAGGTAGATAGATAGATAGATAGATAGATAGATAGATAGATAGATAGATAGATAGATAGATAGATATATACATTGTTTTTTTCCTCAAATTTTCTGATGCAGAGCTGCTGTTAGTGTGTGTGTGTATGTGTTGTGTGTGTGTGTGTAGTGTGTGTATGAGAGACAGAATGACAGTGTGTATGTCTGCGGGGAGAAAGCGTGTGCGTGGCAGAAGCAATGACTCCAGTGTGGTCCGTGTCCTGCTTGTGTTCGTGTGTGTGAATCGCTGCAGCGGAGAAAAGGATCAGAACTGAAATTCACTGATGTGATTTACCAGCGGCACAAACTGATATTAAATCTGACATAATGAACTAAACAAAATACTGTATGATGCCGTGTGTTCTAAAAACAATAGACAGGGGTGAAAGACGTGTCGCATCACTCCATCCATTCATCTGTTGAATACATCAGTTGCCTTTCTCTCTCTCGCTCTCTCCCTCTCTCTCGTTCAGTCTCTCTTATTCTTATTCTGTTATTTTATCTCTCAATTCATCTACCTATCAATTGATTGATTGTTTATACTCATATTTTGACACTCACTCATTCACTCACTCTTACTCACTCACTCACTTCTAATATTTTTCAGTCTCTGATCTTTTCATCCTTGTGTGTCTGACACGTCCATGTCTCTCTCTCAGATTTTATTCGTCTCTGTGTCTGACAATCTCTCTCACTCTCTCCCTCAGTCTCTCTCTCCTCCTCTGTCTGTAAAGGCGTGAGTGACTGTGTCTTGTGGAGGTTGTGGAGTTTGTAATGTCTTGTAGGATGTAGTGTTGGTAGTGATGGACAGAAGCATCGCTGCTGTTAGTCGCGTGTGTCGGAGGAGGATTTAGAACTGAAACTAACACAGACGCAGAAACGGCTGATAACTGGAAACGTCTGTCATTTTATGAGGATGTCAGGGCAATGCTGGGGCTGTTTAATAGGATGCTGGAGTAATAAATAATCTGAGATGGGCTGTCAGGAGGAGGATGTTGATGTCTGTGGGGAACACATCAGAATTTACAGTAACGTTTCCCTCACTGTGCTGATTTTTATTACAAGTTTACTCACTTTACTCAGTCAAATCCGTTTGTGGTTCTGAATTTAATATGCACTTGTTTAACCTGACGCTTATAATGAAATACGCTGCTTCATTTTGATCAGCATTAAACTCTCTTTCACTAAATCTCACCTTCTCATCTCTTCTTTTTTCTCTTCTAATAAATTAATTAGCTAAACTTTAGACAGCGGAATTAAAGTGCATGATTTGAATTTATTTTTACTTCCTCGTTTTTTGTATTAAAATGAATTTTTTTTTACCTTGAAATTTTAATAATAGACCAGTTTATCATTCTAACATATTCTCTGACACACACACACACACATACACACACACACACTGATCACTCTGATGATTTTTAACTGACGAATATGAACCCGAATAATGTACCAGAAAATTAGAATGTCACTTAAGAGCAATGCAAGGAAGGAATGTAGAGAAGTATAAAAATGAACGGTATGAGCATGTAAAGCACTCAATACTTATCTGGGGCTCATTTTGCATGAATTACTGTATCAAGGTGACGCTGAGCTCAGATGTTATACGAGAGCCCAATTTGTTCTGATAGTGGCCTTCAGCCGTTCGCCGTTGTTGGATCTGGCTTACGACATTTTCCTCTTCATAAAGCCAAATGGGTTTTTCTATGAGGGTATGGTGAGACGAGTTTGCTGTTAAATTTGGAGGATGTCGTGGTCCTCAAACCAGGTACTAGTAGCTTTAGTGTGTTGTGCAGATGCCAAGTCCTGTTGGAAAGTGAAATCTGCATCTTCTGCAGCACTGCACCACTTTGGGCCACTCATCTGCAGTCCAGTCCGTTCAGTCTTTAGCTCAGACCAGACGCGTCTGACACTTTTGTTTAAGAGTGGCTTGACACGCAGATTGTGTGTGACGCTTCTGGAAGCACCGTCTCCAGCTGCAGTTCACTCCTGTTGGATCTCTCCCACAATTTTCAATGGGTTTTGTTTCACAATCTTCTCTAGCGTGTAGTCAATTTCGTACACGCTTTTTTCTACCTCATTTTCTGTCTGTTTGTCTATCTATCTATATATGATTTGAGATAGATAGATAGTCAGATCTGTCTGTCTTTCTATTTGTCCATCCTTCCATCCATCCATCCATCCATTCATTCATCCATTTGACAGTCAGTCTGTCTGTCTATCTACATCTTCCTATGTTTTGAGATAGATAGATCTGTCTGTTTTTCTGTCTGTTCATCCATCCATCCATCCATCCATCCATCCATCCATCCATCCATTTATCTATCTGCTGTAATGATAACTCAAAAGAAGAAAACTTTCTATTTCATGTCATTTTCTTCTCAGTGTAGGTAGACGCCGTAAGGGATTAGGATTAAAATGCCAGTCATTCAGACTGAATGATCACTGCAGTTAAAGTCTGTGTCTGCTCAATTCATCAGTGTCATGGTGCCAAATAAATAGTGCTTTAACCGTGAATGCAAATATTTAGTCAATTACTTGTGTGAAAGGGACTATAGAGTGAAGAGACGCAGCCGTGACGCTGACGCTATTTTTCATATAATGTCCTTGACCAAACAAACAACTGCATTCAAGGCTCGTCTCTATGCATTTTTAATACGAGGCGCTGAGAACATCAGCCACTGTGTGAATGGAGAAGCTCCACTAGTGTGGAGGCTTCACTCTGGGATTAGTTTATCCTAGATACATGATGGTGGCTTCTGTTGTTTGAGAGGGAATTTGACCATCTCCACAGACTTACTGGAAAGCTACTTACAGACTTGAGTTCAGAAAAAAGAATACAGTGAAAAGTGTAATCCATTATATGACATTTTTAATATGGTTTCTTGTTCCTTGATTTGAGTTTTTTTTTGTTTGTTTGAGTGTGTGTGTGTGTGCATTTGTTTGTTTCCATTGGTATAAGAGTGTAAATGTAAGCGAGATTGTGTGTGTGTGTGTGTGTTTATGAGATGGTGTGTGCATAATTACAAGTGTATGTTATGCTACGTGTATGTTACAAGTCTGTGCGTGTGTGCGCGCGCGCGTGATTGTGTAGTGTGTGGGTCTATGTGTGATGTTATATTGGGAAGCAAAGATTGATGCATTAAAAATTAATTACATTCATTTTCTGTCTTTTTCCTTGTGAGCAGGGACACATCAGAATAGTATGAAGTTTGACAATGCGTGTTTATCGAGTCTATTTTAGGATAAATAAAAAGTACAGTCCTCTGTTAACATTTCAATGTCATTTTTCTGCAGCACCAGCAGGTTTTCATGACCCATTTACTGGCTTTACTCAGCGGATCACATTTACTTGGTGGATCTCTTTTACTCAGCTGATGATTTTACTCAGCAAATAACCTTTACTCGGTGGATTACTTTTATGTAGTGTATCATTTTTACTCAACTGATGAGTTTCATCAGCGGATCATCTTTGCTCTGCTTTTCACATTTACTAACCAGATCACCCTCACTCTGTGGATCACCCTTTTAGCAGATCATTACTTTTTCTTACCAGATTACCTTTGCTTAGCTGATCACGTTTTGTCAGTCAATCATCCCTCTTCTTTAGCAGATCGAACTTTCAGAGATCGAGAATCATCTTTACTCAGCTGATTACATTTACTAAGTGGACCAATTCTACTCAGCAGATCACCTTTACAAAGTGGATCAGCTTTCTATATCAAATCACCTTTACTAAGCTGTGAACATTTTTCCGTGGATCAGCGCTACTTAGCTGACCACATTCTACTTAGTGGATCACCTTTCTTTAGTAGTTAACCTTTACTGAGCAGATCAGGTGATACACTTTAACTTAAACACTTTTGTTTGGAGGAAAACCTTTACTCAGGTGATCACTTACACTTAGCAGAACCCCTTTACTCAGCGCACTGCCTTAGTGGATTGTTTTTTTTTTTGTGGGTCACCTTTACTTAGCGACTTAACTGTCTTACTTAGCGACTTAACTCCTAACTTAACAAACTCCTATTATTTATTTATTGTCCAGTCTTAACGCAAAGTATTTTAAAGTTTTATGAAGTTTTAACTATCTTAAAGTTTGCCAACTCAGCATTCTCACTTTACTAGACTGTCACGAGCTGTCCCGCCCGTCACTGTTTTGTCCCCGTTGTGTGTTGGACTTCATTTCCCATGTGCCCTTGTTCCCAGTGTTTCCGGTGTGTATGTGTAGTCACGTGATTTGTTCGGTCCACCTGTCGTTCATTGTACCTCGTTTGTAGTAGTATTTAAGTCCCACCTGTCCCTTTGTTCATTGTCCGTTATTATTGTCACCACTTCGTAGTCCCGTGTGTTAACCCGAGTTGTTCAGAGTTTAGTGTGAGTGTCTGTCTTGTTTATCAGTAAAGTCTCGTTTTATGTTACACACGATCTCTGGCTCTAGTTCTGTCCCGGTGATCGTGACATAGACAGACCGATGACAAATATCCATGAGGTTCCTGATGTTCTGTTCATCCATCAATAATTTACAAGATTGTGGCCAGTGAGCAAGAAACCGCAACACAGGGGCTAGGAATAAAAATTCTAGTGACGATGGATCAAAAACCAGATAGATTTTCAGGATTCCTCTGGCTCAAATTCAGTGGCATTATGAGTAATTACTCAATCTTTCTCTTTCTTCTGTAGGGACATTCCACTTTCAGGAAGTCACCTCACAAATTGAATAACAGATGGCAGTCCTGCCCGATGCTGATTATTCAGCAGCAAATTAGCGAAGCTTTCTCCTAAATGAACCAGATCAGGACCAGCAGTGATGGAACGAGGCTTCGGCTAATTGACGCTGATGGAGTTTGATCAGTTGTGTTGGATTGATGCTCCTCAGGCTGAGCTGCTGTCGAAAGAGTTTGTTTGGTGCAGCTCTCTTCAGTCTTTTGACTAGATTAACGGTTTCAGTGATTGATACTTGTTGCAAAGAGTCTTGATTTGGCATAAGTTATCTAAATATGTAGTCTGCTTCAGAATTGAGATGCTATAATGATGTTGTTGCAGACATAATTACATTTGGCATTGGATACTTCAGAGAATGATCATGTGGGAGGGATTTTCTCTAATGTTATGATTCAGCCAATCACAGAGTCTATTCAACAGTGGGGGTGGCCTCACTGAAAGGAGAATTTGTTTTATGTTCAAGTCTTTGTAAAGCATGTTCTCCTCATGTTTATATGGATTTCTCAGTACTACAATGTGTTCAAAAGGAAACCTGTCTTGAAAAGTGCTAATTTAAGTCTGTATCCTGCCCTGTGATTGGTTGGTCACTGCATTCAGTCAGAAATTCTGATGGAAGTTTCTCAAAGTAGTGCTGTAATGTGTAGGTTTTTTTTTTTCTCCCAGAACTACTTTCTAAATAATTTGTTCACCACATTATCAAGGTCTTACAAGTTGTAAAATGTGTATTTCCTTTTAAAATGCAGGAAAAGGTTTTCTCTTTCCTCTAAAAATATTGATTATTTTGCGGAACTTGCACGTCACTGCAGTCAATTCATACACACAACTCAAGTCTTTGTTGTTGCTTACACCAAGTTCAACAAATAAGATTTGGTTATTTAGGAAAATTACTCCAGGAATCCATAAACATATTTAACATTAATTTTGATATTATTATTAATACGAATAATCTGTAGCTTGATAATAATAGCAATGCTACTGATGTACAGATACAGGAAAAAAAAATATATACAGAAACGACCTCTACTGAAACCTAAAAATAACCACTATAGATGATAGTCTGTAAAGCAACGTATTAAAACAAGACGACCTGAGGTGTAGATAAAGGACGTGTATAAATGGTGAAATATTATGTTCATTGTGCTGCGCCGCATGGATAAATGACTTACAGTGCTAAAGATCTACGGAAATCAAAGGTCGCGCTTCCATTCCTGGAGAAGAAATAAGAAAGTAGTTTATTGTATGCACTGTAATGCAATATAAGTCACTTTGGATAAAAGTATGTGCTGAATGCCGAACTGTTGTGAGTAGCGATGCGGCGCTAACAGTTCTTTTAGCAAGAAAAAGGGGAAACAAAATCCTTTGAAGAAGGAGTTCCTTCAGAAAAAAAAACATCCTTTTGTGTTCCACAGAAAACAAATTAAATGCCTAATTTGTTGAAATGTCGACTTGAAACCGTTTCATTAATATTCATGAGATTCAGACTATCTGCCTCCACATTTCTAATGTTTTAAAGGCGCTTCACATCTCAATCAAGGATTTTTTTTTGCTTTTAGTATTACGTTTGAACTCCACACAGTGAGACTCACGGCGCGACACTGACGCTTCAATAAAGTCACAATAAAATCCCATAATACAGGACAGGAAGTAATCTGTTAAAGCCAGAGTTCTTTATATCTAGAGTTTCTCACGTAACACAATAAAAACACCCTTATAATTTTTTTTTTTATTACGATGGAACAATTGCGCAGCGGATTTGTCTGTTGTTTGGTTAAAAAAATGACTATAAAATTGACCTGAAATGGAAAATTCTAGTGATTTTTAATACAGGTCTCACAAGGTGGCTTTGATCTAATAGATTTCTAAAAAGCTATGGCTATTAAAGTTTATTTCCTTGTCACACATTATTTTTTTTTAAGTTTATTTTTACTACCGTATTTTTCCAGATGTGCCCAAAGAAAAGTAAAAATTGGCTGTGAGCTTTATAATCCAGAAAAAACTGTGCATCTTAGATTAGGAAAATTAGGAATTATTCATTGGCCTTAAAATGGGATTGATTGAAAAATTCTGATTGAAATTCTTGCCAGACCTTTTTTACCGTATAATACATTTTTTTTAATTAATTTAAAATTATTAAATAATAACTTCACACTTATTTTGTGAAAATCACATTACATTGAAGAATAAACATTTTGTTGTGCATTAAAACTACTTATTTACGTGATATTTATAATCTGTTGTATGCAAAGCTTTTTTCAGTGTTATTTGATCAACACACGCACACACACACACACACACACACACACACACACACACACACACGCACACTCACTCAATCACTCTCTCTCTCTTTTCATTATCTAATGGGTTTGATTGACAGCCATATTGACCAATCACTGACCGTGTTTTCACAACAAATCAGTCAATTAGACCTTATCAGTTTTCCAACTATTTGATTAGTTTGATAAGTAGTTATGTAATACGCAGATATGTTTTTATACTATTTTTTATACTGTACTTCGGTGAACATCTCCAAAAAATATTATAAATTATGGGGATGTTTTCTGTCTCTGACAAGCGTGAAATTAAGATTGAGGTGTGTTGTCATCTCCATTGGCCACGCAAATACACGTGTCCTGGTGCGTCTGAAACGACGCGTTAAAGCGCCCGCCGGACCAGCTGCGACCCGTCTTTGGCTCTCATTCTTATTTTGAACGAGATTTATGTGTTGAGATGTTGATTTGTATGACTGACCTATTTTCTCAGCTCTGCCGTCGTGGCATGATGTTAATGCGTTTTCCCGCATGGATTTATTGTGGTCGGAGTGTCACCCTGGGGAGGGCCGCGTATCAACAGGCTGATTGGTGGACGAGTCCAGATTTCCCGCCACAAAAGTGAGGCGTAATGAGCAGAGCAGATCAAAAGCCGAAATGAGTTTCCGGCCTGATGCGAGAGTTTGTTCTGTGAGACTCAACATTTATGCCGATCTTTGTGGATTTTTTTTTAAGAAAGTTGTTTTTTTCTGTGTCTGTACAAAGCTAGATTTAAAGATTAAGACAAACCTGAAGCCGTAAGGAAACAGTGATAAAACACAGTGATGAATGAATGCAGTAGGTTGGTGCCCACCTGTATCATGACAGCCATTTTTATTCCTGTAATTCTTTACAGCGTCCGGCTTTCACAAGCTGATCGATTCCCTGTTACACTGCTTTCTTTGGCATATTTGTTTTCTTATTTCATTTTTTTTGCCGTGAGTGTAGATGTGGTGGTGCGGTGGGTGGCACTCTCATTGTGGACCAAGACAATTGGGTTCAAATCTAGGAAAAAAAAAACATCTTCATCAAGATGTTGCTTCAATAGAGGTGGCGTTCGACAAGAGGGTGGCCGTGTTGTTTTCAACATGGTGGAGCCGGAATATGAGTATAACTTATTTTTGTTAAACATTAAAATAAATCATAAACACGTGTACATGGTCCTGTTTCATTGTACGAAGGAGCAGTTGAAGCAATTTGTCTTAAAAGAACACAATAGATGTTTAAATAAGTTGACTTGTCACTGACTGGAGTGTCTCTATAAGGCAAGATACCCCTGTATTTCACCTCAATGGTTTAGACACATGGGTGGCTCTTATGCACATTAATATAATTTAAATGTAAATCTTTGTTTGTACTCAAACTCTAAAGAACACAGGATAGGAATATCTAAAGGTGGAGGTCTATATTTCAACACATCTGTCATGGTGACGTTCTATTGGAGGCGGCATTCTTCTAGAGGTGTTACGGTGTGTGTGTGTGTGTGTGTGTGTATGTGTGTGTGTGTGTGTATGTATGTGTGTGTGTTATTGCTGTACAATTTTCATCAGAATTATTTGATTTATTTGACTGTGATTAATCACAACTAATCACTTTTTTGTGTAAATTTAAAATTGAACTGATTTCCTTGCTCAGGCAGTCATGATTGGAACTGTGCTGTAATTGGTTGGCCCCGTTTTACAATGTCATTATTATGTGCTGTGATTGGCTGGTCACTGGTTCGTTCGTACTGTCTGTATTGGTGAATTACTGTGATTGAACTGTACATGAACTGCAATTGGGTAACTACTGTTTTAGAACGTCATGATTGGGACTGTGCTGTGATTGGCCAGTCACTGCTTCATTTTGTTATGATTTAGATGTGTTATGATTGACTTGTCATTGATTTACACTGTGATTATTAGGACTGTGTTGGCATTGGCTGGCCACTGGATCAGACTGTCTAGATTGGCAAATTACTGTGATTGGCTACTGACTGATTTTGACAGTTATTATTGGAGAAGTGCTATGATTGGCTGGCCAATTATGATTGTGCTGTGATTGGCCAGTGGCTGCATCAGTTTGTCATAAATTAG
>MU204188.1:5000341-5020929 GCA_017309775.1 Paedocypris sp. Pulau Singkep | reverse complement strand
TTTCTGACAATTACAAATTTAAAATAATTTTATTTAAGAAATTTAATAATTAAGTTAAATTGAAATAAGTAAAATTACATTTACAATTACATATTTAAACAATAAAATTATTTAATATTTAAAAATGCATTTTTTTCCTTGACAAACCAAACTGCAACAATTCAAGCCAATCAGATTTGAGCTGTTCTGTGTTGTGACGTTCCTCTTGCTCTTTTCCGCAGGTTTTATTTACACGTGTGGTGGGACAGTGAAAGGGAAGAACGGGACGATAGAGAGCCCCGGTTTTCCTCAGGGATATCCCAACGGAGCCAACTGTACCTGGGTCATAGTAGCCGAGGAGAAGAGCAGGATTCATGTCGTCTTTCAGTCCTTCGCTGTGGAGGAAGAATACGACTTTTTATCTTTGTATGACGGACATCCACATCCTGCAAACTTCAGGACCAGGTACTGCATCCTTTCTTCTGCTCATCCGTACACGCTTTCTCCTTCATTTTATTTCAATTCAATCCCTTCATTCTGTTCATCTTCAAGTTCATCTATTGATTTTTTTTCACTGCTGTTTTCTTTATCCAATCATATCTCTCTCTCTCTCTCTTTCTATCTTTCTCTTTTACTTTACTTCACTTTACTTTCCATCCAGCACTTTCTCGCTGTCCATCTCTGTATCTACCATCCATCTATTCCACCATCATCAGACTATCTGTCTATATATCTATCCATCCATCGGTCTGTGCCTGCCTGCCTGTTTGTCTGTGGTATCTATCCATCCATCCATTCATCCATCTACCCATCCATTCTTGTATTCATCCATCTCTTTATCTGTCTCTCAATCAAATAGATGTCTGTCTGTCTGTCTGTCATTCATCTTCATTAATTACCTTTTTATTTCTCCAATCTCTTCTTTCAATCTTCCTTGACATTGCTAGTCTTTCTTCCCTCCACATCCATCATTTACTCTTTTTACCCTCTATCTCACCCTCAATCATTTGCTTTTCTGTTCAGCTTGACTTTGTTTCACTTTAGCTGAACGTGTCTTTTACAGTAAACACGTAACTGTAACATTACATTACATCCCTTTTGAGGGAGAAGAGCTCAGTTCGGAGACGTCTCTGTCCTACAGTGTGTTAATTTTTCAATTACATATCTGATTACTGACTTTACATGAGGCTCAAACTCATCTAAAATCAGACAAAATTAACCTGCTGGAACTCGTGTCTAATTAAAGGGTAAAGTAATTACAGGAGCCCGATCCCTCACTGGCCACGCCACTGACTTCCTGTTATTCTCTGAAATCAGAAACGCACACGAGGCCTTCAGTCCTGATGACAGAAGCGCTTTTCTGCCAGCCTGAGTTTGGCGTCCAGCAATTTTAAAGAAAAGTGTTTTGTTGGTTAGCAGATTGGGGAATAAACAACATAATGCGCCTGTGATGTCATTTCCTTACTAATCCCGCTGCTAAAATGCCAAACTGCTGTCAGGGAGTGACATTTGCGATCAAGCGTTCTTCATCGATGACTGGCCTTTCCTTTTCGCGGTTTAGAAGTGATCGCGAGGTCTTCACATCGAAGCGGGTTTCAGGAAATGAAGGCCGATTTATTGGATCGAAGAAGCGTCTTTGAGAATTTGTCTTGGGAAGAGTCAACATTTTTCATTCCGTGATTCGGAATGTCACTTACAGCCACATGACAGGAAACGTGACTTGAACAGTGGCAATATTTGTGATTTAAATGATCGATTATATTTACACTTTATGTTTATTTATTTGCACATGATTATCTATCTATATCTATCTATCCATCCATCCATCCATCCATCTTACTATTTCTTTTTTTATTCATCATATTGTCACCTTTCAGACCCAATACAATATGTAAAGTGTGTGTTATTTGGATCGGTCTGTGCGTTTTGCAATATATGTGGATTTATGACTTTGTTTAAGAATTGGTCCAATTTTTGTGTTTGTTGATTTTGTTCTTAGTCATTGTTGATTCACTTGTTCTTTTGGGTTTGTTGAATCATTCAGAATTGAATCATTCAATTTAGTCCTGACTTATTTTCAGAATAAGAAGCACATTGTGCAAATGAGTCGTTTATTGTCATTCGGCCAAGTGAAATAGTGAAGTACAGGAATGGACAGGGTTTGTCTCCGTCTTATTTATTTCAGATTTGGATTCGGCCGGAACGATGAGTTAACCTTGCCAAATGTAAAAGACGTGATGCAGCCAAAAAAAAATAAAAAATAATGGAATTGCTTCAGTGCAATTTAGAATCTGGTAAATGTTTTCATAAGAAAAGTAGACGTTTCTTTTCCATTCAGCAACAGACACTCCCAATGTGCACGGTATGTTCATCCAAATGTTCTTAACATATTTTCATAATGTAAGAAAATGTCTATCTATTACTATAAATAATATATTATTTAAATAGTATTTTTCTATGTTTTACTGATATTTTTAAATCTAAACTTTTACATCAAATGTACATTTTTATATTAAGCATAATGAAACACCATGCCAGCAGGGGGAGCTCTGGCCAGAGTTTGATCTGTCACCACTGTCTCTGCTTCTACTTTCACTTCCTGTTGGTAAGACAGTTTCAATTGGTACAGACTGGCAGGCTAACAGCCTTGTAAAAACCTAGTCAGAACAATCTAATTGCTATGAAATTATTACGCATGAATTAACTAAGTATTCATCATTTCTACTCATCCAATTCATTGCACTGTAGAATTTTGCACATTTTTATTCGTGTGTAAGATTTTACTTCACATTTTCCAGATCGCTCTAAGATGCATTTAGAAAATGAGATGTGAAAAAAGCTCTACCGTTTTGTGTGTTTTTGACTTCATAATTGCTCCGCTCATTTAATACTCTTTCTTGAGATGAGAAGAACTAAATTGGAGGTTAACAGCACAACTCGGAAGCTTGGTTCGGTGAGGTGACCTGTGTGGGAAAGATCAGATTGTCAGATTACCAGCTTCTAGTTTCAAGATTGTCAGGCTCTTTTTGCTAATTAAAAGACAGGATAATGATTTTTATCCACCACTTTTATGTTTTCATATTCACATTTAATACTTTTCATATATTTTTTATAGCCTTGCTCTCTACCTACATAACATTTGCAACATTTTTCTCCTGGACTGTTTTGGATTTGAATACTTTGCCGGATTTCTTTAAGTCTGCTCATGTTTATTAAGTAGGCTCATATTTATTGAATTTGCTCATGTTTAAGTCTGCTCATGTTTAATGAATTTTTCAACATGTATGACACTGAAACGTTTACAATAGATAAAAAATGTAATATGTACGTTTTTTTACGGTGTGTGTGTGTGTGTGTGTGTGTGTGTGTGTGTGCATACATTTAGGCCAAAGTGAGGCCCTGATTGCTATGTTTTATACTAAAGTGTGGCTCTATGGCAGGGGTGGGCAAACTTTTTAATTTGCGGGCCACATAGGGTTCTAACATTTGTCAAAGGGGCCGGAAGCAGTATGATGAAGTGCTTTGGCAACCTCACCTCATTGAAGAAAAAAATACTTTACTTGGGATATGAAGGAAATATATGCTTTAATTCCAAATGAAAATGAGGAAAATTTACAACAAGGTATCTGATTTTGAAAAAAAAAAATCTGACTTTCACTAACTGTAATTTTAAGTTCGGCAGGCCGGATTTAAACGTTTAGCGGGCCGCATGTGACCCCCGAGCCTTAGTTTGCCGAGGCCTGCTCTATGGGCACTTTGTCTTGGCCCCAGACTTGTTTGAGGGCTAAAATGGGATTTAAGGGCTGACGCTACAATAGAGTATTTGTAACTTCCTCTGAAACGGAAAATTAGAAAAATGGGGGTGGGGCATTTTGATGATAAGGGGGAGGGAACATATTATTTTGTATGTAAGTCAGTGGTGCATCCCCATTATGATATAAATGCAAGTGTGTGTGTGTGTGTGTCTGTTTTATGGTTACGGCAACACAATACATAAAAAATAATAAAATATGAATAGTATGTGAATTAAATATGTGTATGTTTGTTCATCAAGCAGAAATATGGTATTTATAATTTATGACTAGTCAAACACTCTTGAATTCAAACATTGACATACACAGCACAAAATTCAACATAACTGAAAACCGTCTGTAACTCATAACAACAATCATTTGTCTTTTAGCATTTTAATAAGGTTGAGTAATGCAGCGTGTAATGCGGCAGATTTTCTGCCTCAGTAGTAGGCGTTTCATGAGTTTAAAACCAACTTCAAATACGTTACACGTACGTACGTATGTGGTGTTTCCTGCAAAGAGGGAAATATTTGCTTTTCCTTTCCGACCCTCCATTTCCACACATTCTGCCATTGCTCCATTTATCAAAGCAGTTCACGCCGCCGCCTTTGATACTTTACTTATCCAGCCGCCGGCTGACATTGCAATTTGTCATTTTTCCCCATACAGAACGTGCCTGAAAATAGCAGTTCATCGTGTCTGTTCAGAAACGAAAAACTGTGTGCGCCTGCGAAACATCGCCCTGATATCGCCAACGAGAAGTAGTGACCTTCTGTTTGACACGTCAGATTACAGCAGAACGCCGCCGTGTGACACTCTCTTAATTGAGTTTATATTGATTCATTATTTTAATGGAAAGATCCCATTAATTGATAGTTGATTTGACCCGTGTGCGTTTTTAGAGTCAGTCATGCTTTATAAAGGAACGCGTCGTGTGATATAACCGAGCAATTGGTGTTTAATCAGGCCTTTAAAAATACAATTTATGCCTCTTCATGTTGGGCCGCTTTAAACACTGCAAGATTTTTTATGTAAATGTTGAAATGGAAGAAAACGAGTTCTTGATTTGTTACAGAACTACGCTTTTACCTTGGCACTTGTCTTGGCCACGCCCATTTTTGGTTCACATGTGTCTTTTGGCCACTCCCTCATGATTGTATTCATATTTACAACTTTCATTTTTTATGACTGTTTGCAGTTTATCTATTATTGACTTTTTTTTCCAGATTCAAATGTACGCGTTGGCCCATAATGTAAAGTAAAGTAAAGTAGAGTGAGTGAGATTGTCAATTTGGCATGTTGGTTTGTGGTTAATTAAAATGAAAAACCAAAAACATTAAAAACTTTTAACTTTTTTTTTTTATTTACCATGAAACACTTATGAAACGTTTGCAATTTTGAGCCAATGGTGCGTGATATTGCAAATTTGTTATCAAGTAAACACCATCAAATATATGAATTATATAGATTGGGAAAAAAAGAGAATGTAAAAAAAAAAAAAAAACCCTTCTAATTTCTTGGAAAACTTCAGCGGAAATGAACAATAACCCAAGTTGGCACTCGGCGAGATAAGAGTCGGGATGAAAAATTGCATTCTGTCCTTTTGTTAGCCAGCGGCTACGATAACGCTGCGACTTTTCCTGCGCTGTCTCACTGCACCTGCAGGAATCTGAATACGTTTGCATGAGAAATGTCTGAGAGACGCTTCTCTTGACCTGATAAATGAATTTACCGCTGGAGTGAGTAATGCATTTGTCTCTCGCGGAGCAGTTGGGGAAGCTGTAAAAGCATTTCTGAGGAATATTTCTCTCTTCTGAGACACGGGTCAGTAGTCAAATGTCCATTAATGGCAAGACGAAGAAGCAAGTGAATTTTAAGAGTATGCTCAGCCAATCAGAGCGGACGACTGGACTGTGGTTTGACCTTTTGAGTTGAAGCCCCGTGTCTGTGTTTGAGTAATTGTTCTAGTCTTGCCTTCACTAAATACTTCTGCCCAGTTGTTTCTCTGTGGAGCTGTTGACCACACACACACACACACACACACACACACAGACACACAGAGACACACACACACAGACACACACACACACACTCTCACGTCCTTCTGAGAAGCTTTGTGTGGCGTCTTTTATTGCAATAAATGTTTAGTCTGTTTGGAAATCTCCACATATTTTCAGGTTGATGTAAAAAATTGTTGGGAGCTCACCTACTTCTCTTTCTCTCTTTTTTGGAGGAAGATTGTATATTTTTTTTCCAGATGAGATATTTGAGGTCTGAGTGCGTGTATGTTTATCATCCAAGTATTTTATTTCTTTCTTTTAGACTCGCTCTCATTCCTCTTTTATGTGTCTATTTGTCTTATTCGTTTTTGGTCTCCCCTTTTCTTGCTCCTTTTCTCGCGCATTATTCATCTCTCTCTCTCTTCTCTCTCCACTCGGTGTGTTCAGTATAGTCAGTATTTGCACCAGTCTATTAGCTTAATGTGTTCATCTTTTGATCTCTATTGATAGTATATCTTAGTCTGTCTGCCTGAATTGCCTCCTGCCTTCTTTCTTTCCTTCCTTACATACACACTTCCTTACATCCTTCCTTCTTTTTCCTTCCTCTGTTCTTTCCATCCCACCTTCTTTCTTTCTTCATTCTTCTTTCCTTCCTTCCTTTTTCTGTTACGATCCGAGACGAATGAGGGTGACGTGATGAAGAGCCAGGGATCGAAGTGACATCAAACGGACATTTAATGACGAAAACAGGAGACAATAACTTACATACGACAGCAGTACAGACGAAGTGCAACGTTAATGACTGACAACGGATGAAGGCACGGGTGAAAACTTAAATTATAAGACAGATAAAGAACAGGTGAAACTGATAACTGATGAGGATGAAACACCACAGAAACATGGGATCATGGGAAGTGTAGTCCATGATAGCATCACTTTCTTTCTTTCATTTTTTCTTTCTTAATGTTTTTTTTTTCTTTCTTTCCTGCCTAACTTTTTTTGTTCTTTTTTTTCATGCTTATTTCCTTCCAGCCTTCCTTTTTTAATTTTTTCCTCTTTTCATCTTTTTTCATTTTTTCATTCTTTCTTTCTTTCTTTCTTTCGTCCCTAACATTTTGTTCTTTCCTTCCATGCTCTTTTCCTTCCTTCATTCTTTTCTTTCTTCTTTCTTTCATTCTTTCTTTCTTTATGTTTTTTATTCTTTCTTTCCTTCTTTCCTTCCTAAAAGTTTTGGTTTTCTTCCATGCTCAAGTAAACTCACCTTACTTCATTTTTGTCTTCCTTCCTTATTTTTTCATTTTTTCATTCTTTCTTTCTTTCATTCCTAACCTTTTTGTTCTTTCCTTCCATGCTTATTTTCTTCCTACCATCCTTCAATATTTCCTTTCTTCCACTCCTCCTTCCTCCTTTTTTCATTCTTTCTTTCTTTTTCTTTCTTATTTTTCCTTCCTACTTTCCTTCTTTCTATTGTTATTTATTTATTTATTTATTTCCTTCTTTTCTTCTAGCGGCTCTTCGTTTTGTTCTTGCTCTTTTTTCCCCTTGTGTCTCTTTGTGAACAGACAGACATAAATACAGAAACTCCGTGTATGTGTGTACAGTGTACATATTTCTGCAGCTCTCCTATTGTCTCTTTCAGTGTGTTATTCAGGTTTTGTCCTTGTGTTGAATTGTTTCTCAGTGATAATTAATCCCTCAGATCCTCCTTCTGTCTGCAGAGGTTTATTTCAAACAATAATTAGCAACATTGTGGCAGGATGTTTGTTTTCAATGTCTTTGTAAAGTATCACACACACACTCACACACACACACACCTACACACACACACACACACGCACACACACACACACACACACACACACACACACACAGAAACATTTTTGAGCACAAGTTTGTTCTGCTATGGTCAGCATATTGCATTGTTCTAAACCCAATGACCAGAATGGCCTTCTTTGCTGGATTTGTCAATCTATGAAAAGGTCTTTATTTATTCCCAACATTCAGTTCTCTATTTCTCTCAGGCTGTGCTGCTTCTAATAAATGTACATGCATGTTTGAATTTTACTTTACTGTACTTTACTTTACTTTGAAGTAATTTGGCAGGCACTTTATGATAAATAAATTATCATTAAAGCCATATCAATAATTACAACTAGACAGCTAAACTTTACTACACCTTATTTAGCATCAACTATTCAAGAATAATAACTTTATTCATGACCAGTGACGTATTATTTAATTAATCATTAACAAATGTGTTACTGAATATTGGTCACGCCTATTTAATACGTTATTGATCATGAATAAAGTTATCATTCATGGAGAGTTAATGCTAATCCAGGTATAGTTAAGTTCTACCACTACACCTTATTTAGCATTAACTATCCATGAATATTAACTTTATTCATGATCAATACCGTATTAATTTGGCATGACCCATACTTAGTAACACAGACCATGAATTAGCTGGTTATTTATTAATTTATACTTAACAACAAATGAACAAATTATTTCCTGATACTGTAATTCATGAAGAGATTAGAAGTTTGTTAATAAATAGTTACGTTTTTCTGTGACCTCTTCTAAAGTGAAGACTGTTTATGGTTTATTAAGTATAATCTTTTTATCAAGACCAGATGCTGAACTAGAAGTTGGGTATTTTGCGAGATACTTTTATGTTAAACAAGGCAAATCTACAGACAAAAGTTGGTTACAAGTGCAACCCCAAGGATCAGAGGAGTTGGGGACGGTGTTAACGTGGTTGAGCCAAGCAGAAGAGTAATGTTGTGCTTTAGTGATGGGACAGCAGGAATTACAAGAGTGCTGTTCCGTTACGGTTCAGTTGATGGTGGTATTCCATCATCCAATTGTAAATATCCCTGAGATAAGATGTGAAAGGGCTAGAGACATTCTGGTCATCCGAGGCAACAGACACCTGTGTAATTTGTTTATCAGTGATCAGAGGAGAGGTCCAAGCACCGACCTTTGGGGAACACCTTTGCAGAATTTGTTGGTTCACTGTGTCAAATGTTTTGTCTCTGTTTGTTCAATTGCGTAATTTATGTTCCTCTATGCCAAGTTAATCTGTCCTGAGGTTAGAATCAGTAGTGATGCTGTTTTCCCCCCAACCAATTAGAGTTCAGTTTTACTCCACAGTGCCATCTGGTATATGTACAATACTGTCAACATTTGAGAATGTTTTGAATGTATAAATCTTTCGGAAAGTGTCTTATCAGAGTAAGGATCTATCTTTCTGTCTGTCTATCTGTCTTATATGTTTGTCTGTCTGTGTGTCTTTTTTTCCCTGTAACTTCTCTTTCTCTATTCGTTCTTCTATATATCACCGGCCAACCTCACTTTCTCTATTTTTCACACAGAGAAAAAAAATATTTTGATCGTTTCTATAATTAGACAGATAAGATAAATTTGGGTCTCCATTCAAGACATGGGTAGAAGTATTAGGTAAATATATAGTTAGTATTTGTCAGTAATTGTTTCAGAGTGAAGCGGCTGCGTGCCCGAACGAGTCTGGATGTAAATTGATTTCACAGGATTGGATTGCATTGTACCATGTTTACTCCTATTTTGTTGGTTTCTGTTGTGCTTTCCACCCCCGTCTTCCCGTTCCATCAGCAGAAAGCCAATTCAAAGCGAGCAGAGCTTTATTATGTCTGGATGAAAGCCTTGAAAAGACATTTTTTTCTTTGACTTGGCTGATGAAATGTAATTAGATTTGGATTTTAATAGGATAAAAAACTTTTCGCTTTCACGTGTGGAGTTTACAAACAGAAAGCCTCCATTTTCCATTGTTCTTCATTCATTTCAGGGTCTCGAGGCTGATTTTAATCAAGAACCTTTGACCAAAAGCAGGCATGACAACTTATGTTTCTGGACTGTGGAACTCCATAGAACAGTGAAGAACTTTCCAAATGACACAATAGTGGCTGAACTGAGCCTCCAGACTGGGACTCAAACTCGGTTCCTCCACACAAACATTGTAGCAACTTCTGAAATTTCCTCACCGCTCACGGTCTGGACGTAAACTTGTGTGACAGTTTGACATTTTACCAGAATAATTGCATTACCAATAATAAGGTGATTGAACGAACTAATGTTAACCGGAAGAAATTGCAGCTTAATGTTTCATTTGTGAAGGCCAGAGCAGAGACGTTTTGTTCTGTCCGGTTTTCTAAGATTCCATTCCTTTTTTTTGTGAAGTGTGAGTACTGTCTTCAGGACTTTTGCTTTGTAATTCTAAGGTCAAATACCTCGTTCTTTAATATTTATGCACTTCAAACTTTCTTTTCAAGCTGCATAACCAGCAGCATAAACTCTCTGTTTTATTAAATGGATGTGGAGGTCAGTCGTGAGTCAGAAATGTTCAAAATTAATATTTCAGTTCTTTAAACCTGACATTTACTTAAGCCAGAATAACAAAATAAATATTATGAACGTGTTTAAAATAGGCTTTAGAAAATAAAACCTCTGAAGAGATTGAGTTTTCTCTCTTTTTCTGTTTCTCTTTTTCATCTATCTTGCACCCACTCACTTTTTCCACACACTCACTCTCTCTCACTCGCTCACTCACTCACTCACTCACACTCTGTTTCTCTCTTTCTTTCTCGTCTCTTTCCTTTTCTCTCTCCCTCTATCGCACTTATTTTTACTTTCTCTCTCAGTCATCCCTCTCAGATATCTTTTATCACTCTGTCTTTCTTTTTTCCTCTTTGTTCTCACTCTGTTTGTATTTTGCGCTCTCACACCATTTTTTTCTCTCTCTCTTTCTCTCAATCGCTTACCTTTTTCTCTTGTTCTTAATCTCTCTGGCTTGCTCTCTTTTCTATCTCGTTCTCAATGTTTTCCGTTTTTTTTTCCTTGTTTTTTTTTTCTCTGTCTCCCTGACACTCTCTAGAAAAATCACTGCAATTGTTTTCTCTGTGTTGATTTGATCAGTTCCTTGCCTTGTCTTGTTCAGTTGTCTGCTTTCACAATTTGTATTGGAGTCACGTGACTTCAGCTGTCGCTCTTTCGCTGTTCACAAAATACTGATGGTAATTTGCACAAGGATGTATTAAAACGCTTCAGTGTGCTTTCTCACATCTTTTGCTGTACTCCGCGCTCTTCCCGTCCGGTTCCAGCAGATTTACAGTGTTGGAGTATAAGTTGTTCATTGTGGTTGTTGAGCTGCGGTTCCAAACAAACATAGTAAAAACCACTAAAACCTGTCGCTATAGCTTCAATGTATTTTCAATGTCTTGAGGCATTCTATTGATCGCCTAATGTGTTCGTCTGAATTGCAGCATCACAATCTTCATTTTCTGTGTAACATTGAAGGTCATTGTTGAAGGATACAGGTTCTTTGACCAGATAAAAATCACATTTCCTCCAATAATTTGAAAGCAGCGGATACGAGACAATGACACTACCTGACTAAATGTTCTGAAGTGACGTGTCTTCGTGCCGTTGATGAACCAATGGTTTGTTCAGAAAATGTATGAAAAATAGCTAGTCAGTTTAGAGAACGCTTAGTAACACTGTACTGACTCCAGATCACTCAGATCTGTTCTTACATGAGCCGGAAACTGTTGTTCTGATGAAACCAAGTAGAGATGCACCAATACCGGTATTGGGAACTCGATACTAAAGTACTTGTACTTGTTGAAAGTCCGCTGATACCAGAAGTCAATACCGAAGTTAGAGCTGCACGTATAATCGCTAAAAGATCGCAATCTCGATTCTACCCCCTTCGCGATCTAAATCCAGCATTTTTACGATTCTGCCAAACTCTCTGATCTACAACAAGCGGTTTCTCTATCAATTTGTGTGTTTGTGCTAGTGAGCGCAATCATTTAAATATTATAATAGAAAGATGATCTTGCATTACTTCTGTCCTATTTTGGGGCGGTGCCCTAATTGGCCACCTGTGGTTTTGCGCAGCGCTCAGGTGCACTTAATTAACTGCACCAGAACACTGGATGTTGAGTGGAGTGGCAGTTGAGTTTAAAAAAACAGAAAATAAACAGGGAGAATTGTTAGCCTTATTTATTAAATTGCATTAAGTTTTAAATAACTGTTTGTCAACCTGATTTTCAGGATTAAATATTTAAAATAATAAAATATCCAGAAAGAATTGTGGAAAAAATTGTGATTTTTATTCTAAGCAAAAAATTGTGATTCTCATTTTACACAGACTTGTGCAGGTCTACCGGAAGTTAGAAATGTTTTAGTGGTGTATTATGGGTTAATCACAGGCGCATGCTCGAGTGCTCAACGCCTCTACAAAGTTTTTTCTGGAACTTTTTCGCCTTAGACTAGAGGCAAATGAGTGCGAGAAGCCGATGTAGTATAAAAGAGTTCGGGTAGGGGTTATGGTTAACTGAAATTTACTGCATATTTCTTATTTTGTAAATATCTGGTGAAATGGACAAATGTATTCTAATAGCTTTATGTTTTTTTCTACAGGTTAACCGGATTTCAGGTCCCAGCTCCCGTCACAAGTACAGGGTCCATTTTTTCCCTGCGTCTCACAAGCGACTTTGCTGTGAGCGCCCATGGATTTAAAATATATTATGAAGGTAAGAAACAAAGGCTCTTTCGCTCTTCCGGTCTCTGATGCAGATTTCTCTCTGTGGTGGTCGATTAAAGCTTTTTATTAGGTAAGTGCTTGACAGCGTGTTGCTGAAGAAAAGAAAGGCCAGGCGTTTTATTCTCATTATATGTATTATAATTGCAATTAAGAGAACAAAAATAAAAATTCAATTTTATATATATATATATATTTATATGTGTGTGTGTGTGTGTGTGTGTGTGTGTGTGTGTGTGTGTGTGTGTGTGTGTGTGCGTGTGTGTGCATTTAACTTCCTTAAATTTTAAATTCAGCAACACCAAAAGTTGTGGGATTTAATTTCCAGGGAAGTTTATTAAATACAAAATGTCTTTGGATTAAAGCTTCTAATATAATACATATAACCTACAGCATGTATCTATGCAAATCCATCCGTCCCAGAAAAAAAAAACGATATTAAACCCGATTTGTTCTAAGCCAATTTGACTATCTATAATAATTATAGAATGGTAGAGCAAACGCTCTTCTGTAATAACACTGAGAAGCGTTGTTCTGGATGGCTGGTGGATGAAGTGTCTGTCTCTAGGCGGAACTGAACCTCTTCTCTTTCAGGGGTTTAATGACCAAGCAGATGCGGTTGTGCTCTAGCACCTTTATTTCAGCCTGGTTGAGTGTCTCCATCCCTCCATCCATCTCATCACATCTGCTCTGCAGCCGGAAATATTATGCCCATCTCTCCTGCTTAAGCCTTGATTTTTTTTCTTCTTCATTTATTTATTGTGTTTGTGAGAGTTTAATTTGCTCTTTAGCACTCCAGAGGGCCGTGACATCTAAACTGACTTTTCATTGTCTCTCAGTGTGAAAAATGTTTCACGCAGATGTTCATGCAGAAATCACTTTTCCGTATGATTGAGATGGCTGAATGACTAAAGAGATGGAGGAAAAATATAGATAAACACATGGATAAAGAAGACAGGGATGGCAGGAACATAGTAGAGGAATAGATGGATAAATAGCTAATAAATGTAAAAATAGCTAGAAGGGTAGTAGTGTGCAAAGATGGAAGAAATGAGGTAGATGGATGGATGGATGGATGGATGGATGGATGCAATAAAGGATATATGAATGGATTTATATATACGAATAATGTAGATCAGTAGATGAATACATAGATGGATAGACAGTTAGACAGACAGACAGGCAGATGGATGGATGGATGGTGGGATAGATAGACAGTTAGACAGACAGACAGGCAGATGGATGGATGGATGGTGGGATAGATAGATGGATAGACAGAGACAGACAGACAGACAGACAGACAGATAGATAGATAGATTCTGTTTTGCATTCAGTTGTATTGGCGCATTAGTGATTCAACACTCATGAGACATAAAGATGAACACACACACACACTCACACACACACACACACACAGAGGAAACGGAATCTCATTTTGGTTGCTGTCAGTTTTCCGTCACATCGGAACATCCCAAACCATGTTTGACAGTTGGTGCGCTGGCTTTGATTAATGTGTCTATGGCCGTCCGCTACAAGCGCGTTTTTCAGTCGCAAGCAGAACCTCAACCTTTCTCTTTGTCCTTCAATTGAATGCCAATGACTCTGGAAATACCACATGTCATGATCAACATGCTAATGCTGCATCACTGCCGTCCGCAGGAACACGACGGGGTTTCGTCCGCTCGTCTAAATGCTAGGATGAGCTGAAACATTGATTCGCCGGCGTTTTCTTCGACTTCTAAAGAGTCCGTTCAATGAAAGATGAGCAAAATGAAACTGAAATGGAAATGGCAGAAATCTTTGTCTTTACTTGCAACCTTTGGAAATGTGGACCTCTGAAACACGTTGAAAAATCGGATCGGAATGTGAACGTGTGAGAGTTTCAAATTAAGACTGGAATCTGTCGACGGCTGGTCTAGGCATTTAGTTATAACATTTAAAACAATTGTATATAATAATGATAACAATACTTATAATAATTGATTGCATTTTTGAGTCTCAAAGTCACCGGTCAATTGCCGCAAAAATTAATGACACAATAATTAGACTGTAAGTGAAAATTAGCTTTTATTGTCTGAGCAATTGTCAAAAATGTCAAATTCGTAATAAGCAACGCAATCGCTACTCAATAGTATCGATTTCATGTGTCAAAATATGCACTTTTTAAATATATTTTAGAATCAACTTTTAAAAATAAATAACTATATTCATTTACCAACCGAACAGGTGCGTGTGTGTGTGTGTGTGTGTGTGTGTGTGTAAGTAACATGGGTCAATAGAAACAGCTTCAGGTTTGAAGGGAAACCACTTCAAATTGGCAGTTTCCAGTTTTTTTTCAGCTTTTCATTTCTGATGAAAGTGTCCTTATGGTGTTTCTGCTGCTGTTTCGTGAGCTCTTATGATCTCCAACCAACTTAAGTGGGATCAAAATAGCCCCAATTTCCTGTAATAAGAGGCCGGGGTCTTCAGTGAGGGGCTTGTGTGCTTCCTGACGTCAGACTGAGCCGCACAAGATCGGAACTCTGTCTTATTTCATTGCACAAACATGTTAAAAATGTGTCATTATGAGGAAAATGTTTTGGTCTTAAGAGAACAATAATTTTTTTAAGTTGCTGTGCTGTATTCTTGTGCACATAATGTTAACCTGCTTTATGTGAGAATTAAAAAAGATAGATAAGATAAGATAGATTATCTTAAAATACTGAATTTATATTATCCAGCTGAGGTGAAGACATCAGTTACATTGTTGCTGGTACATTAACTTCCAATTGAAGTTTGGGGTTTGAACAATTATCCGGGAGGTGCGGACAAAAGATTTGGCCACGCCTACATGTTCAAGTTTCCCCTCCTCTCTAGCTTGCATCTGATTTCTCTACCTCCTCTCTCAGGTGTGTCTGATCTCTCTAGCACTATTTTCCTCCTCTCTCGAGTGTGTCAGATCTCTCTCTAGCTTTTCCTCTCCTCTCTCCAGTGTGTCTGATCTCTCTAGCACTATTTCCCTCCTCTCTCGGGTGTGTCTGATCTCTCTAGCGCTATTTCCATCCTTTCTCGGGTGTGTCTGATCTCTCTAGTGTTTTCACCTCTCCTCTGAGGTGTGTCTGATCTCTCGTGAGTTTCCCCTCCTCTCTTAAATGTGTCTGATCTCTCTATTGCTCTTTCCCTCCTCTGTCAAGTGTCTGATCTCTATTTTGTTTCCCTTCCCCTTTGAAGTGTGTCTGATCTCTAATGCTTTTCCTCTTCTCTCTCAAGTGTGTCGAATGTGTCTGATCTCTCTAGCACATCTCCCCTCCTTTTTCGCGTGTGTCTGATCTTTCTAGCACGTTTCCTCTCTTCTCTTTTATCCGTCTTACCTCTCTAGCAGGTTTCTCGTCCTCTCTTGAATGCGTCTGATCTCTCTAGCATGTTTCTCGTCCTCTCTTGTTTGCGTCTGATCTCTCTTACATGTTTCCAGGGTTCTCTTACACCTGTCTGATCTCTCACTCTCTTGCTCACGTCTGATCTCTCTAGTGTATTTAAGGTTCTCTCTCGCATCTGACCTCTCTAGCATTCTTCAAGCTCTCCCTCAGATGTGTCTGATCTCTTGTATGCATCTGATTGCTCTAGTGTGTTGCTGGTCCTCTCTACCTCGAGTCTGATCAAGCGCTAAATAACACAATCACACTTGCAAAGACACGTATTAATATTTTTCCGATTTGATACAATTTTCCCCCTAAATCATTGGTTGCGATTACTAGGATACTGAATAGGAAAGATGCTGCAGCAATGCCATTCCGCGTCTGTCACTGCAGGAGGAAGCTGACCTGAGGTTGTGACAGGTCACGTGACATGCTAATGAGAGGTTGGTGTTTGTTTATTTGAGAAAATGTCATGCTAAGCGCTGACAGCTAAATCAGCACACGCTCGCTCGCTACCTGAATCGCTGGTTTGTTGTAAGTGTCAGTCTGGGCGAGATTCAAGGTAAACACAGGTGCAATGAGACAAATTATGTTTGGTGAATAGATTTTGATTACATTTTAGATATTAAAATAGATTTCAGAAAGTAGAGAGACGGGTTTCTTTCTCCAGTGTAAGGGAGAATCCTGAACAGAGATAATTAGACAGAGCGAATACTGTGAGAGAGATTAAGAGCGAACAAGACAAAGAGGATGATAAGCAAATAGAAATATAGATGAAGAAAGAGTGAGATTAAAAGAGAAAGAAGGAGAGTTAAAAAGAGAGAATGGGCGGGAGAGAGAGTGGGAGAGAAAGAGAGAGAGAGAGTGCGAGAGAGAGATTAACAGATAGAGATGTAGATAAATAGAAAGAATTACAGAGAAATAGTTAGAGATAAAGTGAGAGATACTGTAGAATGACCAACAAATAAAGAAAATATGACAGTTAGAGAGAAAGAGCCAGAGAAAGTTGAACAGAAGGATATATATATATTTAGATTACAGGGGAATGAAAGATTGGATAGATGGTAGACAGGCGGTCATATTTATAGAGATGAATGGATGGATCGTGTGTGGGAAGGTGAATGAATTTATAAAGAAAGAGTGAATGTATGGACAGATGGGTGGACCAATGAATGTAGAGTTGTATCAATGGATAAAAGATACTTGGATGGATTGATGAGTGAATGATTGTCACTGAGGGTTGCTGAATGAATGGATGTAGGGATGAATGGACAGATTATAATCCGGGCTCAATATTTTCCTTATGACTCAAACTGACTAAAAGTTTCAGTGAGATCTGGTGTTGGTGGGATTAGCGAGTGTTAATCATGTGATCGTTGACTTCTGGCTGCAATGGTCTGAACCGTGAAGCAGAAAATCTGACGTCAAGGACAGAAATGGAAGGATTCTGATAGCTGCAGTTGCTCACAGTTAAACGGCTTTAAACGAAAGATAAGGAGGCTGAACATACTTGTTCAGACACGAATTCTAAAGGATTAGAAATGATTTAAATCTGGAATATTTGTCATATGTCGACATGCACCATATGCTTAGGTTTTTTTGTTTGATGAAGATGATGATGACATTGTAATAACTTATTGATGACATAAACATCATATTCTTGTGATTAATGCCTAATAATGACAAATGTCACACTCTAAAATCCCATCTTGACCCTCAAAAAGGCTTCAAAGTTGTGGATATCAGCCAAAGGTCCTCACAAGTGACAACATTGGGACCCCACCCTGAATACCTGTTCCCCCACGTGCAGTGTATCATCGTGCACACACACGCATTTTTTTTTATATTGTGCTCCCACCTTTGACTCCAGCTCCAAAATCCCAAATTAACCCTCAAATGGGATTCAAAGTTGTGGAAATCAGCCAAAGGTCCCCATAAGTGAAACAGAGTGCCACATTTTTGGGACCCCACTATGTATCATCACACATACAAACACACACACACACACACACACACAAACACAAACAAATAAGCACATACTGTATTTGCCTACGCATGTAACGTTTTCTGTATTTTTATGAACACTGGCATCTTTGTGAGGAGCTCATTACCGGCAGCAGCATCAGTAAAGCGTGAAGAATGGAGCTGCTCTTCTACACTGTCCTCCGACATGTCATCACTTCATCTTTCCTCTCCTCCCTGCAGAGCTCCAGAGCAGTTCTTGTGGAAACCCAGGGATTCCTGCCAAGGCCGTCCTGAATGGATCAAGCTTCGGCGTGGGAGACAGAATCCGCTACCATTGTGTGTCGGGCTACACGCTAGATGGCCACTCTCAGCTTACTTGCGTCAGCAGCACGTCCGACGTCGCCGTGTGGGACTTTCCCGTTCCCATCTGCCGGGGTAAGAACCAGAACGCACTTATTCTTATTGTGTGTGTTGCTTTTCAGGTTCTAAGTGTGTTCTTATTGGGTGTTGCATCTGTCAATCAATCTTGGCAAAGACTCACACCAATCAGTTGTTTCAACAAGTCCCGCCTTTGTCCTTCCCGAGTCTTTTGTTTGTTGTAGTATTTTGTTGGCGAGTGATCTATGGAATCTGATTATTGGCAAAAATGTCAAACGTAAATTTCTAAGAAACGAACGAAAATGATTCACATTTGCGTTTGGTTTTTAATTTTTTGCTTGCAAATCCGTTTGTTTTGTTGTTTTTGCTTGCCAATCACATTCTCACCAGCCAAACAGAGTAATGTCCACCCCTCACATTCTAAAACTCTCTGATCTATAAATGGTGGTGATAGAAATGTATGTTAGAAATCTCGAAATATCATAGATCGTAGAACAAATGTACGCACCTCCATTTTGGTTTCAAATGATTGAATTCAGAATCAAGAAATAATTCAACAAGGTCACAGAATAATGAAAAAAGTGAGACGACATGAAAAAGCGTAAGATTTATTCATTTATTCGAAATAGCCTACTTCAATGTTGCGGAAAAAAAAACCCCAAACTATTTTTTATGTATTGGGGGCAGCTGATATACAATTAACACTTAATATATATGTAATCAAGAGTAATCAAGAGGTTTAATTATGCACACCTGAGGGAGGAGACAAGGAGTGACAGGTGGATCAATTAAACCAATGAAAAAGAAGATTATGCTGGTTAAGTGGGCGGAGAAAGCAACAGGTCAAGAGGGAGATGGACACTTACGCACCCTGACATTTATTACCAAGATAGCTTTTTTTAAGCGAAATAATCATCCAAACACTTTTTGAGGACGTGTGCGTCTGAGAGCAGCTCATAAATTAATCTTCAGCCCAGAAAACTCCAGCGGCGCCTTTAATACATGCAGCTTTTCTATTATTCCTTTTTGTTGAATGTCAAATCAACGTTGTTTTTTGTAAGATGTATTGTGCTTAAAATTCCTTCTCATTTGTCTTGCTGCGGTTTTTCTGTGCATTATGTGTGTTGATTTACGAAGTGATTTATTGTATTATTCTAGCTTCTTGGCATTATTATTATTAATTTTTTTCTTGTCTGGCACAGTCCTCGAAACGCACTCCTATGGGAATCGCTCCCAAGCGAACAAGCTTATAAATGAATAAACCAGCAAGGGTGGCTTTAATAATTTAGCTGTTCCTTTAATTATCAGGGTGATAATCTTTAATGTCCGTGCTGGTTTCATGACTGAACTGAATAAGATAAAATGGTAGTAAAAATGCAACTTTATGAAAGTGACTAGCGAGAGTCGAGCAGGGGATGCAGTGATGAAAGATGCCTTTTTTGGGTTTAAAAAAGTAAACATCCTCATTAGAAACGGCGTTTAAACCAACATGTGTGGCGTTTAATATCCTCTCATCACCATATTAGTTTTGCATCAGTAGTTTCTTGGCTGAAAAGAGCAGAAACCAAGTTTGTAACTGTTTTGGCTGTGGATTCTGGTTTTAATTGGGTTGAAGTCGGTTTCTTCAGACTTTCTTTGATGCGAGTAAACTCAGAAGTTACTTGCTTAAAAATACTGAATATTTACTTTGATTATGACTGGTAGTGGAAACCAGGTTTAGCTTTGTTAGCATGTAGCGATGACACCCAGGGGTACGTAGGTGCATCAACCATCGGGGCCAAAACAGTTGTTGGTTGCCGACTATTATCTAGAGCTTACTTAAAGTAGGAGTGGCCTTATAATTGTTTATTATTCTATGAAATAATCATGAATACGATGAAAAAGCATTTTTTCTGTTTCTCATTTAAGAGCTTGGTCTAAACGTAGAAAATTACATTCACTTATAAAAGGAATAGACTACTTAACATTTTACTTTATTTTATTTATCAAATTGAAAACAAAAAAATCTAATTTTAATTGTTCTATGTTGCTTGTTCTAAATTACATCTAATAAACTTAGAACCTTCCAAATTTGAAAAAAAAAAAACAAAAAAAACAAAAAACAAACAAACTAAACACAATAAGAATGCACACAATAAACAACAAATAAAATTAAATTAAAAAAAAAAACGCAATTTTGTATTTGTATGTGAATTATTTCGAATTAATATTTAATCCAAAAAAATATTTTTACGGCATTCACAGTGAACATTCTCTTTGTAAAAACACCAGATGAGAGCTGGAAAGTTTCAGGCCCGTGTAGAACGAATCCATTACACCTATGCGATAGTAACTTTACTATGGAAAGTTTTAGTTGATAAGAACAGCATTATTATTGATAAGAACAGCTAGTGTCGGCCTCGGAAACGAAAACCTTCAGTCAGCCACAAATACGACGCCCTTGGTGACCCTGGTTTTCATCTGCAGCAGGAAGGGCTGGTGTTTGATGAGGATA
>MU204188.1:4982841-4995341 GCA_017309775.1 Paedocypris sp. Pulau Singkep | reverse complement strand
ATTAGTGTGAGAACCTTCAGTAGAATCATTTCTCTTCCTGCTGTATTGTGTCCCATCTGCTACAACTATCGCGTGATAAATCTTTTTTTTTTGTCTATCTAGCTATATTTCATTCAGTGTCTGTCCATGTATTCATCCATCCATCCATTCATCCACCTGTTTGTTCGTTTGTTTTCTGTCTGTCTCTGTCCATCATCCATGCTTCCATCTCTGATTGTTGTCTGTCAATGTCTATCTATCTATCTATCTATCTATCTATCTATCTATCTATCTATCTATCTATCTATCTATCTATCTATCTATCTATCTATCTATCTATCTATCTATCTATCTATCCATACATTCTCCATCCATCTATCTGTTTGTTTTTTGTTTATCCATCCATCCATCTATCTGTATATATTTTTTTTATTTATTGATATATTTGTTTGTTTTTTTTATTTCCATTCATCCATCTGATCCATCTGAATCTATCCTATCGATTGCGTGTCTGTCTCTGTTAATCCATTCTTGTCTATTCATCTGTTCTTACATCCATCAATCTATCACTTCTTTCCGTTTATCTGTGTGTCACAATCTGTTTCGCACTTTTCTCTCACAGACTAAGGTGTGAGAAAAGGTTCTTGTCTTATGGTCGGTACATCACTCTTCTTTACTCTCTGTCCGTTTCTGTCAGTATCTAAAGTCTGTTCTTTTCCTGACAGCTGAGGACACATGTGGAGGAACGTTCCGGGGATCCAGTGGAACAATATCCAGTCCAGACTTCCAAAAGGACTATCAGAGCAGCGGACAGTGCACATGGACCATCCTCGCAGATCCAGGAGACACAATCTCACTGGTCTTCACCGACTTCCAGATGGACAGCAAACTCGAGTCTCTGGAGGTCGAGGGGTCTGACCCCCCAACAATATGGTATGTCTGTCTATCTGTTTTTGTCTCTGTCCATCTAGCCATCCAACTATCCTTTCACCTATCCATCCATTTATTTATTGATCTATTTGATCTGTCTGTACGTCCATCCGTCCATCCATCCATCCATCCATTCATCCATCCATCTGTTTGTTTTTTGTCTCTGTCTTTGTTCATCTGTTCATTCATCAATCCATCCACCTATCCATCCATTTATTTATTGATCTGTTTGTTTTTTTTTTGTCTCCATCTGTCTGTCTGTCTATCAGTCTGTCTGTCTGTCTGTCCATCTGTCTATTTGTTTTGTATTTCTGTCTAACATTTCATCAAATTTTCCAACCACCAATCCATGTTAAAACATCTAAAATTACCTTCATCCACATATAACCTTTGATAAAACCTGATGCATATTGAACTTGGTGTCTGAGTTCAAGTTTGACTGGTCAGTCTTTTGTCATGTCGTGCCAAACGTGTGGTTTGCACCTCATCCTTTTCCCACAGACCAGAGTCTGTTTATGATCCCGTCGTTCCCGCTCAAAAGCGGCGCTTCTCTGCTTTATAATTTGACTCCGGAGAGTCCGCATAATTAACAGAATAATGCTCCCTCCATCTCTTCAGTTGGCTGTTTAATCTCCCTGCAGAGTGATTGTTTTTCGCTGGCTCTCAGATGGTGCATCATCTCTGGGAGTGATCGTGCACTGATGAGCCCATCCCATCCTGCGGAAATCATTTCCAGTATGGCGCTGAAAGAACGGAAATGTGTGATTTGTGTTAGATTGTCCAAAGACGAGACTGGGAAGGTGCAAAAATGTCTGTCAGACTCTGTGCGATTGTGAAATAGTGATTGGGAATGGCCTGCATGACTAAGCAAATCCAAAGATCTCGGTCTCACACTTCACTGGAACAGGAAAGCGGCGATAGGCCGAGCAGACACTGCTTGTTATGTTTGTCTGTCGAGCTGAGATGGCAATCAAACAGCCAAAGCGCCGGCTAAGAGAACAGGGAGGCAGTAGGGTATTATGCCGAGACTCTGACCTTGCTTGTCTGTTGCTTCATTGATTCCCTTAAGTCATTTCTATACGCGACGAGACAAATGAAGCTGAGTTTCGCTCGGGCAGAATGAACTTCTCCCCTCTAATGCTGTTCAAGCCAAGCAAACAAATCAATGGTTTTGCAGGAATGACCTTTATATAATTCCATCGTACTTGCTGTGTTTGTCGGAAAGGGCAAATATTGTAAGTTACAAATCACTCGGTGAGTCAAACAAAAGTGATTTCTGCATGAAAACGGAAAAATCGCAAACCGTGCGATCAGAATCGTGTGGCGTCCTGGCTAATGATGATGCAAATTGTACGTGTAGATATGTAAAACGTGTCATTTGTTGTGTTAAATGTGTTGGCTGTGTGTTGTGATTGTGTATGAATGAAACGGCCTTTTACGAACATTGTGCTAATGAACGAGTTCATTTTTGTTGCGTTTCATATTTGATATGCATTGAGAATGATGAAAGTCATCATTAATGTGTGTTGTGAATGATACTGCCTGTCAAAAGATGTATTCATGCTTTAATGATGCTTATTGAAATGGGTGTCATATTTGATATGCATCGCTATTGTTACATGTCATAATTGTATTGTCTGACTGATGCTGCTTTTCAAGAACTACAGTATGACATGACAAATTTCCGTATTTACGCCAATATAAGCACCCGTTTTTTTTTTTTTTTTTTCAATTTCACGGGCTTAAAAACTTGCGGGGTGCTTATAATCGCCGTTTTCAAATATTCACGTAAATATAAGCGCTCATTTATTGAAATAATGGTTCTGAAGGCAGACGGGCATATGCGTTTTTATTAGCTCAATAGCAGAAATGGGGTGTGGTTTTTGACCGCTAGAATAGATTATTGTATTATTATTTAAAGTAAAACAACATTGATTTGATACGAATCACAAGTTAGATTTGTTAAATAAAGAAAAAATAGTTTTCTTAAAGAGAAAATTAACATAATTTAGCCAGAAACAAAAAATAATAATTTTAAATTTTTATTTTGTGCCTGAAAAATCAGGGTGCTTGTATTCGTTGGGTGCATATATTCCCATAAACACGGTAGTTAATTAATTTAGTTAATTGTTGCGTGGAATGTCATGAATGATGCGTTTCAATATTGATACACATTATGAATAATGCACGTCATCAAATGTGTGTTGTGAATGATATGATCTGTCAAGGAATTATGTCTTAAAAATAATTGCGAGCGGTATTGATGCATGTCGTGAATGAAAGGTGTCCTATTTGATACCCATCATTAACGTTGCATGTCATATCTATGTGCTCTGAGTGATGTTGCTTTTCAATATTGCTGCATGCAATTGTGGTGCATGTCGTGAATGATGCGTTTCATCATTCACAACAAGTCATCAATATTATGTGGTTTGAATGACACAATCTGTCAAGAATAATTTCTTAATAATGTTGATGATGCATGTCATGAATGAGGCGTGACATATTTGATACCCATCATTAATGTCACATGTCAATAATATGTGTTCTGAATGATCCTGTCTTTCAAGAATGTTGTCATCATGAATATGCCCATCATTACTGTTGCCTGCACGACACATGCCATTAATGAAGTGCGTCACAAAAGGGTTGTGTCATATTTGATACGCATCATGAATGATGCCAATGTGTGTGTGTGTCGTGAATGATACTGGCTTTCAAGAATTATGTCATTGATGAGTTGTTTGTTAGTGTTGCGTGCATGAATGATGCATGTCATAAATGACACGTTTCATATTTGATTCGCATTTTCAACGAAGCAAGTGTATGTGTGCTGTGAATGATTATGAATTTCAAGCATAAATGGTGCCAATGATGCATGCCAACAATGAAACTTTTCATTTTTGATGCCCACCACACACAAAATCTGTTCCACTCTTCTAAATTCAACACTTTCTGACCGTTTCCTTGGAATAATAACGTCATCATATTTGGTTCTAGATGTGAAGCACAGCCAGAGACAATTATTCGATTTCTCAAATGCAAAAGCTTTAACAAAAACAAGCTGCTCTGAGGCTTTTTTTTATTAAACCATGAATAAAGACGGAAACTAATTAGCTTGCTCAACTCTCAGTCACGCCAGTTTTTTTTTTTCAGTTTTTGCTAAGGCAAGAATCATTCGAGCTTCTTTTTCGAGTAAAAAAATGAACTATTTGTTCTGAAGCTGTTTTTAAGAATGAGATTAACTTTAATGACTCTTATTTGAACCGGAAGAAATGATCAGGGTGTCGTGGTGGTGGCATCATGAATGACGTCTTTCTAGAATGATGTCGTCAAAATGTATGTGCTCATTGTACACACACACACACACACACACACCCACACACACACACACACTGATGCTGCGTCTTTTTCAAAGACACTTCAGGCATACCAACATGCGAAAATGTTTTTTACGTTCAACTTGAATTTGGATTGAGTTTGATACTTAACAAATTTGATACTTGATTTAAACTTACATTTGGATCTGACAATTCAAGTATTTTACAAATTTTAAAAAGTATTTTATTCTGAATTATGGCTTAACAAAACAAGTAACTTGAAGTTTTATTTTCTTGGAATGAGTATGAAAATGAAATTCAACAACTCAATGTTTCAAAATGGCAGAACATAATAGATTAAAACAAGAACAAGAAGTCAGTCTCAGTCAAACTTAAATGTGCAAAAAAGTGTAACCGCAGATTTACATTCAAATTATTTAAGGGCATAAATATCATCCAGTACCTTCAGCATCCTGCAGATGTCGATATCTCGTCCATCTGAGAAATTACTGTAAGCTTGGTAAAAAAAAAAAGTCCACTTGCTGCGCACAATCATAATGTAACGAGTAACGTTAGGTGTCCATTCAAATGTAGTGGAGTAAAGAGTGCAGATACTCACAAATGTAGTCAAGTAGAGAGTAAAATATGCTTATATTATTGATACTCAGTACAAGTACAAAGTAGCCCAAAAATACTTAAGCAACAAAGTCCATTTACTCAAATACACTACACCACTGGAAACTCAACATCAAAACTCGTACTTTATCATCTGTTAGATTTTGTACTTGCTCTCAAAGCAATTTTTTCACACATTGGTTTTCCCAGATGAGTTTTACAGTACGTCTAGGAATCTACAGTACCAGTTTCTATGTCTAGCTCAGATTGCTCTCACTCTCTCTGCTGGAGTGAGCGGGCGAGTTAGAGCGAGGGAGGATTGCTATCATTGGTTGATTTATTTGTGTCGTTTCAGTCGCAATCTGTTTCTGTGATGGTGTTTAAGCTGTGGGTCAGCGCCCAGTATCGCGGAGGCAGGCGGACGCGCTCTAGTAAAACAGCACCTCACATTATGTTCTTCATACTAATCTTATCCAGTTGTACCGGTGGTTGGCGTTCTCTGTAATTTTAGCGGTGTGTAAGTGCCGGGGTTTAATCGTCAGAGAGAGAGACATTTTTCACCTCCAGGGCAGGATTTGTTCAAATATACATCTGCTGTTTTATTCCTCTCAAGCTGAAATAGCTTATCTGAACAAGAACAGGCTTTAATGTGCATCCAGTCTTCTCCTGTTATGACTTTTTAGACGTGAAGCTGACTTTTAAATTAACGCACGCACACACACGGCAGAGATCATTGGAAAAGTCTTACTGAGTATTTTAACTCAAGAAATACAAATATAAAAGCATTTTGTATGACAAACAAAAACCCACAGATTGTCTCTTGACGGTTGATGATTTTTCTTTTTTTGTTTTTTAGCTTTGTCTTTTTTTTTTTTTTTTTGTGAAACACTTAAGTTGCGCAAGACACACACCATGACTCATGAAAAACAAAACAATTCAAGAATTTTCTTTTTTTTGTTTTTTGCTTTTTTGTAAAACACTTAGTTGCGTAAGACTCACTTCGTCACTCGTGAAAATCCAAAGAAATTCAAGATTTTTCTTTTTGTTGTTGTTTATTTGCTTCTTTGTCTTTTGTTTGCTTATTTTGTTTTTTGCTTTTTGTGAAACACTTAAGTTGCGTAAGACACACGCCATGATCGTGAAAAACCCGCAGAATTGATGAAGGTTCCTGCATCATTGACCTGACAATGCTGTCGACAAACCTGCCAAATCTCTCGGCTTTTCAGACAAACTAACTTGACAAGAGCGTTTTCCTGGCGCTGACTGACGCGCTCCTCGTCCCTCAACATTCGCTGTTATTTACTTTAAAATTCACTATGATAAAGGTCACATTCTCTGGCATTTGGAACACGCTTGTTTAACACTGATCTGGCAACCAAACAAGTCCTGTTCTTTTCACTGTGATAACAAGGATAGAAAGGCAAAGTTTGTCTTCTTTAAAAGTACAAACGACCGAGTTTGAAGCCCGGTCTAGGGTGCATTGTTCATGTTCTCACTTTGTTTAAATCCAGTTGGATGGTTTTTCTTTTATTCATCCAATCATGTTTTGATTGTCACTATTGTTATTACACTGTAATTATAATACGATTACTGCTCTCTGATTGGCCAGTGTTTGGGTTATAATGTGGTGAAGCGCTGAGACTGGAGAGCTGTGGATTATCTCTCAGATCTGGAACTGGGATGTTTCCGCTCACATCCAGGACTAATTTTGATTGCTGAGTTTTGGTGTTTGGCAAAAGCCGAGTTTGAACAAACACTGCTGAGGTTTAATCTAAAATCCAAGCGGAGGAGCCTGAGATTTACTGAGATATTTCTCAGGAGGTGCAAAGGAAAACAAATATGTCTGCACAACGTCTTTCTGTCTGTCTGTGCGTCTGTTTCTGTCCATATATCTGTCTTTCTGCACATCCGTCTTTTGTATACATTACTGTATTCATCATCAGTTCATTTATGCATCCGTTTATTCATTTAACCATTCGATAATTGATCTCTTTTTTCATCCGACCATTCATCCATCCGTCCATCCATTTTTCCAACAATCCATTTATCCATTAATTTGTCTATTCTTCCACCACTTACCAATCCATTCATTTAGTCATTCATTAAACCATTCAACTGTTAATCAATAAGTTCGTTAATCAATTAGTCCATCCATCCCTCTGTCTGTCTGTATATTCAGTCATAGAGTAATCCTTTCATCTATCCATCCATTAACCTATTTATTCACCACCCTTCAATTCTTTCAACAGTCCATTCATTCTCTTTCTGTTTATACATTTTTACCTTCATCTACAGTATATGTCTGGTAAATTAGTTATTCACTAATCCATTCATCCATCCATTCATTCATTACCAATTCAGTTGTAAATTTTGTTCTTTGTTAATACATTTATCCATCACTATATTGTTTCGTTTTTTCACCCATCCATCCATTTATCCATCCACCCATGTATCCATCCATCCATTCATCTATACATTGTTCCTCTGGTGATTTGTTTTTCAGCTTTTCAGTCAACCTTTCATCTATCCATTTGCCCTTACAATTCTTCTGTATATTAATGCATCTATTCATCCATCGTTTATTCATCCATTAATCACTGTCTGTTCATTCGTCTACCACCACAATCTATTAATTTATTGTACCATGAAACCAGTTAGTTTTCAGATTGTCTTCTACTTTGTTCATCCAGTCATCCAATTACCCTTTCACATACAGTATATGTGTGTACATATATTGTGATTGTGCTGTTATTAACCAGTGATGAATACTCAAAAAGTTGTAGCTTGTTTCTGGAAGTGATTTTGTGTTTCCTCAGGTTATCAGGAACGAATATTCCTGTCCCCATAGTGAGCACCAAAAACTGGTTACGACTTCATTTTGTAACAGACAACAGCCATCGACATAAAGGATTTGTCGCCCAGTATCAAGGTAAATCTGATGATTCTTGCAAATAAATGACACTTACGTGTTTCAAATGGCTATTGTAAAGATGTAGAACTTATTGTGTAAAAAAATATGCAGTAATGTAATCAAGCCAATTGCTCCATGATTTCAAATTATGTCTTTAATTAAAAAACAAAACGTGATTATTTTTGCCGTTGTTTTGTGGCGCTCTAATTTTGTCTTTGAAAGTCACTGAAAATCGTTTTGACTTAACAATTGATCAGTCAAGACAGTTTTGATAAAAAATATATAATTACAATCTGCATAAGATTTGTTTTGTATTAAAAGTATTTTTTGAACTATAAATAATAAAGGTTGGAGGAGTGGTGTACTTTTTGGGTGCTAGTGTGTGTGTGTGTGTAGGTGTGCGTGATGGTGTTCACTTTCCTTACTGTGTCTGCGTGTGTGCGTACAAGCGCTAGTTTGTATGTGTTTGTCTCTGTGTGCTTATTTATGTGTGTGTGTGTATGTGTAAGTGTGCGCGCGGCAGTGTGTGTTAATTTTGCAAGTGTGTGTGTCTGTGTGTGTGTGTGTGAGACATCCTCGCCTAGTGCTGAATAATAATTGGTTCTTGACTGTGATTTGAACTTGACAGTGTTGTTGCAGTTTGTGGTGGAATCTTCCGTCTCATGAATTTAAATAACATTTTCTAATCTGGAGCAGAGTGTGTCACACTAACGAGAGTCTGAGGTCAAACACAGTTCTGCTGAAAGGTCGCGGCAGAACAGTAGATTCCATCCTCTTAATTATTTGTCTAGTTCGCTTTATTTGAGATATGTGGTCTTTGAATTGTCATTTTTCCTTCAGTTTCTGACTGCGTCACGACCTCCGGATGTTCTTGACTCATTTAATTACTCGCGAGCCGCAATATTTCCGAATCTCTTTCTTAATCTTAATTAGCGGTTAATGGGAACACAGCGTCTGATGTCTTATTGTCAGGCCGAGTTGCACGTCCGTCTCTCCAGCTCCACACGAAACTTTTGCTTCTGTAATTGGAGTCACAGTGCAACAGATAAAAACGAGAGCAGAAAGTGTTTCTCCATCTCAGTGCCGCCGAGAGAAAAAAACCTCCTCATGGCGTTTGTCTTTCTCTCGGAACAGTGAAACGATCCGGAGATTTTAAATCAAGAGGTGTGAAACTGTTGCCTGGAAAAGAAAACACAAGCAAGTTTTCCATAAGTAAGTTTGTATTTCTTTTTTTTATCTCAACAGAATTTTTACATTTTTCACATTCTGGTATATTAATACAGTATACAGTATATGTATGTATCTATATCTATCTATCTATCTATCTATCTATCTATCTGTCTGTCTGTCTGTCTGTCTGTATGTCTGTCTGTCTTTCTGTCTATCTGTCTGTCTGTCTATCTGTCTATATAGTGTGTTTGTGCAGTGTTATTTATATTTATGTTAATGCATGCATGCATATGTACTTATTTTATTCCTCATATAGATGTTTTTATATACACATATATTTAGCAGCTGTTGTGACATGCAATTTTAATTCCATATACTATATATATAGACTGTAAGTAATGCAACACAAACAAACACATAGTTCATTCAATATACCTTATATATTAACATATATATATACACACACACACACACACACACACATATATATATATATATATATATATATATATATATATATATATATACAAATACTCTTGGAACATAACGGGTATTACGCATAATTGAATACACATAAACGCATAATGATTATTAAAACTCTTTTGTTAAATTAATTGATAATACATCTTTCATTTGATAAAAAAATGTAAGATTTTTACTCATTTTAACATATTGCATGTGTTGTTTTTGTAAGCAGTGTTGTTTATTCTCTTCATTACTTGAATATACTGAATTCATTTTAAACATATCAGATTAATCATGTTTTGGAAATATGTTGGGTGTTTTTTTGCCAGCCTCAACTGAGCAGCAGTTACAGTATTTTTTTTCTCATACATTTAATCTACAAAAAGAACATTTGGCAGCCGAAGGAGGGTTTGGACCAGATAAATGGATTCTGTAATGGTTTTACTTTGCATTCTGTTGTGTGACTCAAGCAACTTTTCCTTCCGCCTCAGTCATAACTCCCTCCGTTATTAATGCCGCTGTAATTACATAAAAGCTCTTCGCGGGGTGGTTTCTATCGGATCTGTGTGGCCTGTAAATGATTGATATTCTGTACTTTACTCCATTGCACCTTCAAAGCCAGCGATTCCTGAATCACGAACAATGGCAAATGCATTTATTCGCCATTTATGCGCATGATGAAAGAAAACGGATCTGGAATCTGCATTGATTATTGGCACTTTGTCCACACACGCGTCACTTCAGATCTGCCCAGAGTCCAAAAGAGAGTCGTAATTCCTCGCCTTCCAGTGTTTTCTCCGACTCTTTCCCGATTTATCCACCGTCACAAAATTCTCATCGCTATCTATGCTAATGATTTGTGCTCACATGGAAAGTTTGAACTCCTTTTTACGACGTCATGTGCATCGCAGCGAAGCGGGTGATTCATTCCACCCCAACAATGCGGCACTGTGAACGTTTAATTACAAACCGATAGATTTTTTTATTAGCTTCTCTCACCGCCCGCGATGGTTCTGAGTGAGTTATGCGTCTGATTCAGGCCTGCGGTTTGCTGCCAAACAGTTGTAAATGAACTGCCTAACTTCACCTCGTCCAGTAATTATCTTGCACTAACACCTATTTCTGACCGGACTCTTGAGCCAACTTCACTTTTAAATAAGAACTGCGCTTTGATATCTCAGGCCGTTTTAGTGGCTTGGATTCAGATAATGGCGACCTGACCAATCCAGAATGGTTTATGTTCTCTCTCTTTTTTTTTTTAATTATCTCTCTCACTATTGCTCCCAATCTTTCACCCTATTTTCTTTTCTCAATCTCACTATATTCTCTTTCTGTCCTTTTAATCTCTCACTATTTCTCATTCTTTCATCGCTCTCACTATTTCTCGTTCTTACATCTTTCACTCTTTTTCTCTCTTTCTCACATCTTTTCATTCTCACATCTTTCTCTCACTCACTCTCTATTTCTGCCCCCCCCTCTCTCTTCTCACTATTTCTCATTCTCACCATCTCAATCTCTCTCTCTTTCTCATTCTCATCATCTCTCTCTCTTTCTCTCTCTCTCACTATTTCTCATTCTCACATCTCTCTTTCTCTCTCTCTCTCACACACACTATTGCTCGTTATCTCAATTTTTTTATTAATTCTACCTTTTCTCTTTCTGTTTCTCATTCTTAACATATCCCTCTCCCTGTTTCTTGTTCTCCTATTTTTTAATCTCACCGTCTCTGCTATCCTTTCTCGCTATCCTTCCCTCTTCTCCTATCCTTCTTTCTCACTGTTTCTCTTTTTCTTAATCTATATCCATTTTTTTCTCAATCTCTCTTTTTCTCTCATTCTATTTCATTCTATGTCCTTGTCGCATTTTTTAAATCTCTTTTTCCATTGCTCTCTTATTCTCCCTTTGTCTCTTCCTTCTTTTAACTTTCTCTCTATTCCTCTATATCTCCATCTCTCCCTCCATCTATCACTCATCATCCCTATCTCTCATTGTTTTGTCTTGCACCATCTCTTTTACTTTCATTTCTGATCCCTCCCTCCATCTGTTTCTCTTTAACCATTTTCTCTCCTTTCCACTCTATTTATCTCTAATCCTGCCATCATTCACCCCGTCTCTCTGTTTCTCTCCCTTCATCTCTTTCAGTAAATGAAGGCATGGTCAAGCAGGTCTCTAACTTCTGTCCAGACCCCGGGGAACCGGAGAACGGGAAACGCACTGGAGCAGATTTCAGGTAGTTTCATGGGCCACAGATGGGGGGCGGATTTATCCAAACAGTACAATTTTTATTTAAAATAAATACTAATTATGTATGTAATAACAGCATTGTCTTAAAAAACAAGATTACAACAATCACTAATTTCTACATCATAGTTTATTTGTGCTAAGCATAGATCACTACATATTTAAGCTTGCAAATATTGATGGATTCATTTATTATAAATAATAAAGCAATAAAGCTCGAGTAATCAGTTATTCAAGTGGTTGGCGTGTAGAAAAATGATTTATGAACAAACATTAGCTAAAAATGACTTCTAGAAAAACCTTTGTCATCGATACATTTATGACACTTTATCATCAAAATAGCAAATTATTCTCTCATTTCGAAAAGTTCACAAGATTTATGCGACCACATTTTACTAATAAAATCCCATGATCACAATGTCCGAGCAACAACCATCAGAACATCGCGTAGGAAATGTCATGGAAAGGTGTCGGAGCCTGTTCTCGCGGTCGTGAGATTCCTGATTAGATTCTTTCCTGGCATTTGCTCTGGGCCGAGACGTTCGATCCGTCTGGAGAATTCCCGCATCGACTCTCCCTGATTTGTTTGCAGCATCGGAGCAGCCGTTCACTTCAGCTGCGACGGAGACCACGTCCTTCAGGGATCCAAGAGCATCACGTGTCAGCGAGTAGCCGAATGACTTCTAGAAAAACCTTTGTCATCGATACATTTATGACACTTTATCATCAAAATAGCAAATTATTCTCTCATTTCGAAAAGTTCACAAGATTTATGCGACCACATTTTACTAATAAAATCCCATGATCACAATGTCCGAGCAACAACCATCAGAACATCGCGTAGGAAATGTCATGGAAAGGTGTCGGAG
>MU204188.1:4966385-4982816 GCA_017309775.1 Paedocypris sp. Pulau Singkep | reverse complement strand
AAGTCTTCGCCGCCTGGAGCGACCACAGACCCGTCTGCAAAGGTCCGCCGAGAAACTTCCGGAGGATTAATCCGGATGGGTCCTAATCCCTCTGATCAATTGATTCCTGCTGCAGATTAAAGGCTGGATACATCATAATAGCTCAATTTTAAAGGATTAGCCTTGTCAAAATCAGACGGCTGTCATTATTTTAAAGACTCTCTTTAAAGGCGGGATTGTTTTTATCTTCCGGCATCTGAGGAAGACGTCTTGCCCTTTATCATCTACCTGTTCTCGCGGTCGTGAGATTCCTGATTAGATTCTTTCCTGGCATTTGCTCTGGGCCGAGACGTTCGATCCGTCTGGAGAATTCCCGCATCGACTCTCCCTGATTTGTTTGCAGCATCGGAGCAGCCGTTCACTTCAGCTGCGACGGAGACCACGTCCTTCAGGGATCCAAGAGCATCACGTGTCAGCGAGTAGCCGAAGTCTTCGCCGCCTGGAGCGACCACAGACCCGTCTGCAAAGGTCCGCCGAGAAACTTCCGGAGGATTAATCCGGATGGGTCCTAATCCCTCTGATCAATTGATTCCTGCTGCAGATTAAAGGCTGGATACATCATAATAGCTCAATTTTAAAGGATTAGCCTTGTCAAAATCAGACGGCTGTCATTATTTTAAAGACTCTCTTTAAAGGCGGGATTGTTTTTATCTTCCGGCATCTGAGGAAGACGTCTTGCCCTTTATCATCTATGTGACTTTATTGGATTGTTTTCCAGTGAATAAATGGCAATTTCAAACCTAATAAAGAATGCAAATGAAAGTTGTGATGTTGAAAATCACCATCAAGGTGAATCTTTGGGTTTTTTTATTATCGCTTTTTTCTGTCTTTGCAGCCAAAACCTGCGGACTGAACCTCTCTGGTCCTTCCGGAACCTTCATGTCTCCGAATTTCCCCATTCAGTATGAGAGCAACTCCCAGTGTGTCTGGATCATCAGCGCCAGTAACCCTAATAAGGTACCTGAAATCATCAAACTTATGCATTGAAATGTGAGAGAGAGAGAGAGAGAGAGAGAGAGAGAGAGAGAGAGAGAGAGAGAGACAAACTGACAATTATAGAGAGAGAGACCAACAGACAGTTCAAGAGAGAGAGAGAGAGATAGAGAGAGAGAGAGAGTGTGTTTTGGTGTTGTTTTAGAACGTCTCTGAGTGTGTTTGTGACAGTTTGAGTGAGTGTGTGTGTGTCCAATGTGTGTGAGAAAGAAAGTGTGTTTTGTGTATGTGTACAAATGTGTTTCAAGTGTGCTTTAAAGGTTTAAGTGTTTCTTTGTGTGCGTCCGTCTCAGTGTGTATCAAGTCTAATCGTCTGTGATCTAATCATCTATAATATAATTGTACGTGTGTGTGTGTGTGTTTGTGTGTGTGTGTGTGCGCTAGGCATGTTCCGAGCTGCGTCTGAGTCTCTGCTGTAAAATGTAAATGAGGTCTAATACACATAACATTATTACCTCATTTATCTTCTCCCAATGGAATTGCAAAGTTCAAATTTTATTGCGTTTTTCCAGGTCCATTATTAGAGAGCCACAGGCGGCTCGTTGGCATGATTATTGTGTTAACACAATAAATGAAGTTAATATATGAACTTAAAAAGATGGAGCAGGACTTCTCGTGGGAGAATCCTCCATTTTATCAGAAATCGTGGAGTGTATCACGGGAAAAAAAAAAAAAGTTTTTTCAAGTCAACCCATAATCTATTTCTTTTAATTACTAATATTGCTTATGGTATATAATAGTACTATTATACATTATCACACATGTAATTACCTACATACATTACATTTTTTTCGTTTAAAATCATTGTCAAAATATGTCGCTTAATTTTTTCATTTATATTTGTGTTATATTATTTATTTATTATGTAAATATGTGATATATTTTGATATATTAAGGTGAAACAAGAAAGCAAAAAAAATAAAAACAATATATTATATATATAACAGTAAATATGTATACATTGTCGATACATATAGACATTATGCACAAAATGATGTGTTTGTAGTTTTGTGTAGTTTGTGTAAAGATGTCATAATTCTTAATATATACATTTTTAAAACATTTTTGATATACATATACATAAATAACATAAATAACATGAAACATAAATAATGTTAATTTTAAAGCATAAATAACAAAAAAAATAATACTTTTTTTTGTTTTTTTTTTATTGATATTAATTATTTAATGAAAAGGCACGTTAAAAAATGAAGTGCAAGTAAATCCGTATCACTGGCTTTGAACATGTGCAAAGTTTGTGTATATGGTAATTCCGAGGTTTAAGAAGTCTCTGGTGGTCTCCTGTGGCTCTGGTGGTCCCCGGCGGATCACACCGGGGGGTGATTATGCAAACAGGTAGAAGTTTAATGTAGAAGTGAAGGAGAGCAGCTCGTCTGTTTACTCGCCGCTGATTGAAAGCACTCTCAGATATTTACTTTGCCCTCAACATTCATTGGGCTGTGTGGATGATTTGTTAGATAATGAATGCGTCGCCTCCGCTGGGTTTTCCATTATATTGCCGTGGTTCTCTTGGCCCTCAAAGGGGACGCCGAAATTAACCGGTATATGCGAATGCCGTACGTTTGCGCCAAGTACGGGCTTCGGTGCGCTTGTGAATATCAAATTTATTGAGAGCAGTGCATGCCATTTATTTTTAATGATGTCTGAAGTGTCCTAGTACTGCGGGATTTAATTATTGCGCAATGCTCATTTCATCTTCTCAGCATATGGAGAAATCCCAGCGGTCCAGGGGCTTTAACGGTCCACCAGGGCTAATGCAGTCCTTCTCTCCATCGCAGGTCATTCAGATTAATTTTGAAGAGTTCGATCTGGAGCTTGGCTATGACACGCTGACCGTTGGTGATGGAGGAGAGGTTGGAGATTCCAAAACGATCATACAAGTGTAAGTTTTGGCTTAAAAACCATAGTTCAGTCCTGCTGCTAGTGGCATCCATCTCGCTCGACTACAATATTCGGAAAATATATGAAATATGTTCTCAATTTTTGTTGAATGTTGTGACCAGTGCTGTCAAAGTTGCCACATTCATTACTCAAGTAGAAGTATGGATAATGGAGTTAAAAAAAACTTCTGTGGAAGTAATTAACTTCCCATTTTTACTTAAGTAAAATGTTTTGATATGTATAGAAGTTTGGAACGTTTGGAACTATGTACAGTATAGAAGTAAAATATGATATTTTAAATGGTATAGGACTATATTGTTATAATAAAATGTTGCATTGAAAATTTATGCATTTTATTACAATGTAAACACATTAAAGAACAATAAATGTGCGCTACTACAGTAAGCATTAACGTGTTGCAAAGTGGAAAATACGATGACTAGAATAGTAATGATGAAAAATGTCGCACTTCAGAAGCTTGTCATCAATGACCGGAAGTGATGTAACAAAATAACAGCATTTAAGCGGAGATTTAAATTAACTAGGAGTAACACAGCTATTTGTAAAATGTAATTTTAAAACATTTTTAATGTATGTAGTAGATAGTACAGATTTTTGCTGACAGAAATAAGTAGGCAAAAAATCTATTACTCAAGTAAAGTACAAATAAGCCTACATTCTACTTAAGTAAAGTAACAAAGTATTTTTACTTCATTACTTGACACCTCTTGGTCACAACACTTACTTGTTACTTGGTGACTTTCCACTGCAGGAATTCTGTGTGGCCGTACACACACACACACACACACACACACAAACACACACAAGTTATCTCTACTCGACTCTGCAGCTGTGTGTCTTTCTTCATCTCTATGATGGTGAAACGGTCAGCAAGAGAGTTTGTCTCCAGTGGTCCGAGCCCCTCTAGTATCTGTCTCAGTGAGGCTGTAGTGGTGCATTTGCCTGGCGCTGTGCCAGCCCAGCTCCACTGAGCCTGAACCAGCTCCTCAAGGACGAACGCCTGATACACTAAAGCTCTAAAGCTCCGCTAATGTTATTCCTCCAGCAGTTGGTTCGTACCGCCACCATTCTTGTAGTGCAGATGCGACAACACCACAGGCGGTTAAGATACATGCAGTTTCACTCACTTCAATTAGGGTCTTGATGTTTATACTGTTGTTCATAGACAACATGAACACACACACACACACACACACCCACACACACACACACACACACACACAATGTTTGCACGACTTTGGCCGGACAATTTGCAAAGTGTCCAGAACTCTCCGGCTGGACGCAGTTGTTGTATTACTGAGGATGCTTGAATATTTTTGATCATTATGGATATCATAAAGTAATCTTTGATAGTGTTATTTTATGTCCTAATGATATAGTGTTTAGTCTTTGCAATTTAGCTTATACATTTATTTAGCTAAATATAATTATTATATTTGATTTTAGTTAAGTATAATTATTTATTTATCATTGGCTTTAAAGCACTATTATTAAAAATTATTTGAGTTTATTAAGAAATAAAGTGTCTGAAAGTATGGCAATCAATTAATTTGTCAAAATCAATAATCAGTTGATTATTTTATCTAAATTCATTTTTGTGTTTTAAGATTTGTTATTAATCCCATTTTTATATATTAATACCGGTAAATAGTGATCATATTAATAATAATACAATTCTATATATTGTATATTGTAAATAATATTTATTACGTATATCATTTTTATTATACAAGTATTAATACCATAGTTTTGATTAAAAAAAGTAGTATTACTATAGTTGTAATTGATATTATTATGGTTAGCTTCAGCTCCCCGTTACCCAGGAAAGGAAGAGCATTCAGAAAATGGATATACTATTGTTATTATTATCATTATTTTCTTTTTATATTTTAAGGCTGGTAAGAATTCAATTTTTCATCTCTCCAGGTTAACGGGCAGTTTTGTGCCGGATCTCATCGTCAGTATGACCCATCAGATGTGGCTCCATCTTCAGTCAGATGAAAGCGTGGGCTCCATCGGCTTTAAAATCAACTATAAAGGCGAGTCTGTGTGTGAAGTGGCCGGATAAATCTCTCCTCTGTCCCCGAAGCTTCACCGTCGTGTTTCCGCTTGCAGAAATTGAGAAGGAGAGCTGTGGAGACCCCGGAATCCCCCTCTATGGGCTCCGGGAAGGTGGAGGCTTCTCCAACGGAGACATGCTGCGCTTCGACTGCCAGTTTGGATTCGAGCTCATTGGCGAGCGAACGATTTCCTGTCAGAATAACAATCAGTGGTCTGCTAACATCCCCATCTGCATATGTGAGGCTCTTTGCTGCTTTTCTTTTTTTTTTTTTTTACTTAGGAGGTATAAAATAAAACAAAATACCAGTATATTTTATAAACAAATTTTATAATTTTACAAATCCCTGTTTTTTTCTACCCTTCTCTTATTCTTCTCTCTACATCTCATCCTCACTTTCTTCAATGTTTTTCCTATTCTTCTCTTTTTTCTTTTCTATTTGTATTGTTTTTCTTTTTTTCTCCATTTCCATTCTCTGTTCTTGTGTTCTACACTTCCTTTCCCTCTTTTTAATGCTGTCTTTCTTTCTCTCCCCCACTTCTTCTATTTTCTCTTCCTCCCCACCACTTTTCAGACTTCCTTCGTTTTTTATCTCTCTGCCTCTCCCTTTTTTAAACCATCCATTATTAACCTGTTCCTTTTCTCTTTCTTTCTCTCTCTCTCTCTCTCTCTCTCTCTCTCTCTCTCTCTCTCTCTCTCTCTCTCTCTCTCTCTCTCTCTCTCTCTCTCTCTCTCTCTCTCTCTCTCTCTCTCTCTCTCTCTCTCTCTCTCTCTCTCTCTCTCTCTCTCCCACTCTCTCTGTGTGTCACTTTACCTAATTATTTTTCTTTTCCCCCTTTCATTCATTCTCTCTTCTTGTCAATTACACTACCTCTCCCTCTTTTTCTTCACGCTGTCTGTCTTTTTTGTTATTATATTCTCTCTCTTTCTGATTCTTCTTTTATCCCTCTCCTCACCTTTTTTCAGCCTTTTCTTCTCTCTCTCTCTCTCTCTCTCTCTCTCTCTCTCTCTCTCTCTCTCTCTCTCTCTCTCTCTCTCTCTCTCTCTCTCTCTCTCTCTCTCTCTCTCTCTCTCTCTCTCTCTCTCTCTCTCTCTCTCTCTCTCTCTCTCTCTCTGTCTCTCTCTGTCTCTCTCTGTCTCTCTCTCTTACTCTCCAATTCCTTCTTTTTATAAACCCTCCGTTATCAATCTGTTGCTTTTCTTTTTTGTTTTCACCCGCCCCCTCTTCCATCTTTGCCTCCTCTTCCTTTTTTAATTTCCCCTATCTCTTTCCATGCAACCTCTCTCTCGCTCTCTTTCTCACTCTGTTTTACGTTCTCTTGTTCTGGCAGTCTAAATTAAATGTCAATTAAAAAAGCAACTGTTACAGTGTTTAATCAGACGTCGACGGACAGCTATACACACGGCAATTCTCCAATTCCCTCAGCAATATTTTTCAATATAATTACCCATCCTTTACAATGTATTAATTCTAGTTCCGAGCGGTTTCCCCTCTATCTCAGCAGCGCAGCTTTGCTTAATGTAAAGTGTTAAGTTCACTTCTCCTGGCAGAGCTGAGGTTTTATGGAGTATTTCTCTCTTTGCATCCCTCTCTCTTAGTTCCGTGCATGTCCAACTTCACCGCGGCCATGGGCACCGTTCTCTCACCCGACTATCCCGAAGGCTACGGGAACAACCTGAATTGTGTGTGGCTGATCATCGCTGAAAGCGGAAGTCGTATTCATTTGGCCTTCAACGACTTCGACCTGGAGCCGCCGTATGACTTTCTGACAGTGAGGGATGGCGAGCTGATGGATGCGGTGATGCTGGGACGCTTTTCTGGGGCTGAAGTGCCGTCACACCTCACCAGCAACTCCAACATCCTCCAGCTGGAGTTTCAGGCCGACCACTCCATGTCTGGCCGAGGCTTCAACATCACCTACAGTAGTGAGTGTCTGAAAGATCTTGTTTCTCCCAAGTGATGGGAGATTTGAAATAATCAAATTTTGAACATTTGGCCAATTTAATATTCGACTTAATCTGGTTGATTAAACATTATAGTTGTATATCTGTTCATTTGTTTTTCTTCTGACTTTGAATTATGTGATTTCTGAAACTGACAGGACAAATCCCAAAATTAAGATGAAATCAGAGATTTCTTGGTGATTGTACAACACAATTAATACATAAAAACAAAAAAATCCATAAACAAATCTATAAAAATATGTTTTTTTTATCAAATTTTTTTCTATTTGTCAATTTTTTCAAAATTTTTAATTCAAAATGTAAAACTATTTAAATTAAATAGAAAAACTCCTTATAAAGTCCATTGTTTTTTTTTAATATGCTTTAACTGTTTTACGTTTTTTTCCAAAGTGTCAGCAATTTGAGGTTTTGAAATGAAACGTGGGTCAATTAATGCACATTAATATCATAATAATAAGATGAGAAATAATGAATGATTATCCTGCCTCCGACCCAGTGATGCTGAGATAGGCACCAGCTCCCTGCGACCCTGAAAAGGACTAAGCGGCAGAAAATGGATGGATGGAATTCATAATAATGATCATATTAATGATCCATATTTTCATATTCATACATACTTACATATTAATGATTTAAAACCATTCTTTCTTACATTTTGGAGATGTTTTTTGAGGAATCTGATGGACATATTAGAAATATTTATTTCACAAGCCATTTATACACCAGCATCAAACCTCCTAATTCTGTTTGTTCAGTATTACACCATTATCTGAGCCTAAAAATCCCAGAGTGCTTGCGTGACATACAAAACCCGTCTGCTTACCCACAATCCTCGCCTTCCCCTGCTTTATATGCCATTACGCTGCCGTTGTTTCCATTTCATTAAGTAAGTCACGTTGCGTTTGATGTTATTTGTTTAGCGTTTGGACACAACGAATGCCCGGACCCCGGCGTGCCCATGAATGCCAAGCGCTTCGGAAATCATTTCCAGCTGGGAAGCTCCATATCTGTGGTGTGCGAGGAGGGATTCATAAAGACCCAAGGCTCTGATACCATTGTGTGCGAGCTGGAAGCTGGAAAGGTGATGTGGAGTGGATTGATCCCCAAGTGCGAAGGTGGGTTTCAAAGTCTTGGTGACCGCTAAATCTTTCCCTGAAACGCATTTATCAGCATCTGAGTTTAAATGATTTGCACAAAGGTTTTTAAATTATTAAGTTGTATTTTCCAAACTGACAAAACAGTGTTTTAGTTCAGCTCCAACGTTGCTTTTGGCCCAGGTGGAGAAATATCAGAGGAACTTCCAGCTGTTTCTTTCATCTGTTCTGTTAAAAGTGAGATGTTTTCTGGAACACCACCAGCAGAAGAATTCAGAAGTCTTAGTCTTGTGACTTGTTTTACACGGCGCACTTGATGTCACATTATCTGAAATTGCGAAATGGAAAAGCACTCAAATAAAATTGCTGGTTGTTGGTAAATCTCATGCATTAAATCACAAATAACCTCTTTTATTTTTCTCCTATGAGGTTGGAGACATATTTCACTTGATTAACTACATTTACTGTAGTACATGTACATTTACTACACATAATGTACTTACAATTACTAACCTTTCAGTGCTTGAATAGGACTTAAGGTTAAAAAGGGGGTAGAACACTTGGAAATGAAATTGTGTATTCTAATTTTTTTTAATCCAGGCATTTACTCTTGCTCATGTAAATACATTCTCATTTGTGGGACAAGTACAAGTTTTATCTATCTTTCTATGTATCTATCTTTCGGTCTGTCTGTCTGTCTGTCTCTCTATCTATCGATCTACTATCTATCTGTCTATCTATCTACACTGCTAAACTTAAACAACTAAAATTGTCTTTCGATAAGTCTCTCAAGCGATGTCCAATGAGAGCCTTGGAAGAGCCAATGAGAAGTTTGTATTTGGAACTTGAAGTTCTTCAACTCCTTTTAAAGAACCTTACATGAACCTGTTACGTTGTAACAATGAGCAATCAAAGCGATTTGTCTTAAAAGGACACATTCTATGTTTAAATGAGGTAAATAAGCCTATGTAGTGGACATCAGAATAGGGTTTGCTATATTTCTACCACTAATAAAAAAAAATGTACACCCATGGTGATGCATACTATGATCTAAATCTTAAGGTGATAGAGTTCAGAGTGCAATAAGCTTTGACCCTTAGGTGGTATTACTTCTGGTTGCATATCAAATTTAACTAAGCCAGCAAACTTAAATACGCTGTAATTAATTATAAGCACAAGTATTCTGCAACAACTAACAATTGATGCATCAATATTAAACAGTTTATACACTACTAAAACATCCATAAAAATGGAATTAAAGGAACTGTCAACATACTATTTGGTTTGAGAGTAAATAATTTGAATATGGATAAACTCCAAAAACAACCTTTAATCCTGAACATTTTAATTTTTTTATTTTTATGTTTTTGACTTCTGTTGACCGCTCAACTCATACATCTATCCTGTGTCCTGCAGCCCCCTGCGGAGGCCATTTCACAACCCCGGTGGGAGTCATTTTGTCCCCCGGCTGGCCCGGCTACTACAAAGACTCCCTGAGCTGTGAGTGGGTCATCGAGGCCGAGGTGGGACGCTCCATCAAGATAAGCTTTGACAGGTCTGTTGGTTTGCTGGGGGAATAAAGCACACTGGGGCGTGATGGGGATTCATGTCTTTCTCGAGGAACACAAATCTTTTTTTTTTACCCGGGTTTGAGTCGGCGATGCATTCATAACTCCTCCTCTGCATCTTTATCCAATAAAAGACTCCGAGTCCTTTGGGTGTGAAGGCCGTGTGGGTTTTATAAACTGTACAGTGCTGTGAAAGCAAAGTTAATAAAGTATAATGTCAAACGTAATTGAATCGTAAGCCTCAAATGATCGCCGCAAAGTTCAGATGTAGAAACCTCCCGAAGGACGGTGAGTTTTGTCATACCACGGGAGAGACAGTCGCCATTAGTGTCTTTATAAATGATTACAGAGCGCTTTGTCGACAGGCCTGATCTGCGGCGCTCGCTGCGAGGATGTATTGCTCAGCACGCCGCCCGTCGAGGATTATGTGAAAGGAAAATGGAATTAATCTATATCTAGTCACAACTGGTTGACTTTATTTCATTAGCCAGACGACGCTTCCCCTGAGTAGAGCTTTGAAAACGCATCAGATGAGGAGTTTGATAAAACCCAGTCCCGTGACGAATGCCTGACAAAAGCCAGAGGACTTGACGTGTTTCTCTGAGCGCTTCTCCCTCACAGCTTGTTTACGGAGGCCTTATGAGTTATTTTGGGAAGGACTAGGTCTTATTTTAAAGGTAGGCTTTTATCTTTTTTTTTATTTGTTATTGACCAGTTTTTACTCATATATCAAAAATTGATATTTGATAGTGTTTTTCATTTTCCAACATTTTACTAAATTTTGTTTGTAAAATGCACATCATGACATCATTCCTACCGTCCATGTCACAGTTGTCATAATACCCATGGTGACATCATTCATACATCTACTGTATAATGACATCATTCTGAATATCATGATGACATTATTTTTAACATACATCCCCGATAATATTCACAATATACATGGTGACTATACTGTATTCATTAAACCCATGATGTCTTTATTGGTAGCATCATAACTTTCGTGATGACATCATTCACACCTTATTGATTCATTCAATGATGAAATAATTCTGAATATCATAATGACAATATTTATTATACCCATGATGACCTTCATATCCTCCACGATGACAATGTTCATCATACCCATGATCCACATCATTCTTAACATCCATGATGGCATTCTTCATACCATTCATGATAGCATTATTCATGATACACATGATGACATCATTCTGAATATCATGGCGGCAAACTTCATTATTCCCGTAATACATTGTTGAACATCCATGGGGAGATCATTCATACAGCCATGACTTTATTTTTACCATCCATGATAAAAACCCGAGACGACATTCAATTAAATCACATCGTGACATCACAACGTCCATGTTTAAGTTTCATGAACACTTGTTTCATAATCAATTTACACTCTATGCCTGGAACAAATTCCTCCACAGGCATCATGAAGATGCATCATGCAACTGTGTTGAAAACAGATCAGCTCAATCTATAGATGTGGGGTGATGCGAGATGCTGCTGTTATCACACAGAGCGTTGTGTTTACCCACAGACGGCGTCTCCGCTCATTAAGACGCTCGGTGTCTGTCCCGCACAATGACCTTGCCGCGTTTGTGCACACAAGCCAATTTATTCCCTCCGTCCTCTGCTTTCTCTCCTGGCAGGTTCCAGACAGAACTCAATTATGACTTTCTAGAGGTTCATGATGGGCCGAATCTTCTCTCGCCGCTCATCGCCTCCCTCAACGGCACACAAGTCCCTCAGTTCCTGTTCAGCAGCGCCAACTTCCTGTATCTTCTCTTCACCACTGATAACAGTCGCTCTAACAGCGGCTTTAAGCTCTTTTATGAAAGTGAGTCAGTCGTCTTTCATAAACCACGTGCCTTTCGCCCGAGAACTGATATTTGGTCCTGAATGCTATCTGTCTCCACACACAAGCAAGCAGCTCCAGGGCTCCTCTCTGTGAAATTCTCTCTTTCTTTCTTCTACCTTTCACTCGCTGTTTTGTTCGCTTTATTATCGTGACGAAAAGGAGAATTATTGGAAATTCAAACCATTTACTGCAAAACTGCAACATAAAATGCAATACAAATGTTTGCCTGCCTGTCTTCCGGTCTATCCTTCTGTCTGTCTCTTTCTTTTTTTTCCATCTATCTTTCTTCGCTTGTTTGTTTTTTCTTGCTTGCTTTCACTTGCTATTTTGTTAAAATAAATGGTTTTGTTTGCAAATTTGCGTTTGACATAAAATACAAAATCTTTGCCTGCCTGTCTATTTATCAATCTGTTTGATCTGTCTGTCTCTTTATTTATCTCTGTGTTCATCTGTCGGTCTGCCTTTTTGATTATCTGTCTATCAATTTTCTGTCCTACTGCCTGTCAAATCTGTCTTTTGTTCTGTCTGTCGTTCTGTCAGTTGCTCTGTCTGTCTGTCTCTTTCTTTCCTCCCCCTTTATCTCAATATTTTGTTCATTTTATCGTTGTGATTAAAAGGAAATTTTGAACATTGGTCTACAGACACTGTATCTATCCTACAGTACTAGCTATAGATTTGCCAGTTCATGCGTGTCTTTTCTCTTCTAAGGCGTCACTCTGGACACTCATTCGTGCCTGGACCCCGGTGTGCCGGTGAATGGGATCCGCTATGGACAGGACCTGGCCATCGGCTCGGTGGTGTGGTTTGGCTGTGAACCGGGATACAGACTGAGCCACGAGGAACAGCTGGTCTGCGAGAAGAACCACTGGTGGAGTCATTCTCTGCCAACATGCGACGGTCAGTTCTTCATCACTCACCAACTCTTAAAACCCTGGTTCATCACACAGATACTTGGATGGATGGATGGAGATAGACAGACAGACAGATATAGACAGACAACCTTTCCTTATATATTTCCACAAACACAATACAAATACAAAAGTCTAAACTTGTGTTATTTGTTGTTATTTATTAATAAAATCGTCTGAATGGTTGAACGATAAACGTGATGATGAAGTAAATATGGTGGATATATTCCAGGATGAAACAGAGACTCGGGCAGATGTTGAGCCTGAGGCTTCAGGCTCCTTCACGTCTCAGTCGGTGACAGTGACATTCATTATCAATGAGCTGAAGTCACAGAGGAAACTCCAGTGCAGCTCCTGGTTTGGGCTTTTTTTACGTGCTCGGCTGCATTGTGATTTTCCATGCGACTTTACTACAGGACCGGATGAATGTTTCTTTTTTTTCTTTACATAGTGTGTGTATAAACAGTATATAGCAGGGGTGGGCAAATATTTTCATTTGCGAGCGACATTGAGTTCTAACATTTCAAGGTGCCAGACCAGGCTGAAGGAAAATACACATTTTGGGATATGAAGGAAATACAGTGGTACCTCGGTTCACGAATGCAAAATTCTTAAAAACACACCTCACCTAAAGAAAAGAAAATGTTCTGATTCATTTGAATGTGACAGAATTTTTAAATGTTTCAGTAACTGATGATAATTAATTGTTACCTGTTGGAAAATGACACCAATGAAAGTCGAATGTCTCCGTCCCTATGAACACTTTTTTTGTTTCGAGTCTGTTACTGTCCGTTACATTGTAGCGGCCCGGAATACTTTTTATTGTATATTTGTGTGTGAAAGTGCCTGAGGGGATTCAGCGGATGATTCTCCACATCTACGAGTTTGTTTTAATTAACGTCGCGGACACAATGTTCAGTGTAAAATCTGACGCGCTTTTGCAACCTAATGTTTTTCGCCGCATTATTGCATTTCGTGAGGCGGTTGTTCTCTCTGTTTTGCTTGCTGAGAACCATTACGCGTCTCCGTCTCCAACCAAGCGATACTATACACTTTACAATTGTAGTGCACTTTCTCATAGCAATTCAGTGGTGACCTTTGCTGGAGTGGAGAGATGCTGAAAGCAGAGGAATTCCTCATTACTCTCATTAACCTTTAGTGTTATTTTCACTTCCGGTGAAGGTTAGTCTGCTCTTTCAAACCCCTGAGGGATGTGGAGTGTCTTGAAGAGTTCCAGCTTTCCTTCGGTTGAATTCTATATGATGGCAGATGTTTTTCTGCAGCTCTGTGCGGGGGTGATGTTCGGGGTCCTGAGGGTCTCATCCTGTCTCCTGGATTCCCTGAGCTCTATCCCAACTCTTTAAACTGCACGTGGACTCTGGAGGTCAGCCATGGGAAAGGTAAACACACACCGCACACACACACACACACACACACACACACACCACAGATGTAAAGAGTACCTGAAAACCCTTCTTGAGTAAAAGTACAGATACCTTACTGTATAAGTTACCCCATTTCAAGAAGTCTCGATAGAAATTCATAGAGTATCCAATTGATTATTTATAGATAGAAAAAGAAACTCAAGTATCTTACTCGTACTGATTTTAAGTAAAAAAAAAAAAAAAAAAAAAAAACAAGAATCGTTTTATCTATTAAATTTTTATTTCCTATTTTAGAACTGAAATTTAAAGTGTTACAAAATACCAAAACAAAATAGATAAAAAGAGAACAAAAAGTCAGTCTCAGTCCAACTCAAATGAACAAAATATTTTAGATGAACTCGCTAAAAAAACGTCCAGTACCTTCAGTAAAATATTTTTGTACTCGGTACAAGTACAAAGTAGCAAAAAATAGTTATGGAACAAAGTCCATTTACTCAAGTACTTTACACCACTGACACACACACACACTGATATGCAGTCATCGTTTTTGGTCTTCTCAGGGGTCCAGTTTACGTTCCATGCCTTTCACCTTGAAGACCACCACGACTACCTGCTACTGACAGAAAACAGCAGTTTCTTGCGACCCCTGGCTCGACTTACTGGCTCGCAGAGACCCCCGCTCATTAACGCCGGCCTCTACGGGAACTTCAAGGCCCAGCTTCGCTTCATCTCCGACTTCTCCATTTCCTTCCAGGGGTTCAACATCTCTTACTCAGGTGAAGGGAACCAAATGAGTGTTAAAAAGTGTGTATTGTACACAAAATGACACATCCATCTATTTTTTTTTTACCGCTTAATCCTTTTCTGGGTCTTGGGGGACTAGTATCTCAGCTACACCAAGCTTGACGACACACACGCATTTATTGTCAATTTTCATGTGCCAATTTACCTGAAACACATTTATATCATAGTGGGGACCCACAATTGACTTGTATTAAAAGCGTATATATTTTTATTTATAGACAGAATAATGATATTTATCTTTTTTTATTTAAACAGCTTGAATTTACACAAAAATGTTAAAACACAATTTCATTAATAATCATTATTTTTTCACAAAAGATGCGAGTTGCAAAGGCAGCTATTGTTGATAAAATAGTATTTAATGTAATGCTAATACAAATAAATGCTAAACCAATACATGTAAAAAATAAACATACTTGAAAAATATAAAATACGTAGTATCTATTTAGATTTTATTTAGTTCAAATATTACAAAACAAGAATTTATTATTGTTAGTTATATAATAAATATAATACAATTGTTATTAAATTAGCGTGAACATGTGGCACACATTGTGGCAATAAATGTGAAACAGTGAAATGATTTGATCCTAAAATTTTGACACAGCTTTTATTACAAACTGTATTTGATTTTATTACTATTTAGTATATAGCTACTTGCAATAACATTTAATATAATGCGTTATTTATAAACGTAGCATGTCACTCATCATTTTCTCAAAATATCACATTGAACAAAAATGTCAAATGTAATTCTGTTGAACAGAGGTTTGCAGATGTGAGCAGTGAATGTGAGCTCCGCACTGGTTCCAGTGGTTCAACATCCAGGATATTGCACAGCGTTTAACAGCCTCATTAAACACTCCATTAGGTTACAACTGTGTCCTTTAGTCAAAAGGAACATTACACACACACTCTCACACTTTCCTCTTGGTGTTCATTAATAAATGAGGGACACGGGCAACTATGTCATTTTATGTGAAAATATTATGTAAAATTAATCTTTGTCTTTTGTACAAGTGTTTCAATGTCTCCAGTAAGTCCAAACCAATCAGCAATGTTTCTGATGCGCAGCTGAAACGGAGAAGAACAATGATGGTTAACTGTGGCGACTGGTATTCAGTATGCACAAATTAATGTGTTTTTTTGCGCATGTGTTTGTTTGTTTTTTTACTTTAATATACATTGTTTCCAAAGGTGTAAATCGTAGCTGAAAACCATACTTGAGAAAAAGTACAGATACTGTAAAAAATTACTCAATTACAAGTTACAAGTCACCAATTCCAAGAAGACGAGTAAAAGTCGTAAAGTATCCAATTTTAAAGGAACTTAAGTAGTTTACTACTGAATTTAGGCAAAAAAAAAAAACTCCAAAAAAAAAAAAACTGAAATTTAACAGCTCAATGTTTCAAAATGGCAGAACAAAATAGGTAAGAAAGAACAAAAAGTCAGTCTCAGTCAAACTCAAATGAGAAAAACATTTCAACCACAAATTCACGTGGTTTAGCTAAAAAAGCATCCAGTTCCTTTCAGCGTCCTGCAGATGGCGATATCATCTCATCTGCCCAAGAAATTAACCGCGGTAAAGTAAAATTCAGACTGCCCACAATTAATTGGAAAGGAAGTGAGGTGACGGCAATATGGCCACTAGGGACCATACTGAATTTGTGCTCTGCATTTAACCCATCCGTGAAAGTGCACACACACAGTGAAGTGAACACACACAAACCCGGAGCAGTGGGCAGCCTTAAGCCGTGGCGCCCGGGGGGCATGTGGGGTTCAGTGTCTTGCCCAAGGACACTTAGTTGCAGAAC
>MU204188.1:4927740-4966285 GCA_017309775.1 Paedocypris sp. Pulau Singkep | reverse complement strand
CCCCTACGACTAGTTCTACAACTAAGTGTCCTTGGGCAAGACACTGAACCCCACATGCCCCCCGGGCGCCCCACTGTGTGGCTGCCCACTGCTCCGAGTTCGTGTCTGATCGGATGGGTTAAATGCAGAGAAAAAATTTCCCCACTGAGGGACTAATAAAGGTTCAATTATTATTATTATTATTATTATTATTATTTATACTCAATCAAAAATGTACAGTAGTCTAGTAGAGAGTAAAAGTTTCTTTTATTTTTGTACTTGGTACAAGTACAAAGTAGCAAAAAATAGTTATGTAACAAAGTCCATTTACTCAAGTACTTTACACCACTGACACACACACACACACACACACTTACAGATATGCAGTCATCGTTTTTGGTCTTCTCAGGGGTCCAGTTTACGTTCCATGCCTTTCACCTGGAAGACCACCACGACTACCTGCTACTGACAGAAAACAGCAGTTTCTTGCGACCCCTGGCTCGACTTACTGGCTCGCAGAGACCCCAGCTCATTAACGCCGGCCTCTACGGGAACTTCAAGGCCCAGCTTCGCTTCATCTCCGACTTCTCCATTTCCTTCCAGGGGTTCAACATCTCTTACTCAGGTGAAGGGAACCAAATGAGTGTTAAAAAGTGTGTATTCAAGGTGTATTATACACAAAATGACACATCCATCTATCCTTTTTTTACCGCTTAATCCTTTTCTGGGTCTCGGGGGACTAGTATCTCAGCTACACCAAGCTTGACGACACACACGCATTTATTGACAATTTTCATGTGCCAATTTACCTGAAACACATTTATATCATAGTGGGGACCCACAATTGACTTGTATTAAGCTTTTATTACAAACTGTATTTGATTTTATTACTTTTTTAGTATATAGCTACTTGCAATAACATTTAATATAATGCGTTATTTATAAACGTAGCATGTCACTCATCATTTTCTCAAAATATCACATTGAACAAAAATGTCAAATGTAATGCTGTTGAACAGAGGTTTGCAGATGTGAGCAGTGAATGTGAGCTCCGCACTGGTTCCAGTGGTTCAACATCCAGGATAGTGCACAGCGTTTAACAGCCTCATTAAACACTCCATTAGGTTACAACTGTGTCCTTTAGTCAAAAGCAACATTACACACACACACTCTCACACTTTCCTCTTAGTGTTCATTAATAAATGAGGGACACGGGCAACTATGTCATTTTATGTGAAAATATTATGTAAAATTAATCTTTGTCTTTTGTACAAGTGTTTCAATGTCTCCAGTAAGTCCAAACCAATCAGTAATGTTTCTGATGCGCAGCTGAAACGAAGAACAGTGATGGTTAACTGTGGCGACTGGTATTCAGTATGCACAAATTAATGTGTTTTTTTGCGCATGTGTTTCTTTGTTTTTTTACTTTAATATACATTGTTTCCAAAGGTGTAAATCGTAGCTGAAAACCATACTTGAGAAAAAGTACAGATACTGTAAAAAATTACTCAATTACAAGTTACAAGTCACCAATTCCAAGAAGACGAGTAAAAGTCGTAAAGTATCCAATTTTAAAGGAACTTAAGTAGTTTACTACTGAATTTAGGCAAAAAAAAAAAAACTGAATGAAATTTAACAGCTCAATGTTTCAAAATGGCAGAACAAAATAGGTAAGAAAGAACAAAAAGTCAGTCTCAGTCAAACTCAAATGAGAAAAACATTTCAACCACAAATTCAGGTGGTTTAGCTAAAAAAGCATCCAGTTCCTTTCAGCGTCCTGCAGATGGCGATATCATCTCATCTGCCCAAGAAATTAACCGCGGTAGAGTAAATTCAGACTGCCCACAATTCATTCTGTTGCACATAATCACAATGTAGCGAGTAACAGTGAGTGTCCATTCAAATGTAGTGGAGTAAAAAGTACATATAATCACAGATGTAGTCAAGTAGAGAGAAAAAGTTGCTTATATTTTGATACTCGGTAGGCAAGTAGCCAAAAGTACTTAAATTATCATTTACTCAAGTACTTTACATCACTGATTGTTCCCATATGTAATTAGCACTTTTTTTTTTCATTAGCTGGACTGACAGTTTGAAAATCCCTGGATTGTAGGGACTTTAATGAACTCTTCAATTACTGATAATTAAAAAATATACTTGAGAAAGCTATTACCACAGTATTTAAAACTCACCATTGATTTAGTCATTAGTCAATTCTTTTTTTAAGTAATGTCTGAAGTGCAAATTTACATTCGAAGCGGTTGTCCTGAACGTTAATGAAGAGCAGTAACATTTATAAGTAGCTTTGTGTTTCACGCACCGTGGCTCTTACGGTTTTAGCTTTAAGTATCTTTAATGAGCTTGAATCCGGAACATGTAGAAGTTCTTTAGAAGAGCCGAAGGTTGTCACTGCATCATCTAGATATGGCGACACGTCTGCGCCGTGATGAGAGCGACGTCACTGAGAGCGGGTGATTGTCAGCGTCGCTGTAGGTCTTTTTCTTCAGACTTTGCGAGCAGAACTTCTGGCTGATATCTGAGTTTTTCATTAGTTGCGGATCCCACCGGACTCGTGTCTGCGTGTGAGGAATTAGCTCCGGCACTTCTGGATGAATCTTCTGCTGCAGATGATTGTGGAGAAGGAACAGGAAGCTGCTTCAACCCTGATCACATCTATCTATCTATCTGTCTGTCTGTCTGTCTGTCTGTCTGTCTTTCTATCTTTCTATCTATCTATCTATCTATCTATCTATCTATCTATCTATCTATCTATCTATCTATCTATCTATCTATCTATCTATCTATCTATCTATCTATCTATCTATCTATCTATCTATCCATCTATCTATCTATCTATCTATCTATCTATCTATCTATCTATCTATATGTATTTGTCCATCCATCCATCAATTTATCCATCTATCTACCTATCTACGTCATTTATCTGTCTGTCTTTTCATCTTTTTCTGTCAGATTTTCCTCTCATTGAATTATCTGTTTTTCTGTCCGTCACCCTTATTATCGTCTTTCTCTGTGCGTCCCTGTCTGTCTGTCTATCTGACTCTCTCTCTCTCTCTCTCTCTCTCTCTCTCTCTCTCTCTCTCTCTCTCAATGGAAAAAAGCTATGGACAAATGTATTTGTATCCATTGAAATGTATTCAGTGAAGAGTGTGAAGGCAGAGGAAGCGCTGAGAAGTAATGTCTGGCATTGGAATGTGAGTAATGGAGTTTTGGAGGACGTCGTGTTCTATTGGAGCCGCGTCTGGAGACCACAGGGTCGCGTTTGCGAAGCCCCTCTGCTTTTTAATGAAGAGCTAAACCGATGAAGCCCGTTCCGTTATCTCACGTCCAGGGTTTGTTTCAGCTCCACAGACTCTTGCGCATAGAATTCTATCAGATTCTGAATATTGATGAGATTGACAGATGCAGATATGCATAATGTGTTTATAATCACTTACCATGAATGAAATGTGGATGGAAATATCATTATGAATCTTGAATTTTTATACGTAAGGATGTATACAGAGTATATAAGTATCTTCTGAAGGACAGGCAGTGGTGTGGACAAGATCTTGAAAATAGAGAGATGAGGATCTTCTCAACATTTAAAAAAGCACTAAAAACTGAGCTCTTCCACCAGCACCTTAACACTGATTAAAAAAAAAAAAAAAAAAAAAAAAAAAACTTTGTCTTTTGTGTCTTGTCTTGTGTTCACTGTTGTTGTTGACTGTCATGCTGTTCTGTCTAGTAAGTTGCCTGTATTGACATCTACTGTAGCCTATTGTAGACAAATTGCTTCACTTGCTCCTCTTTTTGTAAGTCGCTTTGGATAAAAGCGTCTGCCAAATGACTGTAAAGTAAAGTAAAGTAAAGGATTTACTTTCATTTTTTATGATTTTTTCACATGGATCATATCATACCTTTCTCTGTCTTTTTTTCTTGTTTTTTGCTCTGATGTTTTTTTTTTTTCCAATTTAGGTCACTTTCTCTCTTCCCACACTCTTCTTTCCTACTTTCGTGCTTTGTTGCATTTTTTTCATTGCATTTTCTTATCTTTTTTCCTCTTTTTTTTGTTCTATTTTTACCTGTCTCACTTTTTTTTTATTCTCTCTCTCTTTCTGACTTTTGTTTTCTTCTCTCTCTTTCTGACTATGAATCCATTATTTTCCTCTCCTCTTTCTCTGTCTCTCTGCCTCTCTTTTTCAGTCTCTCTCACTCTGTCTCTCTTTTTCCGTGTCTCTCTCTCTCTCTCTCTCTCTCTCCCCCACCATATTTGTATTTAATATTCTTGTGTACACAGACGCTTAGTAAAACACTAACATAACCGCTGCGAGCTGTCTTGTTTATTTATAACGTTCCATTATTTTCCCGACTGCCGTTCAAAAACAGGAAGCAGCTCTGTTCATTCCAAACATAGGGAAACAAAGTTGAACAATGTCCCTTAGTTAAGGAAGTGTAGTTAGGCATCTATTAACCATGGCTTTTTCGACTTGCTCACTTCCAGAATACGACCTAGAGCCGTGCGAGGACCCCGGTATGCCCTTGTTTGGCCGGCACAGCGGTGGAAGCTTTGGCATCGGTGATACCCTGGTGTTCTCCTGTGACTTGGGCTATCGGCTGCAGGGCGCCAGAGAAATCCACTGCCTTGGCGGCGGGCGGCGAGTGTGGAGTGCACCTCTGCCAAGGTGTGTGGGTACGTGCTCAGCAGCTTCCTACACTCTCACATCAAACCTTAGTTGCATTATTGAGAGCAATGGCTGGATTTTTCCATGCAGTGAACATACCGTACGTACGTGAATTTAAACACCCTCTTTTCTCAATTTTATAATCTTTAAAACTTGGAGGGTGCTTATATGCGCATATTTCAATCATATGAGCCGTCACAATTAAACGGAAATATGTGTCCTCTTTTTTTTATTAAAATAATAGTTCCGGTGAGAAACATGCATATATTCTTTTATTGGCTCAATAGCAGAAATTAAAAAACATCGTTAGCCACGCAGCAACACTTGACAGTGGTAAATAAAGTTTAATAAATGAAAAATTAAACCAAGTACAATAATTGGAACAGATAGAGACGAATAAACCAAATAGCAGATGTAGATCAGCGCTAACGGCTAGAAATGGCAAGCGAAAGCTGGAGGACAAAACTCCAAAAGGAATAACACAGGCAAGGAGTCAAAACCATGGAGCAAACACAATCAAAACGCTGGGTCTGCTGGGCAAATGTCGCAATGACGATTCTTCAAGCGTCTCATTTAGAACTTGGATTAAAATGGCTTTTGTTTCTCAATTGTTTCAAATGTATTATTTACATGAAACAATATCAAAGTGACACGAGTTAGGTTTGTTAAAAGAAGAACAACAAGTATTTTAAGTGAAGTATTTAGCCAGAAATTGTAGTAATTTGTATTTTGTTTCCTGAAAAACCAGGGGGATGCTTATGTCCGTGTAAATACAGTTATCTCTAGAGAAAATAAGCCAAAGTGAACCTGACGAGTGTGTGGCATGTGACTAACATGTTGATCTTCTGAGGCGACTGTAGCTGCTCCATCTCTATAATGTCACGTCACTTTAATTATAAAGTCACATCATCCACGCTTTATTCAGTTCCAGCGGACACGAGACTCCGGTGATGAATGAAAGCGTCTGTTCCACTGACACAGACTGACAGCATTATTTTCTCTGTCTGTTCCGTATCTTGGCCGCTCTGTGACATGACACCACAAGACAAGTTGATTTACCTTCAACACATGTAAATGTAGAAGCTTGTGCCATTACTAATGAGCGTCATGATGATGTCATCATGAGTGATGGTGTGATGAAAGTGTGCTTCAGGAATGATGCGTGTCGTGAATGATGTGTGGCATGAGTGTGTGTGTCGTGAATGATGTGTGGCATGAGTGTGTGTGTCGTGAATGATGTGTGGCATGAGTGTGTGTCGTGAATGATGTGTGGCATGAGTGTGCGTGTGTCATGAACGTTTGTGTCGTGAATGATGTGTGTGTCATGAGTGTGTGTTGTGAATGAAGTGTGTCATGAATGTGTGTGTTGGGAATGATGTGTGTCATGAATGTGTGTGTTGGGAATGATGTGGGTGAAAAATGTGTGTTTCAGTAATGGTATGTTTTGTGAATGTGTGTGTGTGTGTGTGTGTGTGTGTGTGTGTGTGTGTGTTGTGAATGATGTGTGGCCTGAATGTGCCATGAGTGTGTGTTTCTGTAAATTGTGTGTTTCATAGCTGTGTGTCATGAATGTGTTCTTGGTGTGAATGATGTGTATCATGAATGAGCTTTCTTAAAGTTAAATTAAATTAAAGTGTCAATGATCGTATTGTGTTATGAATGATGCGTTGCTTAAATGACATCCTCACAAGTTAGATCATCACAAATGTATTTTCTGAGTCATCATTAGTGTTATTACAAATTTTGTTTAAAAATAACAAAATAAATACAAACTAAAAAAAGCCCAACAAAAATGCTAAATTCCACTAAACATGCACAAAACAAAGCATCATCTACATCGAAAGATCCAGAATTGCTTCAACTAATGATGCAACTAAAGGCTGGAACATCATGTCTTCAATAATGTGCGTTTGATATTCTGCTTTGTTTATTTCTCATTGATTTGTTTCTTTCTGTTGTTACTACACCGTTCCACCACGTGACGCTCGGCCATCGCAGCCGAGTGCGGCTCTACCGTCTCGAAGAATGCTGGCGTTCTGCTCTCACCAAACTTTCCTCGGAATTATGAGAACAACCACGAGTGCATCTACAACATCCAGGTCCAGCCGGGAAAAGGAATCAACATCTCAGCCGCAAGCTTCCATCTGGCTCAGGGAGACGTGCTCAAGGTGAGTCCATCAACCTCTCTCAACAGTTCATCATTAAAGTTCATACTCCATCTATTATTAATGCTTAATATTTGATTTTCTGTGTTGCCCCGCTGAGAAGTGTGTTTTTAGCTTAGCAAAATGCTAGTCCGCATGAAGACTGAGTAAAGAAGTTCTGTGAGAATCCTGCTTTACAGAAATATTTTTGTGCTGGTTAAAAACAATCTAGAACTTGTAATATGCTAATGAGCAAATATTAAACAGCAAAAACAGATTTAGATTACATTTTTGTTTCATCACGGTTTATTAGTTGGGTTGTCTGTGTGTGTGTGTGGGTGTGTGTGTGCGTGTGTGTGCGTGTGTGTGTGTTATTCTATTACAATGAGCCGATTACAGTTTATTTACTAATTATTAATTTTTGGTGCATTAAAATTTTAGGATATGTAAATTATATATATATATATATATATATATATATATATATATATATATTGTTTAAAGCTTTATTTTATTGCACTTGGATGGGTTGTCTTTGTATGTGTGTGTTATTTAATCCTAATGTGCAAATGACAGTTTATTTACTGTTTATTACTTTTTGGTAATGTTAGGTTTTTGAATCTGATGAAAACATAATAATTCAATTTAATGTTGCTTTATTTTATTTAAAAATAAAACATCAATTTTTATTGTGAATTTTTTTATTATTTAGTTGTGCTGTCTGTCTCGTTTCATCTGTCTGTCTGTCTGTCTGTCTGTCTGTCTGTTCTTATGTCTTTTTCTATTTACGTCTGAATTTCCGTCTTCTCTGTTTGTGTCTTAATTTTTGTCTATTGTTTTGTCTAAAATGTTTTTGTTTATCTGTCTCTATCTTATTTTCATATTCTCTAAATATATCCATACTCTTATTTATCTGTCCATTCTTTCAACCCTCCATCAAACGCTCTGTCCAATCATCTTCCTGTCACCATTTTATCATCCACATATTTCTCTCTCATCCACCTGTCGATATCTGTCCGTTCGTCTGCTTATCTGCATATTTCAACCTCAATCTATCGATGCTTCGTTTTATCTGCCGTTTGAGTTCAATTCCTTTTTATTTGTTGTTTGTATTTTTATCCTTTCTTCTCATTTCTCTTTGTTTTCCACAGGTGTACGATGGACCCGACAGCTCCGCAGACGTTTTAGGAGCGTTTTCTGGTTCCTCAGCGTCTCTTCAGTCACTGACCAGCACCTCCAACCACCTGTGGGTTGAGTTTTATTCTGACCAGGAGGAAACGGCCAAAGGTTTCAAGCTGATCTACACCAGTACGTACCAGCTTCTCCTCTCTGAAGCCACCACAAAGTCGTTTTCCTGAAAACATGACGACTGAGTTTCTGATAGAGGAGTTTATTCCTGACAGTGGCTCGGTCTCTTCCGCAGCAGTTACTAATGTCCTCGCCGGAGGCCTTCACATCCACTTCATCACTTACTCTCTGCCACTGAAAGGCTTTCTGCTCAGACCGCCTCACTTACTTATCACTCGCTGAGTCGCTGCTCAAAACATCTTCAATTACACGTTTGTGTTTGTACTTAAACTTGAAACTAACCCTGAGTCAACAACCTTTTTAGGTACAATTTCTTGCCCTCAAAAGTGTATGTGCAGTTGTTGTAAGAATTAAAACTCTCTCCCTCTCTCTCTCTCTCTCTTTCTCCTTATGCCTCTCTAATTCTCTATATTGCGTTCTCTTACTGACTCGATCTCTCTGTTTCTGCCTCTGTCTTTTTCTGTTCTTTTTTTGTCCCATTCTCTCTGTCCTCCTTTTTTCTGTCTGTCTTTCTCTCTCTCTTTCTCTCTTTCTCTCTTTCTCTCTCTCTCTCTCTCTCTCTCTCTCTCTTTCTCCTTATCCCTCTCTATTTTTCTATAGTGCGTTCTCTTACTGACTCAATCTCTCTGTTTCTGCCTCTGTCTTTATCTGCTCTTTTTTTTGTCCCATTCTCTCTGTCCTTCTTTTTGTCTGCCTCTATTTCTCTCCCTGTTTGTATTTCTTTTTGTCTGTCTGTTTGTCTTTTTCTCCCTCTCTCTTGTTCATCTCTGGTTTCTCTTTCTGAATTCTCTGGCTTGCTCTCTTTTTGCTGCAACCCTCTCTCTCTATCCATATACATTAAATTGATCTTAATCTCTGAATTTATCTCTCTCTCTCTCTCTCTGACTTCTTACCTCTTTTTATTTCACACTCTGTCTTCTTTCCTCTCTCTGCTTCTCCATTTTTCTTCTTACTCTCTACTCCTCTCTTTTGTACTCTCTTCCCTCTTCCATTTCGTTTTTGTACTTTATCTCGCTCTTTCTTTTGCCGCTTCCCTCGAAATTTTCTTTCTCTCTCTGTCATTTTTTTGTCTGTCTGTCTTACTCACCCACTCTCTCTTCTTTTTGTCTGTCTGTCTCTCTCTCTTTCTCTCTCTCTCTCTCTCCCTATCCATCTATATTAAATTGATCTATAGCTCTGTGACTGTGTGACAGGTTCTCTCTTTTTACTCTCTTTTTATTTCACGCTGTCTTCTTTACTCGTTCTGCTTCTCCAAGTTTCTTCTTTCACATCCTATTTTCTCTATTTTTCTTTTGCCATCCTTTCCTCTTTTGCTATTTTTTCTCTCTTTTCTTTGTCTGTCACTTTTTCTTTATATCTCTCTTTTTTTCCTTTATTTCTTTCTTTCTTTCTATCCTTCCCTCTCTTCTGGCCTTCTCATTCTGTATCATTTTTCATGCTGTTAACCATAAAATCCCTTTATTTTGAATGCTCTTGTCTTGTCTAGGCTAATTAGAAGGATTTAGAGTTTCATAATTTATTGCCTTGAGTTTATGGCTTTGTTTTTCCCTGCATCATTCAAACTGAAAGTGAAGTTGGTACCGCCGCTCTGCCTCTTCCTTCACCCACACCCCGTATGAATGGATTCATTAGCTGTATCTCTCTCTCATTAAGGTCTGATTAGAATTAAATGGGTGGAATGATATTATTCCTGCTCCTGTTTCCTCTAATTGATGGTGACATCGGAAACACAGAGGAAATTGTGTTTGCTCGTAAAGCAAAATTGTACAAATCAAACAAGCTTTGTTTTCAGACTCGGACAGTTTTCAAGCCTTCAGTTTAATTGATTTTCCACCCATAATTTAGTTGAAGTGATTGATGTGCTTTTCTATGAAGTCGGCGCTTTGAAATCTGCTTGTACGATACGTGAGGAAGCAAATTGACAGATATTTCTATGAATATGTATGATTCCTGTTTTACATACTAGATTACATGTGGAGGTCGTGGTCCAGTGGTAGAGAGTTGACAAAATCACTGACAAAATGTTTGATTCTAATATTCTTTTTTATACTATTTGGTAAAAAAAAAAAAAGTCTACATTTTTTTTTATAAAAATATTTTGTGTATAAATATTTGTAATAAGTAAGTAAAAATATTTATAAAAATATTTAATCAGATTTAAACAGTTTTGTTGATCAAACACACAAACGCACCCACATCCACTTTTGCACATTGGCCTTATGGCTGATTTTAAACACATTTTTATTCATTTTTACACGTGTCCACCAGTACAATAGTTTTGTTTGCTTTCTCTTCAGGTTTCGAGCTTTCCCACTGCGATGAACCCGGTGTGCCTCAGTTTGGGTCTAAAGTCAGCGACCAGGGCCACTTTGCGGGCAGCGTGGTGACGTACAGCTGTGATGCCGGCTACAGCCTCCATGGCAGCAGGGTGTTGTCGTGCATGACCGGAGAGAGACGGACGTGGGACCACCCGCTTCCCTCCTGCATTGGTAAAACGGCCGCGCTGGATTGAATCTTAATGAAATCACACGTGATTCGCATTAAACGATGCTCGGGCCTGTTTGTGCATCCATAAAACATGTCCAAGGAAAGGATTGGGGAGGGAAATCCCACAGATTTTTATTTCCTCCATAAATTTGGGTTAATTGGCTTTGGGCTAATGCAGCGTCTTTCCTGCGTGTCGCTGGATCGCGGCGTGTCGTGATTAATTGGCGTAGGAGAGTGTTGCTGTCATGCATTTTGCTCTCGAACCCTTGTCTGATGCGTCTGCATCCTTCCGCTGAAGATTGAACAGGTTTAACTCAATTAATTTCTGACCCTTGAGCGTTGGGAGAATTTGTCATTTCTTCATGGTGTGTTGCTTATTTTTTTTCCCGGTTAAAATTCTGCGATACTGTGACCATTGAAAGATTCAGTTACCACTGTGTTTTTAAAATGATATTTTTTATAATATTGAAGTGATTCCAGTGAGTCTGGAAATTCAGTGTAAATTCACTAGGTGGCAGTAGTGTGCTCATTGTTAAAGTTTAAGAGTTCTGCACTATATAGCGTTTTTCTGGATTTATATAAAAAATTGTTGCAAAAAAATTCTCAGAAATTGGCTCTGTTGCGGAAATGTTTATTTATTAAAGTGGGGACGATTAATTAATATAATATTTATAATATAATATATAATATAATATTATATATACAATAATTGAGAAGCAATGACTTACGCACCAAATCAGGCAGTTGTGGTTTACGTTGAGTTTTGTTGATTCTCATTTAGGTTTCGAGATTTGCTCTTTCTGAACACAATATGAGCCATTCAAATTTTAGAAAATGTACTTTTATTTTTGAGTCTCTTTTAGTTCCATCCTTGTTAAGGTAAAGGTGCACGTTTGTGAGGAGTCCTGCACCAATCCAGCAGGGGCAGCATATGTGTGAACTTCCTGTACTGTAAACTGGCGTCAATGATTCACATGTACTCTTTCAGGTACTTTTCCTGCAAGTCTTTCAGGTTCATGTTTTTTTTTTTAATAATCATAGTTACCAGAAAACCGCTATTTGATGGTACCTTTATTTGAACGCCACCTCTATTAGACCGCCACCTAGTGTAAAAGATCATCCACCTTCCTTTTTTCAAGATAGCATTTTTTAATAAAATAAACAGCAATGCTAATGCTCCTGGAGCGCCACACTAATAAAACTATGAAAATATGGCCTCATATATGTGACTTTGAAGCACAGGGATTCATTCTTAAGATTTGGATATCATATCAGGCATTTACTGTTTATCTTTTTTTTGCTTTGAAAGAGTCGGGTTGTGATCCATCTGCAGTTCAAACACTTTATTAATGTAAGAAAAAGGAGAGAGTCATGGTGTAAACCAGACAAAAAGTCCAGGGCAGGCAGAAGTAAAAGAGTCAACTAAGTGGAAAAAGTCTTGACAAGATCACTGGAATATAGTACGAAACGGAATCCTGAAGAATAGCGGAAAAAGAACGCCTGATGCGACAGTTGCTCTGTGTAGAGTTCAATACTTCACCTTGAACTCCTTAAAAACAACCCCTGATTGGTCACATCAAAAAAAAAGAGTTGCACTGCCTTTATACCCGGATGCCGAGGCTTGTGGAAAGCTGAGTGCGACTACCAATGGCTATACTGCTACACACGAGGGTAGTTTTATCTGTTTAACTAAACTAATAATTTATATAAAAACATCTATTGAAAAATACTTGGAAGTATAAAAAACTGCACTGTTTTGTCTAAAAAGTAGACACAATAAATGTGAACTTAATTAAATTATTAACGTATTGTTTTTTGAAAGGGAAGCCACAATTCGGACAACATCAAAGTTGAGCAATTTATCTTCAAGTTCAAAGTTATTTATAGCGCTTTTCTTAGTTCGAGATCAAAGCAAAGTTGCTATGTGGATTAGGATAAAAATTGAGTTAAAAAATTATGAAAAAGTCAGTTTAAAAAAAAATGAACTTCGATCGTCGTCGCCGTCCTGGTGATAATGACAGTCCTCCAAGCGACATCATCTCCAATCCTCTGTGGTACGACCCTCCTCCATGCAATGTTGGACATGGTGGTTCGACATTCCTCAAGCCACACTATCTTTACTCCGGCAGGGATGCCGTATCAAATTTAGAAATTTCTTCTTTTAGAAACGTGCGAACAACCATTGCTCGATGTGAAAAATTATCAGGACTTGATTGGATCATATCCCAACCCAGACTTGTTTTTAAGAGGGCGGGGCTGCACAGGAAATGTAGTTTTCATGGATTTATAACTTAAAAGAAACAATGTTTCAGTAGATAAAAATTTTTTAAAAATATGTATATACAGCTCAGAAATTCGTCCTATCATGCTGGGTAGAAGCGGAGCTAACAGAGTTTTTATGGGGAGTTGACCTCTGTGCTCCATACATCATGAGTTGGATTGTGATCCATATGCTGTTAAAAACGTGACCCGGACAACTCAGTGCTCCATCATTTAGAAAAGTTCCAACTCTTCAGTGATCAGTCACACAGATCCACCTCAGCGTGGGGTCAGTGATCGTCCCAGAGACGGCTACATCAATCTGTCCTGGTGCCTGTGCAAACCGTTTCCAGCCATCCCTGGAACTGTCACCCTCAGTTGGAACAGTTATGATACGAGTAACACAGCTTTTTCATCCAGTGGTTGCTCCTCTCAAACAGCAGCTGTGTCTGTGACTCGAAGCATCTGCTGCGGTCATCACTTCTGGAATCATTGTTTGACACTCCTCACTGTCTGTTGCTCATTGGTCTTCATTAATTGGGTGACATCCGAACTGTAACCCCATAATTTTACCATCTCTGTTCCAAGCCAACTCATTCTGAACTCCATGTTGCCTTCTGACAGCTAAGTGTCCCACTTCTGACACCAGTGTATCAACGCGTGTGTCCAAATTGTCAGTACGGTTAACGTTATTGTCATATTGCATTACGTTAAAGAAGTTCATCTTCTGTTTGGTCCCAGATGATTTTGGTGGTGACATGCTGGATGCAGAGGTCTTAAACTGGTGTGGTTACAGGCTGGTTAGGTGCATTGTCTAATTCTCTGAAACGCCTTTGAAGATCGCTTATGGTAGAAGAGTGCTTTCAATTCGTGAACCTCTCTGTAATGCTCATGAGTGTCTCCAGAAGTCGCACTTCGTGAGAGAAGAACCCAGGACTGATTAAGTAACGCAGCTGTTATCTACGTATTATGAACACTATTTAAGGAAACACTGAAGAAGAAGTAGAGATATTTGTAAAGTCTTGTTTAGGCCAACATTTCTGAGCGTTTCCCTGTTTCCTGTCTTGTTATCGACCCTGCCTAATCTCCGTTCACTCGATCCTCACTTCCAGCCCCGACTTGGACAACAATTTTGCATTTGCACTGTTTCTGCTTTCATATGGATCTTCCAGAGTCTTTGAATTCTTATCAATGTCTATGTCAGTTTCACGGTCCCTACAAACTTGCGACATCTGTGGCATTATGCCGAACTAAACTTTTCAAGGTGGCCTTTTATTGTGGCCAGTCTAAGGTGTAACTGTGCAATAATCAAGATGCCTCTCGATATAGCACATTCGGTGGGTTGGTTTGTCACACAAAGGAGAAGTACTAACACAGATTGACAGAAACAATATTTGAGAGATATGGTTATATTATGTATGCAGATCTTTGAAAGACGTGTGTCCATGTTTTCGTTTGCTTTGATAATAAGGATCTTGGTCCACGGGCAAGTGGAGTTTAATTTGCTTACAACTGCTTGTGCTGTTAATGACTAAATAGCCGTTTGTACTTATTGCCTTGAATTTCTTAAAGTGCAAACAATTGATACTCGTGAGGGAATTGCTTTTCAACTAATGTGAAGGGCGAATGTTCATAAAGAAAGAAAGGAAACGCTTCGATTCTTGCCAAAAGCGTCTCACCAAAGTCGATGAGTCATGAATATTAATGCCAGTCCGGCTCATGTGTGTTCTGTATGATGTAATTGCTGAAGAATGGAGTCGTCAGGGTGAGCGATCATCCGTGCTCTCTGTGGAGAGGATTCCGCTGGAAATCTCGCCTCCGGGATCTGCTTGCATTCTGACAGTGTCGTGGGAATTTCAACTTCAAAAATGGTGCCCGTCAAGGAGGCGCTAAATATTTCATGCTAAGCCGATAAGTGCCTCGTTTTATGCACCTACTTTGCTTCCCCACAAAATCAACCACAGGCAATTTGGCTGCAGTGCAAAATACTGAGATGCGCAACGGATCAAGCGTTTCTTTGTTCCTGTCGAGTCGAACTAGGAAGTAGAACATCAGTGTCCAGCTTTAAAGGACTTATGTAGAAAAAATAGCTGGGGATTATATTTAGAATATAGGTGCAGTTGCTGTGAAATGCAAGTCTTACCCTGAATATAAGCCCTAGTGAACCTGTTTTTAAAGTGAGTTTGTCAATATGGCCACTGGGGAGCATATGGTATCTATGGGAGAATAGGTATCATATTGTGTAACACACACACACACACACACACATTAAAGTAAACACACACAAACCAGGAGCAGTGGGCAGCATTATGTCATTTTGTGTCAGTGTCTTGCTCAATCTTGATCCATGGCTGCATCATGGATCTGGGGAAACAAAGGACGTGGCCACTTCCTTTCTCCTTTTAAAACGTTTTGCCAAGCATCCTTTACCCTGTCTATTGTATTTGTGTTTGATATGTTGGTTATCTGTGTATTAATGTAATATTGGTTGAATGGGATGATTATCTGGGAATTCAGTTGTCACAGCTACCCCTCCTCGTCACATAATGGATTGTTCCATGTGTATATAAATCAGGTGACCGGAGAGGGAAAAGAGTTGGTTTTTCCCACTGCTGCTTTGATTCTGTTCGTTGAGACTGACAAAAAAATGTTGAAAAAATGAAAACAATGAGTGAAAATCGAGTCTGCAACTGTCTCCCTGCCTCAATGGGGCAAACCCTCAAAGGCCCCACCCATCATGACACGCATCAGTCAAGGGCGGGGCCACATCTCTGTCAGGGAATTTTGGAGGGTTTTTTTGTGCAAACTGACGTACAGACGCTATATTACGTCTTTGGAGCTGTAATGTGTTCTGCTATGTAAGTATGTACGGCAACAGTACACTGTTGTATTTAAAAGAAACATATTGCTAGCGGTGATTGTTAAAGTGACACTGACACACTGCTGTTTGTAAATTGTATTCTTGTGACTTGCACTCTTTATCATTACACAAAAACTCTTTCCGTCTACACAAAAACAGACACACATTTTTACACTTATACAAACACTCCTACTCTACTCAAACACACACATTCCTTCCCATATACTATTTTTCTCCTTATGAACACACTTTGCCCCACACGCATGCTCACATACAAACACACACACACAAAAACAAGCTCACACACTCAATGCAAAGGGCATCTTGCTCTTTGTGGGTAATAGTGAGGTCATCGCTAGATTTATGATACAGTTATGGGAATGAATCCCTGGGTTTGGTCATCATACACAACGGTTTTCTCATGAGATCAGAGTTTTCTAGCAGCAGAAAGCAGCTCTATAATGAGCGGCGTGGAGCGGATCCGGGCTGCGGGTCTGGTAATGAATATGATAATACGTCCCTTACTTTGTGATATATTCCGCTCGCCTCTGTTTGTCACGCTTCGCCGAGCTCATAAACAATGTGGACAGAGCTTTAACGTGAATTAATTGCTTGCGTGGGGGAACCTTCGGAACAGCCGCATGCGTAATCACACGGCGCCGAGACCCCGCCGGCCGGGAGAGACCGCCGCGCGAATGCATCATGGTGGGCGGCGGCTGACAGCGCCATCACTTCTGCTTTCATCTGTTCCAGCCGAGTGTGGAGGGAGTTTTAAAGGTGAAGCTTCCGGAAGGATTCTCTCTCCCGGATACCCCTTTCCCTACGACAACAACCTCCGCTGCACCTGGACCATCGAGGTGGACCCCGGGAACACCGTCAGGTGAGGTGACCCTCTCCAGGACGCTTGTGTGATTGTTCACGACTACTCAAGAAGTCGTTTTTAAAAGTTGTCTGTTTAATGTTGAATCTTTTTATTAATAATTAATTTATATTTTTATTGTTTTTGCTTATCAGCTGTTTCAGCTGAATCAGTGTTTAATGCTTGTATTTTTATGCTTATTCTTTTTCTTACATTTTTTATTTATTATTAATAAAAAACTATTTTTTTTTCTGCTAAAGGTCCAAAAAAAAAAAAGGGTAGATTCTCGTTTGAAAATTATTTATTTTTTTAAATGATTTACTAATTACTATTTAGTAATTAATATCAAATAATTTAATAATAATTAATATAAAAAAAATAATAAATGAATCAGACTGTCTTATTAGATGGTGATGGGGTTTGTCTTTTCTTTTTTATTGTTATTGTTGTTGATTGCAAATTGCATGTACATTTTTTCTTATACATTTTGATGAAAATTGATTGTGCTTCTGATTTCGATTTTAAAAAGCACAAACACACATTGAAGCTTACACACACACACACACACACACAAACACACACAAAAAAGAAAGATGTAAAAAACTATATAAGTTTAAATGTTACATTTTTCTCTGATGTCTTAAAGACCCATTTTTTTTCTAAATTGTGTGTCACCCTCAGTCTTCAGTTCTTGGCCTTCGACACCGAGGCGTCTCATGACATCTTGAAGGTGTGGGACGGGCGACCGGAGAACGAGACGCCGCTCAATGAAGTCAGCGGATCTCTGCTGCCCGATGGGATCCACAGCACACTCAACGTGGTCACCATCCACTTCGAGACCGACTTCTACATCAGCAAGTCTGGGTTTGCAGTGGACTTCTCCAGTGAGTGTTCAGTGTGTGTGTGTGTGTGTTTCACTTTCCATGTGCTAAAAATGAAGAGAAGCAGTATAAATGTATATAACGGTATAATTATGTGTATATAGACATATATAGGGTGTCAATAGTTTGCATGTTCCTGTGCTTGTGTGGGTTTTTCTCCAAGTCTCCAGTTTCCTTTCAAAAATATATTCAGGATGATTATGGTCTGGAAATTGGTGTGATTGTGAATGTCTCGCTGTGATTGGTTGGCCTCCAATTCAGGGTGTGTCCCGCTTTCAAGAGTTGCTGCCATTGGCTCACCTCAAACTAGTTATAATATTTCTATTTTTCTTGCGTCACATGACGAACATATAACATCGAAAACACTAAAATACATTCATAATAATTCTGACTAACAACGAAAAAAATTATTCTGAATGTTTAATCCTTAATATGACATTTGGTGTTCTCCCAAATCTGTTTTATGCCTCGTTCCTGTCTTCTAATTGCTAAATCTAATCGCACTGAGGCTGATGAAACCTAATTTTCATTTCTCAGCAGGATCTCAGGATTTCCCTCTCAGAGAGATGTGAACTCAGCTGGTGGTTCTTTTGTTCCGCAGGCTCCGTGGCGACGGCCTGTCGGGATCCGGGAACGCCGATGAACGGGAGCCGCAGCGGGGAGGGAAAAGTGCCTGGCGACGCCGTGACGTTCGCTTGTGATCCGGGCTACGACCTGCAGGGGGAACCCAGCATCACCTGCATTCAGGTGGACAACAGGTTCTACTGGCAGCCCAGTCCGCCCACCTGCATCGGTGAGAACGCTTCCATCCGCAAACATACCAGCATGACGCTCACACCACAACATTAATATATGATGATACGTGTTTTTCAGCTCCTTGTGGTGGAAACATCACCGGCTCTTCTGGGTTCATTCTGTCTCCAAACTTCCCTCATCCCTACCCACACAGCAAAGACTGTGATTGGTTCATCACCGTCCACCCTGATTACGTCATCTCTTTGGCATTTATCAGGTGACATCATCACGTAGAGGGACTATTTGGTTACATTTAAATGAAATCTCTATCTCTATGTATAGTGTAGGTAATATCGACATCTTTTTGTATGAAGACAGGATGTGATTAGGCAAACAATCACAGAGCGGAACTCGAAAATTTCCTTTACTTAACTCAAATTCACTGAATTCAATTTTGACTGGTCATATTTTATGAAAAATCATATTTTAACCCACTTGAGACCCAAACTTATTCTCACTGTGAGGCCATAGCGCTAGCCACCGCCCATAAAAGAATTTTGCCTTGTGATTGGTCTGCCACTATTCCTGTGGGTGTGTCCTGCCTTCAGGCCTAAAGATGCTGTGATTGGCTGCTTCTTCCAGAGCAATAGAAGAAGAAAATACCCTGTCCTGTTGTTGATGTCGGATTTATATAAAATAAAGTGTTTTATTTATAGTTTTATTCTTTATTATTCTAGTCTTGTAATAATGTTTGGTGTCAAAATGACATTAGGATGGCCATCTGAATATCATGGGCTGCTTTTCCCAAAGCAGCTCTCGTTTTTATTCGTATGCTTGATTGTGTTTCCACTTCAGAAAACTCAGCATCTCGCTTCATATTCTTTGTCCATCCGGAACCACCCGGAAAAAAAATTCCTTTTTTTTTCAGATCGAAATGCATTTTGCAAGATCACAGGCGCCGCTTTTTCTTCTAGTGCTCAATGAAAATTGGATGGAGCTTGTGAAGTTCCATGAGCATTTGATCAATGTTCAGCCGCGTGTTTGCACATTATTAGAAAAAATAATAACTATAATGGAGAATATGAGAGACACTGAGCTTGTTTGAACTACAAAACAGCCCCAAAGTAATCCAGACAATGGTGCTTTTCACCTGATGTGTGGATTGTATCTGCTTTCAGTTTATGAAAAATATGAACATTTCTAATACTGTATTATGACGTTGAGTATCTATTAATTTTACATATTGTGCATGTCTATAGTTAGTGAGGGACAGAGAGATAGAAAAGGAGGTGCATTGATGAATAGAAACAGACAGAGGAAGGAGGCTGGAAGAGATAGATAGATAGATAGATAGATAGATAGATAGATAGATAGATAGATAGATAGATAGATAGATAGATAGATAGATAGATAGATAGATAGATAGATAGATAGATAGATAGATAGATAGATAGATAGATAGATAGATAGATAGATAGATAGATTGATTGATTGATTGATTGATTGATAGATTAAAGTATTACGTTGTATTGATATTTTCTGGTCTGTCGTTCAGTTTCAGCATTGAGCCCAACTACGACTTCCTGTACATCTACGACGGGTCGCAGAGCAACAGTCAGCTGATCGGAACCTTCCAGGATAGTAAGCTGCCGGAGAAGGTGGAGAGCGGCTCCAACATCATGCACATCGCCTTCCGCAGCGACGGCTCCGTCAGCTACACCGGCTTCCACCTGGAATACAAAGGTCAGAGCTCACACTGACCCCTTCACCTTGACCCCAACACACAGACCCCAGCACACTGATCCCATCACCTTGACCCCATCACACTGACCACTTCTCCTTGACCCCATCACACTGACCCCAGCAAACTGACCCCAGCACCTTGACCCCATCAGACTGACCCCTTCACACTTATCATCACCTTGACCCCAGCACACTGATCCCATCACCTTGACCCCATCAGACTAACCCCTTCACACTGACCCCATCAGACTGACCCCTTCACACTTATCATCACCTTGACCCCAACACACTGACCCCATCACCTTGACCCCAACACACTGACCCCATCACACTGACCTCTTACCATACATTTCCACAGCTGGTCTGATTCTAATTTGCCACGCTTTTCTCGTTTTTTCTTTTGTTTATATAAGTTTGTTTCTTGTAACTTGCAACTTAATTTGTTGAGCTCTTTTAGTATTATCTTAGTTGAATCAAAGTTATTTATCAGATAAAAATAAGAATACTGATTTAAAACAAGATGAAGAGAAATACATCAAGCACACAGCAATTAAACAGCCAATTAAAAACAGTGATATACTGTATATACAGATTAGGCAGGTGTGAATGTAACAACCGCTCACTTTATTTCTCTTTATCTCTCTGTCCTGCAGTTTTCTAGCTCAACTTTTATGTTTTATTTCTTTTCATCACTTACGTACATTCAGTCCGTTTCAACTCATCTTCTGCTCTCTTACCCACTTTCATTTCTCTCTGCCACTTCTCTTTTTACATTTTAATCTTTTATCTCTCTCTCCATACCTCCATATTTCATTGCTCAATCGTTCTAGTCACCCCCCCCTCTCTCTTTCTCTCCCTCTCTCACTAACCTATATGTCTCTCTCACCTATCACTGACTCTTTCTTCACCTGTTTCTTTATTTTTCTCTATCTCTCCATATTTCATTTCTCTATTGTTCTTGTTATCTCTCCCTCTGTCTATCTATCCACCCCCCTCACTTACTAATCTCTCTAGAGAGAGAGAGAGCAAAATTACTAATTGCTCTCTCTCTCTCTCTCTCTCTCTCTCTCTCCATCTCTCCATGCCTCCATAATCTCTCTCAATCTCTCTAGTTATCTCTATCTCTATCTTTTCTAGATCGGTGCTCTTTCAGTTGGTGTTATATTAGGTTATATTAGCTTCTTGAACATTGTCATTACATAATGGCGGAGTTAGCAGTGTGTTTCTCCTGCGGGCTGTATTTACGTGTTGTGTGTTTCTCTCCGGCTCAGCTAAGCTGCGGGAGGCGTGCTTCGACCCGGGCAGCGTGATGAATGGCACTCGTCTGGGCGGAGACTACAAGCTGGGATCCACTGTGACCTTTCACTGTGACCCCGGCTACCAGCTCCAGGGTTACTCCAGCCTCACCTGCGTCATGGGCAGCACCGGCCGACCCCAGTGGAACCGAGTTCTGCCCAGCTGCCAAGGTGTGTTCCGCTCCCATGGCGACCCACATACCCCTGCCACGCTCTATTATTAGAGTCGCGGAGCGATGGATTCAGTTTTGCCCCATTTTACTCATGTCTGCTTATCTCATTTTTGTGTATTCATTGTTTCGAAAAGTGATCAGTTATAAAAATAACATGTCTGATTGTTGTAAAAAAATCTATCTTAAGTTAAACGATATACTGCCTCTTGCCATTCTCTCTCTGCCACCTGCTCTCCATCTTTCTTTCTTTCTTTCTTTCTCTCTCTTTTTCTTTCTCTCTGCCCCTTGTCCTCCATCTTTTTTTACTCTCTCACTCTTCCACTTGTCCTCCATATTTTTCCTCTCTCTCTCTCTCTCTCTCTCTCTCTCTCTCTCTCTCTCTCTCTCTATCGGCACCTGTTGTCAGTATTTCTTTCTTTCTTTCTTTCTTTCTCTCTTTCTCTCTTTTTCTTTCTCTCTGCCTCCTGTCCTCTATCTTCCTTTATCTCTCACTCTTCCATGTGTCCTCTATGTTTAGTAGTTTCATGTAACTTATTATACATTTGTGGTTTTAATGACTGTATTTGAATTCACTATATGCTAATCTGCATTCATTATATTAAATAATTTGCATGCCTTCATTGTCACATTACATGTACTCTTGAAAAGATGTGCACAGATGTGTGTGACAACAAACATGACAACAACACACGTCATGGCATTTAAAATGTGCATTAGCCTCTTAAAGTGCCACGTACAGTATATATACATTTGTTTTGTCTAAGCGTCTTGTTGGATCTGTGTGTCGACAGCGCCGTGCGGGAGCCGTTCGACGTCATCGGAAGGGACCGTGTTGTCCCCCGAGTTCCCACACAACTACACCCAGGGCCAGAGCTGCGTGTTTGAGGTCTCGGTGGCCGGCGAGTTCGGTAAGAAGTCACACCCTTCCACTTGACCGCGAATGAATAGAGCTGAATGCCCGGACTTAATGCTGTGTGTCGCAGGAACATGTGATGCTATAATAAGAAGCTTTTAGTGCGCGGGAAAAAAGCTGCTCGTGTTCTTTTCATTTCCGAGAACGGCATTTCATGTTAATTGAATAGAGTTGTGGCTGATGAAATGCATTTGTGTATGTTTCCGCCTTCTGAATTCCCACAGACTTAATGGCTTTTTGCACAAGAGAGCTGTTTGTCTGTCAGTCTCTATATCTGTCTGTCTGTTTGTCAGGGTCCGAGTCCCCACCTTGCGTTACGAGTGGAGGGGACTTTTGTTCTAAAATGCCACATTGGTGATTTCTGAGATTTTGTTGAAGTTATGAACATTATCGATTCATGTTTAAGTCAAATGTCATTTTCCAGTCACGTTTTTAATGCTCAAGTCATATTAGATATATACATATAAGTCATGTTAGGTGCTATGACACACTATTACAGTACATGTTGTTAAAAGGCGAAACATACAAGTCCACGTTTGTTTCAGACCTCTGTTTTTTTAAGTGTTTTTTGTTTTGTGTTTTCTTGTATCTGGTTTTGTCTGTGTCAGATCCAAATGTGGGGAGGCAACATTTACATTTATTTTTACATTTACATTTATTTGCTATTAATGAAATTATTCCATGCCAAAAACAGTTTTGTTCATCGAAGATGAAGTTAGCTGAGCGCATTTAATTCATCTAATCCCTGCCAAGACTTCATAACTTCAGGCAAACATTTTTTCTACATGATAAAATATTGGTAATATATGTAATTAAAACATGTTGCATACCAGTTAAGACATTCTTTCGTATCTCGGGGTAATTCCGTCACTTGGGGTAAATTTGTTGCAGCGACGCATTTTGTTACTTGATTTTCTAGGACATTTTTAAGTTGAGGTACCACACAAGTCTGACTATTAAACAAAAGCTTAGAACATGATTAGACACTTGAATATAATGTGCTTGAAAAACTTGACTAGATTGTTCATGAATCGACAGTGTCCATAAAATCAAATAATAAAAACTACCTGTCTGTATGCCGTTTCTTTCTTTCTGCCTGTCTATCTGTCAATCTAGCTCTTTCTGTCTCTTTATCTGTCAGTCTGTCTGTCTGTCAGTCTTTCCGACTCTCTATTTGTCTGTCTGTAAATCTGCTTGTCTGTTTAACCTTTTGTCACATATTTCATCAATTTCCCATTTCAATTTGTGACATAATTTTATTTGAAAAGTACTTATGCGTTACTTGCAGTTAAATTCATCCCCACGAGGACAAATACAGTTTCTTTGACTTGTTGTGATGTTAAAAGGAGATTTTTAGCATTGTGGAGATTTACCGTAATATACCAGACACTGATGAAAGAACAAATCAAACACCGAGACTCGGTCTGATGAAGATACTGGTTCAATTCTCTTGGGCTGAAATCTGTACATTCATCACAATCTCATATTTAATGCATACATTCTACAGGCTTTGACCCTACAGAACCATATATATCTGTCGGGGAAGCGAATGAAGAGACCGGGCTTCAACAGAAGATATCCTGTGTTGTGAAGTAGAAGCAGTACAGACTCCATTATATCTAAGGTTATTAATCACACTGAGATAAGATCTTTCTCACTAAATGGCACAAGACGTTCTGTTCTCAGAGAACAAGATCTTCGTGTTTCACCCAAGACATGTTCAGGTTAATTTTCTTAAAGACAGAGAGAAAAAGAAAGAGAGATACTGAATGAGGCGAGGCCGGGGGAGATACTGAATGGATGGATGGATGGATGAATCGTTAGGTATGTAGGTAGGTGGATGAATGGATGGATGGATGGGTAGCTGTGTGGGTGGGTAGGTAGGGAGGTATGTGGAAGGATGGATTGATAGATAGATAGATAGATAGATAGACAGACAGACAGACAGACAGACAGACAGACAGACAGATAGATAAAGAGAGTGTGAAGGTATATATGAAATATTTTATGATTTTAAACAGTGAAATTGCTTTCTGGCCAATTGTCCTCGTAATACACTTAACACACTACAGAAATGCAGTGATGTTAAACGTATTGATGTTAAAACGCTAGTGGCCCTCCCGGCGTATGAGGCAGATTGATTCTGATGTTTATATGCATCCACAATATCTTACCGGGTCATTACAAATGTTATAAGCTGAACGGACTCTTTCTGGATGGTTTCTTTTTACTGTTGTAACTATATGTTGCTGTAATAACACTGTCTGCGGCCACTAGGAAATGTTTACAGCTTTTAAACATGGAATCTTTACAACTTAATAAACTAGTCTATTTTACAAGTTCTTGAACTTTTTGATAGAACATTTTTTAGAATTTCTTGAACTTTTGAGCTAAGAATTTTTGAAAAACTGAGAATTTCTAAAAACTGAGGAGTTAATTAATTGGAACAGTTTTACAGCTTTTAAATTGTACATTTTTACAACATGACAAACTGCTAACAATGCTTGTTAAATGGCGAAAAAACTTTAAAGAAAATTAATTGAGGCTTTTGTGGGGTTTTTTTTTTTTTTACATTGTCAAACTGGACCTCTTTACCACTTAAACAGTGAATTTTTAGTAAAATAAAGTATTTTTTTTTTACTTTTTTTACGTGTAGTTATTGAATCCTGATTAACCCAGGCATTTTAACAACTGAAAGTTTTATTCGAAATTTGATACTGTATAATTGTATTTTAAATGGTACAAATTAACTTTTTAAACTTGTCAAATTGGAGATTTTTACAATTTGGTAATGTGAAAATGGAATAAATCATTTTAGTCTGGACATTTTACAACTTATTAAAAATAAATTATAACTAATTGATAAATGCATAACACATATGTCTTAATGCAGCCACGCTATTTTTATTGGTTTTCTCCGACCGCGTCTGGAGTAAATGATAAAACACATCAGACCTTGAGACATGGCTAGTTCAGGGCATCTGCACTAACTAGTAAGAAAGCACTTCTCTTTTTTTCTCTTGCAACTTTTAAAGTTTAATTATTTTGTCACTAGTAATACATCTGGACAATCTTTAAATAGCATCTGTCTTTTGACAGAAAAACTGAATTATTCACAGCTGCCAAATGGACGCCCGAGGCGTGAATTCTGCATATTAGACTCCAGCGTCGCTGTTTATGGGAAGTTGTCGACCGGTTGTACTTGGCGCATCTGGACAATGCTTTGTGAAATCTGTTGCGGTGCGGCCGGAGTCCCTCGGTGAGTTCAGTGTGAAGGAGACGCTGGCGAGTGCCACTACATTAGATTCCGCTAAAGCTTCATGTTTCATGCAGCAGGAACTCTTCATTAATGCCACTCACAATCTCTTCCACTTTAGTCGCATTGTTAGTGTTTGTCCCCGATTCCCCCCTCAGCACTGACAAATCTGGTCTTTATCTTTTAACATCTGTCTGTCTGTCTGTCTAACCACTTGTCTTTCTTAATGTGTCTGTCCATCTATCTGTCTGTCTGTCTGTCTGTCTGTCTCTCTATCTATCTATCTATCTATCTATCTATCTATCTATCTATCTATCTATCTATCTATCTATCTATCTATCTATCTATCTATCTATCTATCTATCTATCTATCTATCTATCTATCTATCTATCTTGTGCTCTCTCTCTCTCTCTCTCTCTCTCTCTCTCTTTCTCTCAGTCTCTCCTCTCTATATCTAAGCCATTTGCAGATCTGGGGTCAGTATTGCACTCAATCACTCACACGTGTGTATTTTGTCTGTGTGTGAGGGTCTTGGATTGGGGGACGCTAGTCATGCGTGGTTAGTCTACCTTTCACTCTCCGGCTCTGACTGCAGATTAGAATATTAATATTAAAACTAAAGTCAGCAGAAAGGCGCAATAACTACTGCATATGAAATCAACCTGGGGCAGGAGTCAAGAAAAGAGCTTGTGAAGCGTCAGCTCTCGCTGAGAGTCGACTACGACTGCGTTTACAGCGCTAAACTTTGCATATTTAGTTTTTATTTCTGTCTGCAATTTTTTCATGTAAATATCATATCTGATATGTGTTTACACTCTGTAGACTGTCTGTAACGCCAAGCATATAATTTATTAATATGGAATATTTAAAATGGCTCATACTTTGCATATAAATGTACTATTTTATTTATATATATATATATATATATATATATATATATATATATATATATATCCCTCAATAATTGCACAAGTGAAGTGTCAAACTCACTGCCGTTCAGTTGTGAAATATTAAATGTGCATCCTATTAATTTATAATGATAACGACAAATGTGTAGCTGAGAAAAGTGAACACAATCAAATTATTTAACACAAGACATATGATTTAAATTGGTGATTAAAATATCATCATCAAACACTGAATGTGCAGCTGTATGATTTACATCTAATTTAGGGAAGATGCGCAGGTGTTTTTTGTATACCGTATAAAAATGTGTCATACATATTTATGTAAACGCACATATGTGTGCGCTGTGTATTCGTTTGGTATCGATTTAGGAATTGGACTGTGATTGGTTTTGGCTGAATATTAATTTACTTGAATCTGTTGGGAACCCAAAAACTGTAATCGGGACCTCTCTCATATTTTCTTTAATTGGAAATATTTAAACGTACGTATATTAATATATATCAAACTTTTTTCACACTGTGATAATGTTGCACCTCAGTGTCACTTTTGTCACATTAGCAAAACTGGGAATTGGGTCTGTTTAACCACCAGAGTGAAGGCAGCCAAGCGAGAAACTTTACTTCATTATCACTGAAAAGCAGCGTGTAGGGTGAGTGTATTATCTTGCCCCCGGCTAGCCTAGCGGGTTAGCTGCGTGAAACATGCCGGCAAGAAACGTCCCCCCGAGAGATGAGTCATCGCGCTTTAACCGCCGCTAGTTGCTCTAACGAAGTTGCTTTGCTAGCTGGAATTTGCTGTTGTCGTCGCCGCCACTGTTGTTGTTGTTGTTGTTGTTAGCGGCTGTTGCGCTGCCTTGAATAATTGAGCGAGAGAGTTGCAAAGTATCTGGGGTTTAAATCTGTGTTTGAAGTTGTGTGCTAGCATCCAGGCGTAGCCTCCCCGTGGATTGGGATGTGGTTTCAGCTTCAGGCCTTCTGCTTTTCTCCCTGTATGTATGTAGGTAAGTCTAATCCACTCGCTGATATGATGTTGTTGAGAAAGCCTGGGTTTATCTACATTTTTTTTCCCCGTCCGTGCTCAAGCTTAGTTGCTCTGCAAGTACAGTGTGATTTGGAGGGCTAGTAGTAATTTGAGCTCCGTAATCTTTAAATGGCCACTTTAATCGTAGACTTACATAAGCTGCTATGTTCAGTGGGTTCATGATGGCCAAGTACAAATCTCATTTATTTTCTCGATGGAAAAAGTGTTTAAGGCAAAAAATAGGTTACCTGTAATACAGGCGTCGACCAATCAGAAGAGTCGTGGTTGCCGTGGGAACAGATTACCGTAGCAACAGTACACTATGAAATGATAAATGATGCAATCAAGTTCACTTCTTGGTCACACTTTAAAAAAAGTAGTCTGTGTTTAACATGTTTTTTATGTTTGACTCGAAATAAATTAGATACTTTTTATTAATCATTTATGAAACACATTTTCTTTTTATTTAGTTTTTTTATTTAATATAAAGTAGTTATTTTATTAATATAAAGAATGTTTTGTTATTCATAAAATACAATTCATTGATAACATTTAATTTTTTTTTTTTTTTTTGGAGTGTGTGTGTGGGTGTTTATTACATTAATAATGATAATAATACTTATTTAATTCAACATGAAAATAATTAATAGAAAACAATACTTTCTATTTTCAGACACTAAATGTTATGCTTTCTCTAAGCAAAATTCAATTTGTGTGGTGACGCTGTGAATTCATTGTTTGCACAGTATAAATCTAACACGGCAATATTTTAGTTCTGTTTAATTTTGTCTAATTACAATATGAACAATTTAGCAAAAAAATTGAGAAGTGCTTCTCTTGGAGCGGCCCCCTAGTGGTCATGGTCACAAAAAAATACAGATTTAATACAGGTATAAACCACAAAATTGTCGCTGGAGCGGAGCAGGACATGCATTACCCTTCCTGATGGGAATGCTGACCTCATCGGTAGAAACGTCTTCAGCGTTAATGCCCTTCACGTCCACGTGGAGCTAGAAAGAGGTTGCCAAGCCCACAGAAGTGCCGTCTCCTTAAGGTAATAAAGAATTAAAAACGACACGCCTGCCATGTTTGGCCCAGCTACTTTGTGAACATGTTAATGTCACTTTTGGTGACAGAGCTCTGATCATTTTTGATTGCCTCTGCGTGAAACGTCTATTTAATTCATCAGTTCTTGGAGAAGAGGGATGTCGGACCAGACAGCAGCTTCCGATCTTCTTCCGACTTCGGAGGTGATTTATTTCCACTGGAGTGGAATCGGTTGAATATTGGACACTGAATTTTCATGGGGAATTTAGTTTGAATCTTATACAATTTTGGAATTGTATTTGATTAGTTAACTAGCTTTTAGTTGTTGGCGGCATCAAGGTTTCAGGTTGGATTCCCAGGGCGAGCAGCGACTAACACTGTGAAGGGCTCTGGGAACAAAAATGCATTTTAATTCTTAAAAAATAGACTGAAGCAGATAGAGACTTCTGGGTCTTTAACCATTTTACTTGCTTCATTTTGGGCTTAACTTTTGTGATTGGCTTAACGGAGAATGTTTCGGAGCCAAACAAACAACTAAAGTTATTGCACACGCTGCTTTTGCTGTGGAAACAGATATGCATGACTAATAAACAGAAAACTTGTCCTTTGTGAGATGATTACGCTGTGAGTTGATGACTCTCATCCAGTGGCCGTATTAGCAGAAAACTGTCAACGCTTGCCAAACCACAGGCCCGAGAAGAATGTTGGCACATCGTCCACTGAAAAATTAATTCCCGCAGTCATAAACTTCCAAGGAGCTTTTGTCATTTGCTCTTGAAACTAGAGGTGGTTAAGACCAGCAAGTACCTTATTTTTTTAATAGTTATTGCAATATTACATTTGTATACAAAAGTAATTATGTTTAAATGTACTGTATTTAAAGAGATAAAAGGCATATACGTAATACGAAATGAAAAAAATACATTTTGCTTATTCTGAATGTTATTATAGTTATTGCAATATAATAAATGTATGCATGGTGTATTTATAGGTAAATGTATATAATACATACATAATGCATAAACTAGATAATTAATAAATAAATATGTAAACATACACACAGCTATAAAGTAATTTAAATATTATCATAGTTTAGTGTAATGTAATTGTTATTTACTATAATTATATATATAATTTTCCCTCAATATTCATAATAGTCCTATTATTTCCCAATATACATGTTTTTGCTTTTTATACACAACAAAATTAAATATGAAACAATTTTTTATTTTTTATTGAGCATTTATAATATATTCAATTATTGTTTGCGTACAAATATACGTACCATTCATCAATATTTTTAAAATAATACATTTGTTTTAATTCTTTTAGCTGTTAAATACAGGCCCGAAACACAATTACACACACTCACACACAGAAATGCAGATACGCATACCCACCGACACACACTCATACACATATGAACACACACCCTTGTACACACACACTTTCACACTTTTGTCCGCTCACACAAACACACACTTTTCAAATGTCAAGTGCAAGGAAACAGCAGGTTTAATGCTGAATAATTTATTTGGAATGACAAGCACAAGGTGGTGTTTTTCCTTCCTCTCTGTGTTTTATCATCTGTCTGACGCCTGGAGCAAGACTCTGTTCCGTCCGGCTCAGGTGAACACATCCACTTCTTCTCCAGCGTGTGTGTATCGATTCTATGGCTGCTTTACAGCTTCATTCGGAATTGCAATATGAATTTACTGCCAAAGTTTTGAGTTTCTTGTTAAGAGGCTTTCGGAGAGACTTTCTCGCCGCTGCTGTTAAATTTAACAAGTGATGATTCCACTGAGAGCTCGGCTGTGGAAAATACGAGCTGCATTCTTGAAGACGTCATAAAGTCAGATTTTTATCAGCTCCGGGGTCTGCTGTCTCACTCGGGGTCCTAAAAAATGCCCACTTGACGAGTTCTTTCTGTGCCTGTTGACCATAAAGATTATTGACCACTGATAAGTTCTGTTTACATTGGAGACATAAATGTCAACTCTGTTTTCTGTGTGTACAGTTCTCTTCGGACAGTTGCTGTTCTTCCAGACGACCCCTGAGGACGTTTTGGAGATTTTTGACGGACCCTCGCCCGAGTCTCCGCTGCTCACCTCCATCCACGGCTCACACTCAGGTAAAGGCTGTTTCACATCTGTCTGTTCTGAACAAAGGCTCTCAATTCAGTTTTTATTTCTTTTTTTCTATCTCTCCATCTTAGCATGTCTATATAAACAGAAAGAATAGGTAAGAAATGGAAAGAGAAAGAGAAAGAGATAAAGAGAGAGAGCAACATAATGAGTGAGAGCAAAGGATATGAAGAAATAGACAGAAGAAATAGTGAAGAAAGATAGTGATAGGTAAGATAGTGAAGAAATAGATACAGGTAGAGATACATTAATGAAGAGAGTGAGGAGGGAAAGAAATAAAGAAAGAAAGAAAGAAAGAAAGAAATAAAGAAAGAAAGAAGGAATGAAAGAAAAAGGAACATAAGCAATAAGAGCAAATAAGGAAGAAAAGCAATCATACTCATTAAGAGCAAAGGAGAAAGAAAGGAAGAAAGAAAGAAAGAGCAACTGACTCAACGAGAGCATAGAAGAAAGGATGAAAGCAAGAAGTACGAAAGAACGCAAAAAAATTAAGGCTATATATTGAAGAAGAAAAACGGAAAAGAATGAAATAGAGAGAGTGAATGCCAGATAGAGGCAGACAGATTTTTAGAGAGATGGATAAATATAGAGAAGAGTAGAAAGATGGGTGGAAAAGGGAAAGAGAGAGAGAATGAAGAAGAATTGAGAGGAACCTACTTTTAGTTTGATAGACTGTAAAACAGTTGTGTCAGAATAAAGCTTTGGTTCTAGTGTCTGGCTGATGTCACAGTGATGGTCTGATTTACAGAAGAGCCGCTGCCACTCAGTTCCGCCAACCAAATCACCATCAGGTTCAAATCCCACGGACCAAACACGGCCAGAGGTTTCCACTTTGTCTATCAAGGTGAGAACGTACACAAGATCATCCAGGTATATTCATCCATCTGTCCTTCTCCGCCATCATAGTGTTCTTGCCTTAGCTCTTTAAGTCTTCATGTAACTATTCATCCATCCGTTTAATGATTGTAGACTCAACAGTTAATCAATTCATGAATATACATATAAACACACACACAGACTCACGTAAATACTGTTTCTGTGGGCTCATCTATAGCGAAGACTATCGATGCTATATAAAGCATTTATAACTGATATTTAAAGGATCCGTTGTCTACTAGATGATGAAACACAACCTCAAGAAAACCTGACCAGAAAAACCTATATGTCAAGAAACTGTACATATAATACACACAATACATTATATTATTTAATATTTTATTATATTAATTACTAACTATACATGGAAATCATACAATATGCTTAATATTATTAATAAAAAATTACAGCTTCCCTACGTGGATTGAATAAAAGCCCTTGCTATTAAAATGAATAAAGAACAATATAATATGAAATGAAAAGTAATACCCTGCCAAGTTCGAAAAATAATTCACCAAATTGAAATGAAAAATACAGTGAAAAGAAATGTCTTCTGCAACACATCCATCTTGACGCTGTCATATTTTTTTTTTTGGCATGAATCTACAGGATTTCTCAACTTTACCAGAGTTAAACTATAACTAAACAAATAAACGAATAATTGATTACTGCCTAATGCTTAACTAATAATTTATAGCATTTATTACTTATCCATCCATTCATATTGTTTTCCATTTCGACCCATCACTTGCATAATCTATCCATCAGCTTTCTGAATTCATATCTGTAAAAATCTTCAAAACTGTAAAAAGTAACAGATACTCAGTTAATACAAGTTGACAGTATATACACACAGACTTTTAACATTTGGAGTATTTACAGTATGTAGTACATTAGATTCTATAACAACATTCTATAATTCCTCCCTGCTATGAATCTGACATCTAACTGCACATTTGCATGGTGTCCTCAGCCGTTCCCCGGACCAGTGCCTCCCAGTGCAGCTCCGTGCCCGAGCCCCGTTTCGGTCGGCGCGTGGGGAACGACTTTGGACTGGGTACGGTGGTTGTTTTCGAGTGCAGCCCCGGTTACGTGCTGCACGGTGCCAGCGCCATCAGGTGTGAGGCGGTGCCCAGCTCCCTCGCCCAGTGGAACGGCACCGTGCCAACCTGTGTGGGTAGGTGCCACCCTGCGGCCGTGAGGCTCAGATCATTGGAGCGAGATGTGACTAGTTCTAGAACCAAGTAAGCGCAGAATTGGGATGATAAAAAAAAAACAAAAGAACAATAAAAGCATCATGTAAAATTTGTAATGCTAATTTAGTGTATATATTTGTGTGTGTGTGTGGGTGTGTGTGTGTGTGTGTGTGTGTGTCTGTGTTCTCATATTAATTAACAAGAATGTTTCTGATAAATTTATTTTATTTATTTATTTCTCCATTTATTGATCAATTGATCAATCAATCTGTCTCTCTCTTCTTCTGTCTGTCTGCGTATCCTTGTCTGTCTAAGCATTTTTTTTCTGTCTGCCGGTATATAATGGATATATGTCTGTCTATCTACCCACCTATTTTGTTTGTCTACCAATTCATCTAAAATTACTTTTGTCTCTCTGACAATCATCATCCATCCTTCCATCAATATTGTTGTCTGTCATCGATTCATCACTAATTATTTCTGTCTGTCTGACTGTCATCATTCGTTCATCCATCAATATTATTGTCATTCTATCATTTCATCACTATTTATTTCTGTCTGTCTGACTGTCATCATCCATCCCTCAACCAAAGATTTTTGTCTCTATACGCATTTCTCTCTCTCTCTCTCTCTCTCTCTCTCTCTCTCTCTCTCTCTCTCTCTCTCTCTCTCTCACACGCGTATGCTATTTGTATAGACAGTGTTGTTTATTTATATTACATTTTCGTATTTAAATTTGAGCTAAAATCAGCTAGAAGCGCTTGAGAACTGCTCAGATGAATCAAGTGAAGGTGTTTCTTGTGGGAATAGTGACACAGGCTCCCTGACAGACTGAAGCAGGTCCTTGTGTTCTGGAGCGGAGCTGCTTATATTGAAAATAAATGTGCTGGAAGTAAATGCAGACAGGAGTCTTCACAGCGTGTGGAGGGGCCGGTGAAATGCAATTTTCCCCCTAAATGTGAATCTCGGCCAAATCTCCTGATGCAGGTTGACAGAATATTTTCCTTTGAGCTGTGTCCTCATGCGATTGAAGAGAAATGCTCCTGTGAGAGAGAATCTACAGGCCCATCATCACCTCGCTCACACACAATGTCGAGTGTCGAGTTGTGACAAATTCCTATTTTCTGTAGAATCCTTGTTTCATGCTGAAATTTCATGCTGAGGTGATTTGTACCAAACCGGTCAGCTGACTAAAACCCGTCAAGACGACCAGGAATGATGCATGTAATGAATGGCGGCGTCGTCGTGAATAATGCATGTAATGATTGATGTCATTTTTGAATCATGCATGTCATTGCGGCACTACTATTTCCTGCTTTTTACAAACTGAAAGTATCAGAGCCTAGATTAATTAGTAGTTCCACTTCATATGTGTAACCCATATTGTATATAGTGTGTAACCCATATGTTGCCGCCTGAAAATACACCCCAATGATGTGAAGTGTATATTTAGGATAAAAGTGTTTAACGCATATAATTATTAAACCCTGTGTTGTATAGTCATGATGTTTTGCTAACTTGGAGCAGCAATTTTGCGTTTTTAATAATGTGATGCGTAGTGTCCATGAAGTGCGTCCGACCAAAAGTTGACTAGCCATGGTTCTTTTAAATAAATAAAAAGAAACAAACTAGTTTGACATGGATATATGGAGTCCATCAATATTCAGTTAAAACACAAAAGTGTTATTATTTAGTGCTGTGAATTTGAAAAACCAGATGCATAAACCCCGTACATTTTGACGGTAAATAAAAGATCTAGTCTCTTATAAAATTGAAATAAGACATTTAGCACAAGTTATAGTTTGAAATAATGTGATCAAAATTTTAATAATTTGATAAAACAAAGCAGTAAAAAGTGTGTATGTGTTCCTCGAGACGAAAGTTTTGAATGCAAACGTTTACTGTTTTTTTTTTTACTGCGTGTGTGTGTGTGTGTGTGTGTGTGTGTGCCACTAAGAATCACAGACCCTAACTATTACTAGAGACAAAATTACAAAGTTAAGCCTAAAACTCCAGCATTGATGCTTGCATCTTTATTTTCTGTTATTAAGAATTATTCTCTTTTATTTTAATTATTAAATAGTATGCTGTGTTTTATTGTTAGGAGAAAATTTTAATACATCTGAAAATATTATCAGACTTTATATTTATACACAGGACCTTTTTAGTGTCGATAATTCGAATCATAGAATTAATATGAAATGAACAGACAGTAGGAACAATAGGACTATTCCATAAGAACAAGAGGAATAATCCAATCCAGCCTTAGAGATTGACAGTCGGAGTAGGAGCAAATGACTTCGCTTCTCCACAGCGTGAGGTAAATCACATGTCCAGTGAAGGGAAAGGCTTGTGTGAATCACTGGACTTTTATTCAGAGTTTCTGTGTGGGCACAGCTCACAGCGTTGCCGTGGGAAACGGCTTCACGTATTTTTCCAGCTTTTGTGAAGGTCTGATCATTCATTACTGACTTCACCTCTGTCACATTAGATGTCTAGTTCCTGAGTCCAGACGCACTCGTGTCTTTCTGATTCTCATTAGACTGAACACGGCCGTTCTGACTCGTGCCAACAGTGCCATGCTCTTAAACTAACCACTCATTACGTGTATGTGTGTGTGTGTGTGTTCCTGCATTTAGCCCATTTGGGCCCAGAATGCTAGTTTTTAGCACAAAGTGGGGCCTTTGTCTAGGGTCCCACAACTTTAAACATCTGTTTACGGTCAAGATGGGATTTTAGGACAGAGGTTTTAGCTGAATTTTTGTTAAGGTTAGAGTAAAGCGGGGTGAGGGTAATACTAACTAATGTCTGATAAGTTTGAGTTTGAGAGTTTATGTGTGTTTAAATATTGTTTTATACAAATTTCCAAAAATACAAAATTACAAAACAATTTTCAACTAAGCGTTTAACAATTAATCTTTTTTTTGGCTTAAAGTAAAATGTATCCTCCACCCTTTGAAGTAATAAACATCTGTTGGACCGCCGTTCATCATAAACGCAGAGCCACAGTTTTGAAGTAACGTAGGAACGTTACAGTAGCGAACCTTCTTTCTCGTCCGCCACTTACGTGTCAGCCACTAATGATGACATTAGCGTAGCTGGAGAGCGTTTTGATTATAGCGCGGGAGCGAGACCTCACGGTGTCACCTGTGGACCGCCGATGTCTCTGAAACCCAAGTTAAGCGAATAATTATGCTGATTTAACCGTGCAGAACCTTCTCCAGGCAACACGGTGGGAGGAAGACAAGAAAAAGGAAGCGCACAAACAGGTGAACGGCTGTTCTTCGCTCCGATGGGAAGCCCGGAGCTTCGCCTGCCAATTTAAAGCAAGAAGTTCTCCACTCGTGTCTCTCGCTTTGACAGATAGCGCCAAACGCCGAGTGTGAAGACACGCCGCCCTTGTGGTGGTTAACGTCCAGAGAGGATTCACACTTATTGATGGCCACACAAAAGCTGCTGAGTACAGCCTTTGGCAAAGCCTCAACAAGCCAATAAAAATGGCTTGACTGAGCCTTTCTAAGGTGACAAAGTACACCAGTCCTGCCAGAAGATTCATTTCTTCCTGTGTAAATTTACTGTAGTGAGTGTCTTCCTCTTGTTTTTGTTCTTGGCGAGAGTCGTGTTCTTGTCATTGGGAAAAGCGCTAATGAAAATGGAGGGTTTGTTGAAGGCCGTGAGCCGTCCGCACTAATGTGTCGCGGCGCTTCTCTGCTCGACTGCAATTAAAAGCCACAATGCAGCAATTACCAGCGTTTAGCTGCCGTAAATTGAAGCGGAAATGTTGTGCAAGAGTCTTAGGGAGATGTTGCCATTGACAGATGCTGGAATGCTTTTTTATATAAACTTGTTATGCAGCAAAAATAAAATGGAAAACATGCTTTAATGTAGAGATTCTTAAGGTTAACCAATAGAAAAAGTCCCCCACCCTCACCCCATGAAATAAAACAGAATGACAAATACACGCATAAAAAAAAGAGAATGTTTTGCTTTAAAAACATTACGTGTTTTCTATAGGAGCGTGTGCATGAAGGTTTTTATTTTATGGAAAAATGTGGAAAATATTTCTTTTGTGAAGGTATTATGGAATTATTATGGAGATATGTTATTATTGATACAGTACAATTATATATTTTATTATTGATACAATTATATATATTTTTTAAATGTAGTAATTTTGGCGAGAAAAAACTTCATAAAGCGCTTTTTTGCTTAAAGTTTAAATAATGCCTTTACAATTGCCCCATGGTGAGAAATACGATTCTCTCTCTTTTTTTTTTTTGATAGAATTTAGCTTGAAAACAAAATGTTAAACAAATTTTGCAGCATTTAAATAATCAAAACCTTGCAGAATCCAACTTAACAACTTAACAGTTCTTAAAAGAAACTTATTTAAGTTGAGAAAAGCATGACTACAACTATGAGCTTAGATAGATATTCAAGTCGGTTTTTAACAATTAAACTTTTTTGTTGATTCATTGCTTCTCCGTTTTGCCGCATGAAGCGTCTTGTTTTACACGAAGAGAATTAGAAGCGCTCAACCGACTGTGACCATAAAAAATATCATTATGGCTGCACTTAAGCTCAACTACTCTTCAGTAGATAAGAAGGATTCCCTTCAGTGGGCTGAAGTATAGGAGAAACTTCAAATAGAAGAAGATTCAGGCTGAATAATTGAAAAAAAATGAATTCATAATGCGCTTAAAGCAGAGCAGGGTGAAGCCTGTATAAAAGATGAAGGTGTCGGAGAGACTTGGCCGCTCTGTGCAGGACAGTGGATGGAAGTGTTTGAAATGCCAGAGCGGCCTTCATGAAGAATAAAGATGTTTTTTATATATGAGAAGCATGTGTTATGTCCGTGCTTGATGTGAGATGATGCGTTTCTACATTAAAATGAATGTGTGGGACTTTAAACCGTACCTGGTAATGATGTCCCTGTGGAGCAGGATGGAGATGGACTGACTTGATTGTTGACTGGTTTCATCATGTGCTGGAAGAAGACGTTGTTCTGTAGATCTTTTTAATCTAACAGGCGGCTATCGATAATCTCCTTGTGCTTGGAATCCCCACAGTCTGCTTATTCGCACAAATTAAGAATGATTCCCTTTCACAGCCATGAGCGGATGTACTCTGAGTGCAGAATTGACATATGAAACACACTTTTTTTCTAAATAAGGAATGGATATTGAAGTATTTTTACATTGCATGAACACTCACATACATATTTGTGACGAATTTTGCCGTTTGACTTCTCTGTGGATTCATAACTTTTGGTATATCGTGGATTTAAACAGTTCTGAGATTCCCAGTTTTGAACAATGTGGGATGAGTTGTGAATTACAAAGAATTGCAATAATGTACAAATCTCTTACATTTTTGGATTATTCATTGAGCCCGATATCAAATAAGCCAGATTTGAATAGCGATAATACTGTATGTCAAGGGTTGAAAGTGAAACTGTTTGACATTTTATCTCAAATATGGATAGGTTTGGGATTTCTTTAGAGCCATAAATTAAACGTTACGACAGGTTTGAAGTTAAATGTACATTAAAGTGACAGTTGCGAGACTAAAACGCTACTTATTGAGTCAATTGGTAACATCATTGAATTTAAACTGATTTTTTCGGAGTCTTTCTGAAGTCAAGATGGGAAATTCTCACAATGCTGCGGTGAATAATAGTTGGAGAAATATCAGAGTTTCTTAAAGAAAAATTGCAAAGAGTTTTGAGGCTATTATCATCTCCAGTGCACCGTACCATCCAAACATTTAGAGAAT
>MU204188.1:4893700-4912340 GCA_017309775.1 Paedocypris sp. Pulau Singkep | reverse complement strand
TGGCAACATGCACAGACAATCTGGCAGAGAACAAAGACCGAGACGAACCTTAAATACACGAATGAACACTGATTACAAACGAGGAACACCGGGGTAGTCATGACAACACAAAACATGGCGGCGAGACAGGAAGTAGAACTTAAAAGTCCGTGAGTGTTTCAACGCAAAAGTCTGGTCACGTGACTTGGATCCGTGACAGATGGATAAAAGGACGTATGTTCGGACGGACGGACTTCCGTTGCGTGCTGTGATGGTGATGGATCCCCATCAGGTTATTACCACATTAACACTCCACCTTAACACTCCCCCTTAACACTGATTAACAAAAAATAAATAAAGAAATGTTTTCTTGTGTTCACCGAGTGTCGTGCTATTCTGTCTAGCCTGTGTGGACATCTACTGTAGCCTATTTGACACAAATTGCTTCACTTGCTCCTCTTTGTGTAAGTCGCTTTGGATAAAAGCGTCTGCCAAATGACTGTAAAGTAAAGTAAAGTGCAGGTGTTTGTTGTGGGATCCATGTGAAGTGTGTGTGTCTCTTCTCTCTCGGCAGCGTTCCAGCTCCGCGTCTGTCAGCCTCCCGCACCGGTCGCCAACGCCGAGATCCTGGCTGAAGACGAGGAGTTTGAAATCGGTAAAAAGATGATTCCACCTTTCCTGTGGAACCCTCATTAAAGAGCCGCTGTCGAGGTGGCCGCCTTCACACCGCTGCTCCGCTCCTTTAATGTGAAAGAAAATCAGCCTTTTTGCGGAGAAAATAACAGCGACGCTGGGCATTTGTCATCATTACTGTCCCACGCTGGCACGCAGTAATTAGCTAATGTGTTGTTGAGCGCTGAGAAGCTGAGGTGTGTGTGTGTAATGACTCAACAGGAGACATCATCAGGTACCGGTGCCGGCCCGGCTTCACCCTGCTGGGCAGCGAGATCTTGACCTGCAGGCTGGGCGAGCGGCTGCAGATGGATGGTCCTCCTCCGCTTTGCCAAGGTTGGTTTCACACTCGTCCGTTTGCGTCACACTCCTTCAGTTGTTCATGCCGCCATCAGTTGTTGAGCTCATCTGGGCTTCTGGACCTTCTCACTGCTGTGGAGTCCAAGTGCTGTTATTGAAATAATAAACATGTCTGTCTGGGAGAGCTGTCTTTCAGTTTGTCTCTTTCTCTCTCAGTTTGCCTGTTTTATCTATATGTCAGTCTGTCTGTCTCTCTGTTTCTGTTTATTTGTTTTTTTTCTCAGTTTTTTTCTCTTTTTGTCTCTTTTTTCTGTCTGTCTGTGTGTCTGTCAGTCTCTCTCTCTCTCTCTCTCTCTCTCTCTCTCTCTCTCTCTCTCTCTCTCTCTCTCTCTCTCTCACTCTCTCTCTACATAATTATCTCTCTCTTTATCTATCTCAATTTCTCTCTCTCAATCTCTCTATCTCTCTCTCTCACTAGCTCGCCCTCTATCTATTTCTCTCACTCACTCTTTTTCTGTTTGATTGTCTGTTTCTCCTTCAGTCTAATTGACTGTTCACTTTTCTGTCTATTGCTATTTACTTGTCTCTCTGCATGAGTTTATTTTTCTGTCTTTCTGAACTAACTACACTAAAATGAAAATAAACAAACACTAAATAAATAAACACTTTCATGTAGAAACATTTCACATTTCACATTTTTAACTGGCATTGACATTAACAACCACGCTATGATTCCAATTCATATTTATAATTGGTTTATAATTCATATTTATAATAAATTACAAAAATGTATTATTAAATTATAATATTAATACATAATCAAATTTGTGTTACCAAGCAGCAATGGCGGAGCTCAAACCTTTTCATTGTGCATCTTTATGGCAGTTGAGGAATAGATAATTGTTACGTATATAGTATTTAAAAAAAAAAAGAAGTCACATAAATTTAATTCAGCATGTTCAACACATATTTGTTCATAGTCACTTACTTACATGATAGTTACAACACTGTATATTACATCATGTTCTTCAGAGTATTCTTGGTTTTCCCAAAGCTACATCATCTGCAAAAAATCCAGCAAGCACATGAATAAATAAACGTGTGGTGCTTAATCCTGATTGGCTGTTGTTACGTTGCATCACTGAGACTGTTGCCTCCCGCTTGGATGGACTCACGGGACACCATCCGCTTCCTCCGTGGATTAAACCCGTCCGTTTGTCTTTCCAGTGCAGTGTCCCGACAACGAGGTTCTGTTCGACTCCACCGGCGTCATCCTGAGTCCCGGTTACCCTGACAGCTACCCCAACCTCCAGATGTGCTCCTGGATGATCAACGTGGAGAAGGGCTACAACATCACGCTGCACTTCCAGCTCTTCCAGACGGAGAAGGAGTTTGATATTCTGGAGATCTTTGATGGTGAGCGTGAATAATTCTGTCTATTCAGACGTGACAGCCGTGCAGTGCCATCTCTCCGTCATTATTCTCGGCCTTGGCGTGAGACATTGAAGTGGAGCTCAGAGCCTCAGGAAGGCATTTGAGGAATCGCTGAGGATTCTTAAGATCCTTTGACTGCTCGGAGATAAATAGCTCCCGAAGAAATCTCATTCGTGCCCCTCAGACATGCAAATCGCAGGCCGGATTGGAGCGTCTCAAGGTGGCGCAATCCAAAACACATTCAGTGGGGTTATTAGCCTGCTAATTACTTAAGTGCTGGCAATCAGCAAACGAGCCAATTACTCTTCATTGATTGGACGCTCGTTAATGCCTCAGTGGACGTGGAAGTTTAGTAGCAGCAGTGATTCCCGACTCCGACTCCGGGCTTTGTGTTTTGCCGCAAAGCAGTTTTCCCAACTTTTTCTCTCCCTGGTGTGTTCGCCTGATCGACTGTTCAGCCGATGGATTTTTGCTGACAAATGTCTTGTGCTTGAGCGGCAAGAATTGGGAAAGCAAAAAAAAATGAATAAATGAAATGTCTTTGCGTAAATTGTTTATGTCATGTTTATGTCATAAATTGTGTATGTCATACACACACACACACGCGCACACACAAACGCGCACACACACACACACACACACACACTGTCAGCTGTTCAAACAAAATACGTTTTATTTTTGCAAATTTGGTCGTTTCATCAGCTTTAGTGTAATGTTGTAATGTTGTTGTATTTATAATAGTATAACTTATTTATTGTATGATAATAACAATGATAATATCTCAGTTGTTTTATTTATAATACTTATATTTATAATTTTTTAATATAATATATTATAATTTTTAATATTTATAATTTTATTTATAAAAATATTAAAAAACAAAGTACAAAATGTATATTATTATTATTGTTATTATCATTATTCAAAATATTATGGCATTATACTGTATGTTATATCTTGGATTTTATAATTTCTTAATCTAGAATTTTTTATATATTTAAATATCTGGTGCTTTTTAGAAATACAATATTGGTTACGCCCCATCAGGGACAATAAATATTGTATTATAACTAAATACTCCCTTTGTTTTATTCTACCAATATTTAAATAATGGCCAATATTGCTACTTTTTTCGGGCAAGTGAGAGGAAAAAGAAGGCGAAAATACCTTTATTACACACAGTGGGGAACTTGCACATTACAACAGCTGAGTACACAGAACAGTGAGAATATCGATATAAACACACATCTAAAAATAAACATAAATAGCACAGCACACAACACAACGTTTGAGTTTGTTAGATTGTGGAGTCTAATAGCACCATTAATAATAATGATAATGATAATAATAGTCGGCACATACTGACTTTGTGTGTGTGCGTGTTTTTGAGTAAATGGAATGTGTTATTTCCCGGCAGGGCCGAACATTTACAGTCAGAGTCTGGCGGTGTTGAGTGGAGATCTGCGTGTTCCCTTTAATCTCACCACCAGTGGCCACCAGCTCTTCCTGCGCTGGTCCTCCGACCACGGCACTAACAAGAAGGGCTTCCATGTCACTTACGTGGGTGAGTATCAAAGTATGTATCCCCGATTGGTTATTCCTTTCAGTTCTATGTGCGTCTCTCGTGATTGTGTGTCTGTCTGTCTGTCATGACGTCTTTGTGTGTGTGTGTGTCTCATCTGTCTGTGTGTTCTTGTGAATGTAAAAGTCAGAAAATGTGAAATTGTACAGAAGCTTAATTGTTCAGACGTGCAATTTTTTGTACACTTAATGAGAAATTGCAAACAATTTAGTCACATTTTGTGTGTAATAAACACAAATGTCATATTTGTGTGTGTGTGTGTGTGTGCGTGTGTGTGTGTGTGTGTGTGTGTGTGAGTGTTTGACTGTGTTGTGTGCTTGGTTGTGCAGTTGTGTGTAACTGTATGTACGTGCATGTTACACACAAAATATTGTGTTTGTTTGTGTGTGTGTGTTTCATTTTATTGTGTAATTTGTTTAATTTAGTGTTATTGGATTGTTGTGATTGATATGGAAGCCCGTTCCTGCCACTAAAATAATAAGTATTCCGACTTTTTTCTCCAATTTGCAAATTAGTTTCTCTAAGAATTGCGAGTTGCAAAGTCAGAATTGCGAGTTATAAAGTCAGAATTGTGACTTGTAAAAACAGAAATTTGAGTTTAAAGTCAGAAATGCAACTTATAAAGTCAGAATTCCGAGTTGTAATGTCAGAATTGCAACTTTATATCTCATAATTGCGAGTTATATAGTCAGAATTATGAGATATAAAGTCAGAATTGCAACTTATAAAATCAAAATTGCAAGGTCCGAATTGTGAATTATAAAGTCCGAATTGCAAGTTAAAAAGTCAGAATTCCGAGTTATACTTTATGTAACTAATTTTTTTGTGTGGCTGGAACAGGCTTCCATTGGGTTGACTTTTCTGGCCCAATTTTTTTTTTATAAAAAATAAATAAATATGAGCTTTAGGGGCAACCAAATGTTTAGTTTTTTTCTGAATTCTGACGGCGTGGCGGTCTTGTGCGTGTGTGGTGGTCTGTGCTCGCACCCGCAGCAATGTACTGCAGCACGCCGGACTCGCCGCAGCACGGCTTCGTGGTCAGTCAGACGGGTGGACACGCCAACAGCCTCGTGCGCTGGGCCTGCGACCGCGGATACAGGCTCATCGGGAAGAACACGGCCGTCTGTAAAAAGACCCCGCTCGGCTTTTTGGCCTGGGACTCTTCTGTTCCGGCCTGTCAAGGTGGGGTTCTGTTTTTTCTGTGGTGGTAAAATCATGTTTCTTCCTCATGAAATTGAACTGCCACATGCCTGATGCTGTTCACTTCACTTATTATAGTCTCAATTGATATTAACATCTATGTATATTTATTTAAATATGGATACATAAATAGAAAAAACAATAGAGATAGGCAAATAGATAGATATATAGATAGATGGATGGATGGTTAAATGGATGGATGGATGGATGGATGGATGGATGGATGGATGGATGGATGGATGGATGGATGGACGGATCGGCAGATAGATAGATAGACAGACAGACAGACAGACAGACAGACAGACAGACAGACAGATAGATAGATAGATAGATAGACATACAGAAGATGGAAAAATAGAAAAAGAAACAAACAGAGATACAGTTATATTTGTAGGTGAGTATAACTGCACTAATGTGTAATGAGACACGTCCAGTTAATCCGCTGTTACAGGAAGTGTGTTGAGGGAGTTAATGTGTGTAGAGCGGCAGTCGCTAAAGGGGTTAATGTTTATTGTTCACGCCACGCGGACCAGAGTCAATATCATTGATGTAAAGCGTCTTTACCTGATCTCCGTAAATAAGCAAAGCCTGACACGTCTCTGCTCATCAATGCTTCACTTCTGTCGTTTGTTGTATTTTATTGTTATTGGACATCTACTCTAGTGTCCTGTAATCTGTTTCTGAGGAGGAGTTAGTAGTAGACTTGAAGGAAATAGTCTAGAAGAAAACCCTCTCCTACCGTCTCTCTCTCTCTCTCTCTCTCTCTCTCTCTCTCTCTCTCTCTCTCTCTCTCTCTCTCAATCTTCTCTCTATCACTTTCTCTCATTTGTTCCCTTTTTTCTCTCATTTGTTATCTCTCTGTGTACTCTTTCTCTTGATCTTTTCTTTCTCTCACTCTCACCCACTCTCCCTAAAAATATAGATAATTTTCTCTTTCTCTTTCTCTTTTTCTTTTAATTTATTTCTTTTTGTCTGTGTTTTTCTTAGTCTTTTTTCACTTGCTCTTGATCGTCTTTTTATCCTCTTTTCTTATCTCTCTCATTATGTCTCTCTGTCTCTCTTTCTTTCAGGTATTCCTGTCTGTTTTTATTTCTTTCATTTTCTCATTCTCTATTCTGATCATCTTTCTCTCCTTCGCTCTTTTTCTCTTTCTCTTTCACATATTCTTTCATTTTTGTTTTGCTCAGTCTCTCTCTCTATCTCTCTCCCTCTCTCTCTCTTTCTCTTTTTCCAATATTCCCTTCTGTTTTTCTTCTCTTTCATTACATTATTGATCTTATTCTCTCACCTTTTCTCTCCTCTGATCATCTTTTCCTCCTCCATTTTTTCTCTTTCTCCTTTACATATTTTTTCTCTCATTTATGTTGTACAGTTTTTGCTTAGTCTCTCTCTCTCCTTCTCTTTCTCTCTCTTTCAAGTATTACCTTTCCGTTTTCCCTGTTTATTCTATTTCATTACAATTATTTCCCTCTCTCCATCTTTCTCTTCTGACCAACTTTCCCTCTGTTTTATTTTGTTCTCTTTCTCATTTAGATATTCTCTCTCATTTCTAATTTCCAGTATTTTACTCATTCTCTCTCCATGTGTTTTTCATCTCGTTCCATCTCTATCTCTCACACTTGTCTTGTTTTCCAGCGGTCTCTTGTGGGACGCCTGTGGCTCCTGTGAACGGAGGAGTTCTGGCCGCCGATTTCTCGTCCGGAACTCGAGCCACTTACTTCTGCCACGATGGTTTCCGCCTCTCGTCTAAAGAAGTGACCAGCACCGTGTGCCAGGCCGACGGCACCTGGAGCAGCCACAACAAAGTCCCTCGCTGCACAGGTCAGAGCAAACCAGTCACGCGTGTCCTCCATTCCTGATGGGTTAACTGACATGTCCTGGTGCCACAGTGGTGGTGTGTCCCAGTATCGGCTCCTTCTCTCTGGATCACGGTAAATGGAGGATCATCAATGGTTCCCGCTACGAATACGGCACTAAAGTGGCCTTTACCTGCAACCCCGGATACTACCGCCTCGGCCCCGCCCACATCCACTGCACATCCAATGGGACGTGGAGCTGGAGGAACGAACGGCCACGGTGCAAGAGTGAGTCAAAAACACACCACACTTCCAGTTGTGAAATAATGAAGTCGTCGCATCAGAGCAGGACTGTTCTGAACTGACCCACAATCAATCTTTATGACATAAATCATAGCTTGCCTGGTTTTGAAAGCTGAACGATTTCACAGTAGATTACCTTTTTTTGTTATAGACTACATTTTCTACGAATTGAAAAAAATTAATTGAATAGGTTATAAAATCGTGCCTTTCAATGTATTTTTTTTTTAACTTTCGAGCCAGTAGCCCCTTTGACACATACAGACTTTGCCAGTAAATTGGCAAAATTCGTTTCAGCAATTTGGCGACAAGGGTAGCCGTAATATTAAATATTAGGTAAATTGCCGGCAAACTGCCCCGTGTGAACGTGAAGCGATGATTGATGCAAACAGCACGCAGAAGCTCAGTGCGCATTGACATAAACGACTGTTCGAGGGACATTCTGACGAGGGTCGGCCGTTCACAGGTGCAGCTGTTTCAAATGGTGTCACCAGTTAATGATGTCACCGGAAATACCGTTTTTTTTAAAACGCTGTGTGAATGATGCTTTACTGTACCAGTAAAATGCCGGAATGGCAGTACTTGTGTGAACAGTCTTTACAGGTAAAGTCGTTCCGGTAATTCTCTGGCAATTTACCAGCATTGCTGTGTGAAAGGGGCTAACGACTACAATTCAACAGATACCGGAATTTTATTATTATTTTTCCTCATGGGCGGAATCGACTTTACAGGCAAAATGTCCTTTTTATGGTTTGGCACCAAATTGCCTTTGATTTAAAATTGTACTAGTGTTTTTTTGTCCTATCAAAGCTAAAATAGTGTTATAAAAGTGAATCCACAGAGTCTCCTTATCAGTATCTACTTTTAAAATGCAAAAAAAGATATTTAGATTTTGACTTCAGCAAGTAAAATCATCGACTTATTTATGTTTACCTGAAATAATGGGATTTGATCGGTTTACTTTTAAGAATTGTCTCGTAAGTGGTCAGCAGTGAGCAGTGGTTGGGAGCAGATCGGGCTCCGTGTCTTGTTCAAGAACTGGCAAATATTGTATATATAGAGAGATAATATTTGTTCCATCAGAAATGGCCGATCTCATCATTACTCTAGTGTTCAGACAGCAAACATCAGCCGGTGTCTCCTCAGAAGGCTGGATTCAGCAGTGATGAATGTGTTGCTGGTCTCACACGAGGCCACAATCTAAACATTACAGACACCTCATGACGGATGACGTCTGACAGAAACCCACCGCCTCCGTGTCCATTATCAAACACAACAACCCTCACAACTGAGATGATGAGCTGAAGGCGATGAAATGATGAAAGTCTGTGGCGGTCTCGGCTGGTTTCAGATGCTCTTGTGCCATATGTATTAGTCTCTGTCTGTCTGTCTGTCTGTCTGTCTGTCTGTCTGTCTTGGTCTCTTTCTATCTTTCTATCTAGCTATCTGTCTGTCTATCTGTCTGTCTGTCTGTCTGTCTGTCTGTCTGTCTGTCTGCCTTGGTCTTTATCTATTTCTCTGTCTGTCCATGTGTTTGTCTGTCTGTCTTTCTGTGTGTCTCTGTTTGTCTGTCTGTCTGTCTGTCTGTCTGTCTGTTTTTTTATCAGTCTCTTCTTCTGTCTATTTGTGTGACTCAACAAGACCTACATAACAGGATGTTGAGCTTAACTTAAACTTAAACTTAATCAATCTTAAGCTTACCCAAAATGCCAATTATTCTCAACTTAATAAATGTGTAAAACACATTCTCATACACTTTCAGTCGTTTTCAGACCAAACTAATTGTTAACATTTGTTAACACAACAGGATTATATTTAGTTTACTCTGAGAAACTCTTGGCATCTAAAAGAGAACGTCACATCTTCCGAGGATCAACCATCTTCATGCGTCTGTGTGTTCCTGCTGCGTGTTTGTGTGTAATGGGAATGAAAGTCCCAGTTGTACATTTGCTCTTTCTATCGCAGTCATTTCGTGCGGAGAGCTGCCCACTCCTCCTAATGGAAAGAGAATTGGAACACAGACGACCTTCGGGGCAACGGCTATTTTCACCTGTAACGCGGGGCACATTCTGGTGGGCTCCACCGTGCGGGAGTGTCTGCAGTCGGGCCTGTGGAGCGGCTCGGAGACGCACTGTCTGGGTAACATAAGAAAACTCTTTCTTTTCAACACACATTAGCGTCAGAGTAACTTCTCACCTCTCACCTCGTTCCTCCACGGGTTAGGCCTGAGAGGTTTGATGATATTTAGGCTGAATTTCCATAGCAACAGTCTTGAGTTTCATAACCAATAAAAAAACAAGTTGTGCCTTTAGGAAATAATTTTTCTAGGCATGTAATAAATGTTATGAAGAAAAGTCGTATATATGGTATATATAATAAACATAATATACAGTAATATTTTGCACTGAGAACTGTTTTCCAATTTTATCATAATCAAGATGCTTTAAGAAGCTTGATTTACACCACATGTAATTCATTTTGACTTCTTTAATTAATTCATTTAAGTACAGTAAGTATGTAATTATGTATTGTTTATTAAAATTCCAAAACTCTGATTAGTACAAGTCTAACACAAAGCAATAATATATACAGTGTATATTTTCCATTGAATATAAAATTAACGGTTAACGGAAAATAAAATTAATGTGTTTGCATGAAACATTGTTTTATTGTGCATTTCTGAAGAACTTTTTAATAAACTGTATTTATTATATAAGTATATTTCAATATTCAATTTGAATAAAAACATGTTTATATCAGAATAATTTATGATACATTTTTAATCATATACGTTACTTTATCGTATACATCCTTGTTTATATTAGTTGTGCATTACTTGTACATGTGTCCATGTGTTAAACCTGATGTTCTTATTATTATTGAATCAAATGTACTGTGTCTTTTGTAAAATAATGCATTTTTTTAATCATTTACAGATACTTTTACACATATAGCTTTTAATAGTTTTTAATAATTTGACTTTAATTGAATCCTTGATCTGAACACTTTCATCCATGACTTCCGTTGTGTGTTCTTATTGGTTGTTGCCTCTGTCAGTCAAAAGTATCAATATTTTCTTCCTTCCAATAAGCAGCTTAGTTTTTTTAGTTTTTGTGGATAGTGGATCTGAAATGTGTAACAAATATGTTTGAGAAAAATGTTTATTTTAGCTTTAGCTGATCTTGCAGACCTTGCGCCGCTAGCAATGCGATTTCCTAAGCCTCGCTTTACACTTCTTGAATGTGTAAAGCCGATCAAGTTTGACTTTGGCTTGACATTGACCGTCAAGAATTCATTGGAAGACAAGCAATTTCTGGAATCTTGCGTAATAACTAGGATGTGTTACGAATCCACTTCTCCGCTAACAGAGAGCTAACGCAACGCTATGTTGACCTTGATTAACGTTACATTTTAATTTATTAGAGCTACAAAAAAGAGCCTGAAAAAGAGTGTGTTTCTAATCTAAAGACTGTTTTAATCCTACCAACCTGCAAGTAAAAGATATATACAAATATAAAGTGTATTCTATTTTATACTATTCGGTTGAATATATTTAAATACATGGAAATATAGTTATTGTTCATACGTTTCAATATTTCTGTCTTCTTTAGATTTTAAATTGAATTGAATTGAAAAATCCTTTATTAGTCCCACAGCGGGGAAATGAAACAGTTTTTAACACTATATGTATATATGTTAAAAACTTTTAAACGTGTCTCATATATTGGATATATGCATTTTGAAAATATATATATATTTAAAAATATTTAACAATGTCTCACATTCATGTGGATACATTTCTCCATATGGAACACTTTATTTATAGTCCTTTATTTATGACATATACTGTAAATATAAAGAGAATGCTGTTGCATTATTTTCCTATACCCATTTTCTCCTTTTTCTAAATAGCTTTTTCTAAATTACCTCCAATAGCTTAACGGATTCAAATCAACAGATTAAAAACAATGTATTTTTATTTTTTTGTCAAGTAAGTTTGTTGATTTCAGATTCTTAATGTGATTTAAAAAGCATATAATACTGGTTCCCAGATCCAGACACCAACTCACTCTTCCCATTCTCAGCCGGACACTGTGGCGTTCCTGAAAAGATCGTCAACGGACAAGTGATCGGCGAGAACTTTGGCTACAGAGACACGGTGGTGTATCAGTGCAGCCCAGGGTTCCGGCTCATCGGGTCCTCGGTTCGAATCTGCCAGCAGGATCACAACTGGTCCGGGCAGCTTCCGTCCTGTGTGTGTGAGTAACACTCTTCATCACACTAGTTTTCAGCGGGATTATCCTACAGCCGTTGATAATCTGTAGAAGAGGAAACACTCTCGCTGCCAGTGACACGTCTGATTTCTTGTGGGCGTTTTGGATGTTCGCCTTGTTTTTATTTCTGGTCGCTGAAGTGTAAAGCTTTGCAAAGACGTGCTGCTCACACACAAGTGGCTTTTTAATTTCTCTTGTCAAGCCGCGAAAATTGTTTTTCTCCGATCACTAGGAAAACACAAAGTGTTAAAGTCTGAGCACACAGAAGTTGCTCCCTTCAAGTGATGAAAAACCTTGGATGGTTAATGTGAACTATATCGATGCACAAACATGTTTTTTCATCTAAAGACACACACACACACACACACACACACACATTTACAAATTACAACACATTATACAAATGTGTTGCTTAATCGTAATTAAATTTTATTAAAAAATACATAGAAATGCAACTTCTATGGTGTTTGTGTGCAGGTATTTAGGTCAGAGTGGGACCTCAATAATAACCTCTAATATTTAAATCTTTTTATTGTTTAGTTAAACAGAAGATCTTTTCTTTTGTCTGCTGTCAGATTTTTTAACCAGATATTTTAACTAGCCCTGTCAAAGACACTTGTTCAAAAGTTCCTTACTAAACAATATGTCCAATATTTTTTGTCTTTTTTTATTATTTTACCATTGTGTATTCTTCTACTTGCTTTTGTGGTTGCTGACATTTCTATCTTTCTATCTATCTATCTATCTGTCTGTCTGTCTGTCTGTCTGTCTGTCTATCTATCTACAATGGTGGGACCCCAGTATGACATAAATCAAATTGTGTTTGTGTGTGTGAGAGAGAGGGACCCCACTATGAATTAAATCCAATTGTGTTTGTGTGTGAGAGGGAGAGTCCCCACTATGACATAAATCCAATTGTGTGTGTGCTCATGTGTGTAACTGTTGGTGTGAGTGTGTGTGTGTGTTAAGGCTCACCAACCAATCAGCCTGTTCTTTGAACTTCTTTGAAAAGTTGCCGGCCATTTTGATAAGTTTTACATTTTACGTGTAATTAACATTTATAACCTCTAAATACAATTAAAAAAAAATTTCTGTTGCGTGTTTTTCAATGCCCATGTGGTGTGGTTCTGGGAGACTGTAATAGCAGCTTGTTCTCTGGTGTTCTTCAGCGGTGAGCTGTGGGCATCCGGGCAGCCCCATCTACGGCCGCACGGTGGGCGACGGCTTCAATTTGAACGATGTGGTGACCTTCTTCTGCAACACGGGCTATGTTCTGGAGGGTCCGTCTGGAGCGCGGTGCCAGGCCGACCGGCAGTGGAGCCAGCATCCGCCTACGTGCAGAGGTTCTTTTCTCATCACTGAATCGTTTCAGCTCTTTGGCCGGGATGGAAATGAGTTTCTGGCTTGTGCTGCTTAAAAAGAAATGACCAATTTGGTTTGATTCAGGCAGGCGGCAGTAACTCCTTCAGTCATGGTCTGAATAGCAACAGATTAGCCCTGCAAACCGCCGATAAAATCAGTGTTGGGAATCTAATCTCTTTCCTAAGTAGCGTGATTATGCTTCTCTATCGGCGGTTTATGCTGAAAAGACCAACAGATCAACAGTGACGGTGGCTGATTACGATACATATATGTAATTTAAGGTATTTTATTTTGTTGTTGTCATTGAAAATGGTTCTTTTAAAGACATGGTCTTTAAAGTATTTTTTATGTGTCTTTGCACACATACATAATGAATGTATTGCATTAACTGTATTTTTATGATGATGATGATTTATTATAATTATTATCATACTGTAAGTAGAAAAATAATGGATTTATTAATCCATCAATCTTTTCAATTTCAACTGCTTACTCCATTTCTCGGTCACATGGAGCTGGAGATTTCTTACCATACTTACTTACTCACGCCTCAGTTGCTGAGTTAATGGAGTAGTTGATAAAAATTGGATGAGTACAGACGTATGTATATGTATTTATTCACCTATAAAACCTTTATTTGACCACCAGTGAGCTCTATTTTTCTCTTTTTTGTCATAGTGTTGCTATATTCGAGGTGGCCTTCAAACTGAGGCTGGCGCTGTAGTTTTCGACTACCTGATCAGAGAAGATATGTTTTATTAATGAAAGCAGATTATAAATGGCTAATAGAACAAATACAAGATTATGTTGATTAATCACTGAAAACCCAATGGCACATCCTAGTTAAACATTGAAAAAAGATGTGTTCATTTTTCGTTCCTATATATTTAATATATTTGTATTATTTCCTTTAAATAATTTTAACTTCAAATTGTTTTTTGTTCTTTCTTTCTCTCTTTCATCAGTGGTGAACTGCACTGATCCTGGTATTCCAGCAAACTCCATCCGAAGGAGCAAAATTGAGTACGGTAACTTCACATTCGGAACCGTGGTGTCTTATGACTGCAGCCCGGGCTACTCGCTGTTTGGGTCGTCGGTTTTGACCTGCCAGCCGGTGGGTTACTGGGACAAGCCATTACCGGAATGCCTGGGTATGTCTCTCATGGCACTTTATTTCTCATTATTTCTGCTGTTGAACACTGTGAGAGAGACGACCATGTCACAGGTTAGACAACTAGCAGTCAAGTGCGACCGTGGCTCCTGAGAGCTCTTCCTCGTCTTTGTGAAGTTTGTTCTCAGCAGTGGATTCAACACACCTTGGTGCGGTTAATATAAAAGCAGGAGTTTTAAGGTCAAGAACACGTGTCAGAGCTCAGCGTTCATTACACAGACGTGTTCATAAGCCTGTGCCAAAGTAATTGCCTCTTGCTTCACTTTCCATCTCCAGCTCTGTAATTGCTTCCTAACTGAATTTTAACCATTTCCTGTGGACTTCCGCTCATCTACTGCTGTTTACGCGGAGAAGGAAAGCAAACAATCCTGCTAGTCATCGATTAGCCTGTAGCTTTTGTAGCTTTATACACAAATGTTTTTTCTTCACTTTATACGGCTCATTATTCAGTCTATATATCAGTCTGTTTGTCTATGTCTATCCAACCATCTCTATCTGTTTATTTATTCTTCCTCCGTTTATCTATTTGGGATAAAATAGGATAACATTCAAATACCAAATGAAAAAAATCTACCCATTCATCCATCAATGAGTGTCAATACAAAATCAGTAAAACATCGGTGAAAAAACGAAACACAAGTGTTTTTGCATTTACTGTACTAAATATTTGATTGAAGCCATTGTACTTTCCTGTAAAATTCACCATTATAATCTTCTATAATACATCCACTAACTTGTGGTTGTGGTGGTGCTTTGCAGAGGTGGAGTGTGGACACCCTGGTTCTCCACCTCATGCTGTTGTGATGGGGGATAAATTCACCTTCGGATCCAGCGTCCAGTACCGGTGCCTTGACGAGCGAGTGCTGATTGGTGAATCCACGCGCTCATGTCAACTGAACGGCCAATGGAGTGGCTCCCAGCCCCACTGCTCAGGTATCTGTCTCTTTTTGTCTGTATATCTCTCTGTGTGTCCATCCCTCCTTTCATTTAGATCAAAGTGGCATATTTATTTGAGATATTATGCAGTTATAACCTATTGATTTGAGGTTTGAGCTTGAGGGGCTGAAGGTTTGAGTCCGATCAAATTCTGATTCTGACCAGATAAGTTCAAATGTCAGTTGAATATCGCTCTATGATTGTGTTCACTTTTAACAATTCAACCAAAAGATATGCTGCTAAGTCTGTAGACCTTACAGAGAAAACTGTAAACTCTGAAAATATACTAAGAAAACTGCAAACTTTACACAGTGTTTTGGGTTTCAAATCTCACCTAACTCAAACTACCGTTCAATTTTAGAGTAACCTGGTTCAATTTTTTGAGTTAGTACATAATACCAACTCTTTAAAGAAAAAAACTACTTTTAAAACTACTTTAATGGCCTAATTAAAGGCGTAGTGCCAGGATTCTGAGTTCAAATCTCACATGGAGCGAAATATCAGATTAAGTCCATTCCCGTTTTTGAGAAATCCGGTTCAGGTTTTCAGTCAATGCATTCCAGTTTTTGTTTTGTTTTTTGCACCGTTGCTCTAATGACGCAAAGAAATGGCCTATTCTGCTTTGATTCAATTTAATCATTGATTTAAGTCCAGTCTAGTTTTTCAGTCACTACATTGCGTATTTTCAGGATTCTGGTCTAGGTTTGGGTTTCCTAACAGTCTGTCAGTCAGTCCTATTCCTACTTTAGAGTATACCCTGTTTTTAAATCAGTCCAATCCGGTTTAGACTTTTCCTGTTCACGTTTTTGCAACTTTCTCGAAAACTCTATTGCAGTTTGCCGGATTTGAATGTAGCCACTGTAGACGTTTTATCCAGGGAGCAAATGCCGACCAATCAGATCGAGAGGAGAGCCGACCCAGAAATCCAGAAAGATGGAGTGTGTGTGCGCACACATGTTCTAAACAGTAATAAAATATTCCCCGAGCTCTATATCAACAGACACTGCCTGTTTGAATTAATATGCGGCGCCACTTCTTCTACATACATTGACCCAAAAACAGCACAAGTTTCTTCTCGCTCGGCATCATAGACTTGCTCGGCATGGAACAGTGTTTTCTTCATCTGAAGTAATCACTGTTTAAATCTGTGCAAGCGGTGTGTGTAAAAGCTGAGTAGGATCCTGTCCAGACTCTAACTGATCCAACTTAACACACTGATGGTTGAACGTGTCAGTGCAGGTAAACGTTAAACAGAAACTTGAAAGTAGAGGTGATGCCGTGGATTCTGCGCGCAATTCAAACTATGTCGTGCAAACATGCTGTAACTCTTGTCATCAGTTTTTTTATCTTGTTGATCTCATGTTCCTGGTGTAATAAATATTTTTTTGCCTACTCTAATTTCTTTCTTTTTTTATATTCACTTGATGACTATTTGTCTTTCACACTCTGTCTTAATTAGACTCTTAATTTCTCTCTTTCTTTGTCTTTCTTACTTTTATCACTAAATGATTTTCTCTTAATGTCTTGTCTTTTGTTTTTTCATGCATCTTTTGCTATTTTTACTCCTTGCTTTTTTCTCCCTTTCCCACTTTGTGTCCTCCATTTTTTTATTTTTTTTGCTTCGGTTTCTCTCTCCTTTTCTCTCCCTCTCTCTCTCTCTCTCTCTCTCTCTCTCTCTCTCTCTCTCTCTCTCTCTCTCTCTGTCTCTTTATTTCTTTCTCTGTTTCTCCTTTTTCTTTTTTCTCTCTGTTCGTTGTTCTATCTCTCTCTTTCTTTCTATCTATCATTTTACTTAATATCTTTCTTTTCTCTATTTTTTTATTTTTCTCTTTGTTTTATTTATTTCTATTTTTTTCTCTTTCCCTTTCTCTCGCTCTTTCATTTTCCCTTTCCTCTATTTGTACCTTTATTACTTTGTCTGTTTTTTGTTTTTCTTTGTTATTTTTTCTACTGTCTTCATTTTTTTTCTTTCTTTGTTCATTGTTTTCTCTCTCTTGGTTTTTTTTTAAATATTTTTTACTTAATATTTTCCTTTTTCTGTTTTTTTTTTTTCTTTTTCGCTCTTAATCTTTTTTTCTTTCTATTTTTCTCTTTTTCCCTCTCTCTCGCTTTTATTTTTCAGTCTCGCTCTTTCTCTTTCTCTCTCTTTTTCTTTTTCTTTTTTATTCTCACTTTGACTTCCACATTCTCTCATTCAGTCATCATGGCTGTTTCTCTTGTGAAATGTACCATTGGAGATGGATTTTCCTCTTTCACTCCGTGTGAAGCCGTGGTTCTCTGGAGGTTGGTTGTTGTGCTGTTTCTGGGTCGTGCAGAAGGATTCAGGGTCTTGATTTTTTTCACACCGATCAGAGTTTCAGGGGGCGTTCGGCACGCACCAGTTTTCTTTGCATCTTCACGGCGCCTTCTCAGCCTTTGCATTCCTGCAGCATGTTGGCTTGTTTGAAAGCGACTCCTGCTGCATGGCTTTTATTCTGGATTAAAAGCACTTCCCCTCGAGCTCCAGGATTTGTGTGTTTGTCTCACCCACTGCTTCATATTTCACAACTGACGGCTAGAAAAACACGATCCACCATCAGCAACATTACAGAGGATGAAGACACAAAACGCACAATGCTTTACAGTTTCTCAGTTGTAAGGTTGTATATACATATATACAATACACAATCAAACATTATGCTCACACACACGCTGTCTGACAATAACTGCTCTAATTAAAAGTTATTAGAGACATTCATCCATAAAAGAAAATAAAAAAAAGTTGTTAAAGAATGTCGAACTCCCAAATTGTCCTTTTGCTTCGAGCTTTGTCTGTCTCTACGCTTTGATGTGAACACAAATGTAATGTAAACACAAATCAACAATCCCTTCAAAATATTCCTGGATAATTGCTCCTGACTTCTGATTGGCTACGCCATCATTGCTGACCAATCAAAACTAAGTTCTGCTTTGAGCATAGCGCTGAGGAAAAGCACTAAAACGAAACTGGGCCACTTCGGCTTCACGACAAAGCATCGGCTTCCAGTGCTGCGAAAATCCCAAGCAGTCATTTAAAATTTACCACAGCCATCGTATCTTTCATGTCAGTTGTGTAAAATTCCCTAGATGGTAAAATCATCAACATTATAGATCTTGGTGTCCAAGCTATGGAAGCCACCACCAAACTTACTGATATCTGGGTGAGTTGCCTGAGCTTGTTTGAATTGGAGCAAATTGAGACGCAGAGGATTGTGGGAGGGCAGTTCCACCGTTGAATGATGCTGTCCATATGCCTGCAGCCATGTTTCTCCATTGCTTTTTCTACATTTTTGCGTATTTCATTTCCTTCTTTTTTCTTCTCTCTGGTTTCGCTCACTTTCGCTCTTATCCTCTCACACAATTATTGTCACTTTATCTTTCTCTGTCCATCAGTTTCATTTTATTTCTCTCATCAGTTTTTTTCTCTTTTATCTCTAAAACTCTCATTCTCTTTCTCCCCCTCCCTCTCTGTATCCCTGCTCATCCCTTCTTTTTCTCTATATCACACTGTTCTCGTCTCCCTCTCCATGTTTTTTGCTTTTATGTCTCTCTTCCTTTCTTTTCATTTTCTTCTGCTCTCTCTCTCTCTCTCTCTCTCTCTCTCTCTCTCTCTCTC
>MU204188.1:4866875-4890339 GCA_017309775.1 Paedocypris sp. Pulau Singkep | reverse complement strand
CTCAACATCTTCATCTCTGCTGCCTCCATCTCTGCCTCCTGTCTCTTTCTCACTGCCACTGTCTCTAAGCCGTAGAGCATAGCTGGTCTCACCACTGTCTTGTACACCTTTCCCTTGAGTCTTGCTGACACTCTTCTGTCACACAACACTCCTGACACTTTCCTCCACCCGCTCCATCCTGCCTGCACTCGCCTCTTCAAATGTAATTTGTTACATTTAACAAATACAATTATTCAATTATTAAAATAAAAAAATATAATAATTGAAATATTAACTTTGTTAAAAGTTTATTATATGTGTTAGAGACACTTTAAACTCGTTGCAACGCTTTTTCCCGCCATTGAAGTTGTACGTCATTGATACTTATTATCTGCAGGGTTTATTGAATTGAATTGAAATTGAAAAATCCTTTATGTCTTATTGCCTAGTCTAAAGCATATTACAAAATAAAGCAAAAGTAATTACACTGCCATGGACGCTTTTGTTTTCCTTTAGCACCTATACATATATATAAATATAGTTTATTTATATAGTTTATTGTTTATTGTATATTTATATAGTTAAATCTTTCCAAAATTAAGAGAAAATTGCCGCTGTTAGGCTGAATTATCAGCGTGATTGCTTATATTTTCTATTTTAGAGCAAATTACAATATAAATGCATTTTTTGATCAGCGTCTTTCAAGACACCCAAGGACACTTTACAAGCAAAATTAGTTATACAACTAAAGTGCAAAAATGAGTTATATAAATATACATACAAATATTAACGACAAACTCATTTCCAACATCATCGTTCGTGACGCACATCATTCTCAACATGCGTCATAAACGGAATGCGTGCATTATTTATTCAAGCGCCATGGAGAATAATTTCTCTTCTCGTTTTCACTTCAAGTGAAGGAAGTATGGCGCAAGTTTCTGAGTTTATTAATGAAGTGACTTTATAATGCGCAAAACGGTGGCTACAGTCACGTCATACTCATTCATCTCTGCTGAGCTTGATCAGTTTCTATATTCATGGAAAAATAATGTGTGGGGACCTTTGGCCAGTCCACACAAACTTGAAGGCCGGATTGATGCTAAGGCGGCAATTTTAGGGCTGAATGGTGCGTCCCCACAATGATGTATATTCAAGTAAGTGTGTGTTAATTTAGCGTTAATTCTTCTCTTTTTTTATATCCTTTAGCTGTGCAGTGTGGGAACCCCGGGACTCCGGCTAACGGTCGAATTCTGCGCGTGTATGGCACATCCTTTTCGGACTCCATAGTTTACTCGTGCATGGACGGATATCGCTTGTCTGGTTCAGCTTCTCGACAGTGCCTGGCGAACGGAACCTGGTCCGGCGGCGAGCCCAACTGCACACGTGAGCACTCACACGCTAACTTTCTGGAAGCACGTGTGTCACGGACTGCAAATGCTTGACATTTTGGTGGCATCGATGCCGTCCATCATTCATTCGGTATTTCTCCCTGCTCCGTTTCCTAGTAGGTATTGACAATCGAACGGGAAAGATTTTCTTGAACAACCAGACGCCTTTTTGTAATTAGCTCAACATGGTTTAGCTGTTGTTCAGTTGTGGATTCTCATTAATATAAAGAGATTTAGTGCAGCCGCTGTCGGAGAAAAGCTCGGAATCAATCTGAGATTGAGGAATAATGCGAGATTGATGTGGAAGCGGTGGGATAATAATGAGCGAGGGAGTGAAGCCAAACCACATTACTCAAGGCCGTGTGATGATGGAGGTGGAATGGAGATGGAAAGGTGTTAAAGGTGAAGTCATTTCTCTACTGCACGAGGCCTGTTTCATTTTTTACACCTTCAGTTTTTCCCTATTTGGATGGACAGATAAACTCGTTTGTGTGAGAGAGAGTTTGAGCCTGTGTGTGTGTGTGTGTGTGTGTGTGTGTGTGTGTGTGTGTGTGTACACGTTTATATAACTCTGTTATTTTCGTTTCTGAATATTTGTGCCGGTGTGCTTTATTCACTCGCGCTTCTGACCTGTTTAGCAGGAAAACCCTCCAAATAATTACTGCTGCTCATTAATAATTTATTCTCATGCATATGTTAATGAGCCTTTTTAAGAAATGATCCAGGAAATCATAAATTGTTTCAATTATTTAGACTTCAAATTGTGAACATGTTTTGCTTGTTCTAGCTGATTTATTGATTCACCAAACCCAAAAGCAAGGAGGGATAAATAATCTAATAGTCATTTAATAATATGAAAATGTTTATGAATACTGTATATGATATGAATATTTTTACATTATGTCTGTTTATAGCATTTAAGCATTTATTTAATTTAACTACAATTTACTATTTATTAGTCATTTACTACAATGACTACAACTACAATTTTAAATATTACCAGTAATTATATTAATACATATTCTCTAAATTACAAACAAAAAATTTGATGCAAAAAACAAACTCTAAATTTGTACAAATCACACACACACATTGCTAGATTTTTGCATTGAAAGAACTTCATGCATTTTTTCAGAATCAAACACACATTTGGTGTTGCGAACACAACTCTCTGTTTCATTTTAGTTACTCAATCTTAGAAGAAACCCAGAATAAAACTGAAGTTCAGCCTGTTTCTGTGTTGATTTCTCTCTGAAAGTGTCTGTTGTGCTCGGCAGTGATCAGTTGTGGGGACCCGGGCATTCCCGCCAGTGGCCTGAGGCTCGGAGAGGATTTTACCGTCGGCCAGAACGTGACCTACTCGTGCCAGCCGGGTTTCCTGATGGAGAACGCCAGCTCTGCCACCCGCTCCTGCACCCTCAACGCCACCTGGAGTAATGTCTTACCTTCCTGCCGAGGTAAAGTATTAAACCATGACAGGATCAATGAAGTCAGACAAGCATGGCGTGTTGGTTTCTCACAAATCCAGTCATTTTATTTAAAAAATTAAGTTTCCAAAAATTATATAAAAAAACAATTTATTATTATTATTATTATTAATATTATTATTTAAATGATTAATATGTCTATTATTTTAATAATATTATTTTTATATTATTATTATTATTATTATTATTATTATTATTGATTATATTTTATGCTCTCCTGATTCTTGTTAAATTTTTCTTCATATTTGTATAGAACATTTGTTTTATGCTTTTTAAGTGTTATTGTAGTACAGTAAGTGTTACACACCTCACCAGTCATGCAATGAACTCAATTACCCAGAATTCCCAAGTCGGTTTTGTGTTTGTCCATGTCATTTGTTTTCTGTATTTTATTAACTATTATTTCAGTCAAAAAACTGTTATTTTTTACTTAAAGGTCTATTAAAATTCACCAATACACATGTAAATACAAATGCTTATTACCGTTTGCTATTATAAACACACACATACACACACACACACACATAAATAAATAAATAGGCAGAAAATACAGATTAAAGCATATTTTACTGGTTAACATTCCTACTGGAAAGTATTACTCATACTTTCGCCTCGTTTTTGCGCTGCAAATTTTATTTTATTTATTCTATTTTTTTTTTTTTTATCAGAGTTTTCGGTGTTTTGTATTCAGAATGCTACTTCTAGCCGCTTTTATGACATTTAATGATTTTATTTTTTTTTTTTTGGCCTGGATCTGAACGTTCTCACTTCCCTTTACAAATCTCTAAGAGGAAACGTCCTCGAGTGCTGCTAAAAGAGCAGGTTTTCTCGTCTCTACATTCTCATTAAACTGTTAGTCCTTGACGGATATCAACAAAAACACCCAAGATCTGCTTCATTTTCGACTCTGTTTTCACACGCGTGTTAAAGGAATTTGCAAGAATCTCACTCATTAAAATTCTTTGACTAAACAAGAGGGTGAAATTGCTTTTCGAGGTCCTGCTGAGAAACATCAATGCGCCGTCCTAATAGAGCGTAATGCAGAGGCATTAGAAAGCCACGAGTGGTCCGCGGAGTGGGCGAGAGTGGGCCGGACCCTCAGGCGCCTCACTTCCTGTCAGTCCCGAGGTCTCCTCTCTCTCTCTCGCTCTCTCTTTCTTTCTCCTTCATTGCTCCGGCTCCACAGAGCCTGACAGCGCAGCTGAAGACTGACAGCGACCTGTTTGAGATCGGGATTCCAGGCACATTCCGCCACACGCTTGGGAACGAATGTCTGGAAGTTTTCATGGAATGAGACATTTTGATGCCGGGAGATGTAATGGGACATTTTTGTGAGGAAATTAGAACTCACCCCAGAAGAATCCACACGGCTCAGAACAGAAGTGTGTGTGTGTGTGTGTGTGTGTGGGTGTGTGGGTGTGTGTGTGTGTGTGAGTGTGTCTGAGGAATAAGTCACACAACTGAACGTTTCTGTCTGACTATAACTATGACTATATTGAGTCTTTATATTCGTCTGTCTGTCTATTTGTCCATCTTTCTATCTCTGTATCTGTCTGTTTTTTTATATTTGTCTGATTGTTTATGGTTATGTATGTATTGGCCTGGTTTTGCATCACCAGTTCTTCTGAGCATTTTGCGAAAAGTTCAAAATCTAATGGATAACGAGTACGCTACTGCCACCTAGTGCATTTACACTTTATTTTTGTTGTGGTTTATTTTTTATTATGGTCGTCTTCAATTGAAAGATATCACCATTAGCCAGTGCTTTCAAAAGTAATCACATTCATTATTCTTATAATTAGATACTACGGATAAAAAAATATTTCTGTGGAAGTAAAACCATTGACTTTTACTGTTTGATAACTACTTGAAGTATAAAAGTAAAAGTAATGCAAGGGAAAATTTTCTATTTTAATGGATGTAGGAATAAGCTGTTGTCGTAAAATGTTGCCGTATAGAATTACCACACATTGATAAATAATGCCTTTTTTTACAATGTTAAACCATTTAAGTGTTCTAATGATGACAAGTATTGTAATGGTGAAAAGCTCACACTTCAGAAGCTTGTCATCAATGATTTTTTTGGAGTGATGTAGCAAAATAACGTACATTAACAAGCACAGAACATTTTTCAGTTAAAACATTTTGAAATGTTTACATTTTTAAAATGTAAGGGGTATAAAATGTTGATAATTTGAACAACAAATTTAAGAAGAAATTTAAAAAATGAAAAAAGTATTAATCAAGTGAAGTATTGATAAGTCAAAGTTCTACTTAAGTAACAAAGTATTTTTACTTTATTAATTGACACCTCTGATATTAGTGTAACGTCATGACCCCTTATTCTAAAATTGCTGAATAGTTGTTTGATCAGAAATAAAAGAGCCACATGTGACACCTTCAAGTGCCGGATGTGGCCCGCGGGCCGCTGGTTGAGGATCACTGCTTATATCCGTACAGCATTGACCGTTCCAGATCTTCTGTGCGAACTCAAACACTTCTTTTTTTCCTCACAGTCTGTGTGAGTCTTTAAATCTGACAAGCGAGCCTCAAAACTCTTTCCGAGTGATATTCCTTCATCACAATTCAGTGCACTTAGAGCGTCTCCGTACAGCTCAGCCCACCGCACCGCCGATCTATTATACATTAAACATCCTGCGTGTCCGGGAGAGCTTTCCATCATCGAGGTCAGTGGCAGCTAAACTTCCAGTCAGAAGCATCTGTGGCGCGTTTGACTGTGATGGGGTCGGACAGCACCGGAGTCTGGAATGATATTTACTGAAGCATCGGAGCTCTAAGCCGCGGGCTTAAAGCCGCTTCACTTTTCTCGGCAGGGATATTCCGCATCATCTACAGAACTGTGAGCGTCTCTCCAGCTCTCCGTCATATTGAGAAGCGGCTTTCAGCAGGATCACTTCAACTGAGAAGTCACGTTAAAGTCGTCTTCCGTTTAAATTCATCATCGATAATCGCTGTTACAGTTAGATAAGTCATACTTTATCATTTAAAAAATTAAAAGAGCCACATGCAATTGTGTAATGTTATGTCACATGTAATGTAAATTAATAATTGTGTAACATATACCATTTTTAGCTGGCTTGCTATTTGTGTGTGTGTGTGTGTGTGTGTGTGTGTGTGTGTGTGTGTGTGATTGTGAAACTGTGTGCCTGTGTAAATAGATGTTTGTTTTTGTGTGATGGATGGTTTGTGTAGTCGTGTGTACCTAACTGTGTCTGAACGTGTGTGTGTGTGTGTGTAGGAGTAGTATTGATGTTTTCAGACTAGGTCCGTGCTGTCGTGGGTTTGTGAGAGAGATTGGCGCTTTACTGACTGGTTCCGTCTTCTTGTGTTGTTCGGACCCGCTACACCACACCTCCGTGCGCAAACATGCCAGAATTCCAGCCCACGTCTTTCCCATCTGCTTCCGACACGTTTCTTTATAATTGTGATTTGAAATTAAAAGCTTTTCTTCGGTTTTGCTTTTGTTGTTCCTCAATTCAAGGCCATTTACAGTTATTTAAAGATCAATGTGCCCTAGAAAAAAAAATGCACACATTTACCCATAATGCACCTGGAACCTCAAAGGTAAAGACAGTTGTGGTATATTAATTCCATTCGTCTCATTTGTAAACTGCTTTTCCATTTCTGGGTCACGGGGAGCTGGAGCCAACCCCACACTTTTTTCCCCCTAATTCGCATAGCGACTTTGCGTTGATCTCGAACTAAGAAGAGAACTAAATAAATAAACGTGAACTTGATCTCTGGGCCAAAGGCAGGAAGGCGGGACAAACGTCCTGGCCGAGTGGCTGACCAATCACTGAGCAGGACACACTTTCACACTTTTCTCTTCAGTTCTCCTGAATGTTTTAGACTGGAGACCCAGAGGAAATCCACCAGTGCCGAAGCAGGCAGAACCGACTGGTCACATGTTCTCTGTCTGTTCCAGCTGTGACCTGCCCAGCTCCGCCCACCATCTCTAACGGACAGGTGGAGGGTTCAGTGTTCCAGTGGGGCATCAGCGTGAGCTTCCAATGCTTGACGGGATATGAACTTTCCTTCCCTGCCGTCCTCACCTGTGTGGCCAACGGATCCTGGAGCGGAGAAGTTCCTCTGTGTCTGCGTGAGTCTTCATACTAATGCCATAGCTAAAACTGGGACGTAGGGCTGGGTGATTATGCCAAAAATCTAAATTTTAATTGATTAATTGCGATTAATTGAACATTTTAACACTATTACAATTAATGAACGATTATTTTTGCTCTAAAAGTTCTCTTACAAGTTTTGTACCTTTGAAAACCACCCACTCAAACAATCACTTTATTTGTCAAAAGAAGTAAAAAATAAATAACTTGCACATTTGGGATCAGAATAAATTATTTTAAATATTTTATTTATTAAATGGAAAACGAGCTGTTATCTTCTAAATAAAATAAGTTTTATTATTTATAACAATGTATAGTTCATAGTAAGATATATCATGTGCATTTCTTGCATCTTTTGTAAACAAGTGTTTTAATATGCAATTTATCTCCTCACTGTATTGCCATCACCTCAATTTCCTATCAATGTAAACAACAGATTGTCGTAATGAAAAACAAACTCTTTTAAATACGGTTGCATGAGGTGATCTTGTCATGTCACTATATAAAAATGAATTTACTCTTCAGTTCTTCCTCTGAAGCGCGAGTTCGTTTAACCCTTTCATGTTTCTACTCGGACTGAAAAGGACTCTACTCTGACCAGGAGCTGCACATTTGTTGCGTTACATTTGTGCGTCACAACTGTTTTCCTGCAGTATCTACACTCGACTTCATTTTGTTCCGTCTTCCTTCCTGACACCAAAATATATCCAAGCGACCACGCTTTTTTTCAAGTCAAGCTGCTCATTCACTCCATGAGCGAAGCAGAGTCACATGACTCCACATCTGAAGGTTTTCTTAAAGGGAAAGTTATCAAAATAATCGACCTGACAAAATGGGAACGATTGTAAGTTCTGAAATTAGATTTCAAATATTTTTCGATTAATCGCCCAGCCCTAGTGTGACAAGTGACGATCTGATGTCGGAATCGGGATTTGTGACCATTAACGCCCTTTTTTAAATAATTCGCGATTGGCGATTCTAAATCCGAATCGAGTCTGTCATGACGTGAGCGACACAAAATTGATTTTAAACCGCTCATCCTGTTTGTGTTGTGGCTGTTAATGCTATTCAGAATGTAGAACCCTGCGGGTTAAGATGCTCAATCCATGTGTTTTGTTTTAATTGTGACTGTTTAATTAAAATGATTACATTAGGAATCTGTCTAGAGGTGACGAGTGGCATGCACGACTCGTAAATCACCTGGTTTAAGAAAATGTTCTTATACGTATCCGATAGTTAAACCTTGAGCTAATTTTATTTCACTGAATTCGAACTTTCGATTTTCAGTTTCATTTAATCAGAATCAGGTCGGAAAAAAATACGCTAAAAATGTTACTCTGTCAGAGCTCATTAGACGGTCTTTTTTTGCATCTCCAGTTGGTCAGTCCAATGTGGAACTGTCCTGAGGTCAGTCACATGACATAATTCTTGCTGCAAATTCTTTTTTTTTCTTTCTTTCTTTCATTCAAACTTTCTTTTTTTCTTCTTTTTTTCATTATTTATTTTATCTTTTTTTCTTCTTATTCATTCTATCACTGTTCCTCTTTGTTTATATCTTTCTATCTCTATTCTCTCTCTTTTGTGTTCTACTTGAAGCATACCTCTCACACTTGTTTTGTTTCTTTCGCTTTTTTCTAAACCCATTCTTTCTATCTCTGTACCTTTCTCACTATCTCTCTTTTTTCTAACACTCTTTTTTCTTTCTCTGTTGCCTTCATATTTAGGAATTAATTCTGGATAGATTTATTTCATTTCTCTCTCTTTAGGACCCAAGTTCTAACATTCCTTTTTAAACATCTATTCTTAAATTTTTTTTATGAAGAATTATATCTCCATCTCGATTTACTTGCATTCTCCCTAACCCTCACATCTCTCTTTTTCTAGTGTCAATTTTTTCTCTCTCATTAGGAAATGCATATTTTTTTTGCATTCTCATTCATATTTCCTTTATGTAATGTTCCTCCCTCTTTCACTTTGTACAAGAAACATATATCTCTCTCTCTCCCTCCCTCCCTCTCTTTTTAAACATGCCATAAGGTATTTAGTTTTTCATATGTATGTCTATATAAATGCTTTGTTGCTGCTGCTGTTGTTGCAGGTCAAATGCCGCTATTCTGTAAAACGAGATGAAAAGAGTAATTTTCAGTGGAATAACCCCCCCCTCTGAATATTTCTCCCGCTTATTACTGCTTTTACTTGAATAGGCTTTTTGCACCTTTTTCTCATCAAGATGCAAAAAGGTTTTGCTTTTCATAATCTATAACCGACAACCCCGGTGATCTATAAAGAAAAGCAATTTTTCTAAACAGCAGTGTGTCACCGGAAGAGCGTGTAATTAGCATTTTCTATTTCAGACAACTACACGCTCTTTTTTTCATTCATGAATACAGTTATTCATGCATCAATATTTTCCTGCCAGTCAAAACAAGACAATATTTATGCATGTGTTTATGTGTATATATTTATTTATAAATAATTTTAAATATATTTCATCCCATCTAATACTATAGGTGATATCATTCATTCATTCATCTTCTACCGCTTCATCCTTTTACAGGGTCGCGGGGAGCTGGCGCCTAATATAGGTGATATGTAATATAAATAATATAGTAGAATATAATAATATTTGTATAATATCATTATATATGATTACATATTTAAGTAATATTTAATATATTATATAATATATTTTATATGCAAGCTGTTATAGAATTATATAACATAAATATTTACTTTTGTAATGTAAAAAATATATGTATAAATATACATGTGTGTATTAACAACAGTAGAAACGACAATTTGTTGCACACTTACTTTAAATACTGTATATATATACTTTAAATACAGTATATATGTGCTGTGTATTTTTATTATTGTTTTTATTTTGTTTTTTTATTATTATATATGATTATTTGGTCATACAGAAGTCCCTCTGTCTCCGTGTGTGTGGTCAGGTGTCGAGCTTCACATTTCGCTTTTGTTATGTTCTGTTTATTGATTCTCTACAGCTTTGTATTATTCATCTAGAATCTTTTTTTCTGACCCAGGGGCCGGGCTGTGTCCTCTGTTTCTGATTATTATGCATAACCTGCCATAGCCTTGAGCTGTTGAAACCTTTTTTCTTAGAAAGAAGGAACAACATTTTTTGAGCGTTGAGAATGTGCTTGTGCCCCATGAGAGATTCATCACAGATTCTGTCGTCGTTGTGCCACGTTTGGGCCGCGAGACCCACGGCTGCGTGTTGAATATAGAACGACAATGTTCTACCTTTGGACAATTTGCATCTTTACACATCAGTGGCTTGTCACATTATTTATGGGGACAATACATCCTTTTTAATATATTTGTTTCTTTGTTTTAAAATAAACTTTACTTTTTGTAGTTTTTACTTTAGTTTTTATGGGTGAATGTGTGTGGAAGGTGGGGTGTATGTGTGTGTTGTATAATTATTATTATAATCGTTTTTTTTCCAGAATCAGAATTAGTTTGAATTTTTGATATATTAACACATTAACAAACAGTTGTTTTCTTTTTTCAGTTTTTAATAATATATAGTATATATTTAACTCAATTTGTAAATCTAAAATGTTTTGTGTTTTAGCAGAAAATATATACCGTATTTTCGTGAATATAAGCACCACTTTTTTCTAATTTTAGAAGCTCAAAAACTTGAAGTATACTTATATTCCCCAATTAAAAAAATTCACATAAATATAAGCGCCCGTTTTTTCACATTTTGTGTCAGGAGCACTAGCAAATAAATTGCGCCTGAAAAATCAAGGGGATGCTTATAATAGATATAATTTACACTTGGAGAGACTTGAGTTTATTGTGCTTAAGTTTTATTTCCTTCCCAAGACTCCTTTAGATTGTCTTGTGGTAAAACTCCTTATAGTTGGGCGCAGCTAAATAATGAAAGCATCAATCTCGTTCTCGTTGACACACACATCCATTTTTGTAGAGCAGCTGCAGGAAGCTTCTGGATCAAGACGAAATGAAATACGTACATCGTAATGCAGGCTGAAGTTTAGGAATGTGCCCGAAATTTCCTCCTCATCTCCAGAGCAGCGAAGACTGACGTGCCGGATAAATAATTGACTTTTCTTCTACACTGAACTCGTTCTGACCAGCGCGCCGCATGTATTTTTAAGCAGACGCTTCTCCTTCACACTCAACACGTGCCCTTTGAGTTTGTCAGCAATGTCGGAAAAGCGAAGGGATTAATCATTCAGAAAACAAGCAGATCGGAGGAAATTTTCCTCGACAGTAGCCTTTGTTGAGATTAAGTGTCATTTAAAAGGAGCTTTGGATGATACAATTTTACTCGGGTATTATCAAATTATATGTGTGTATATATATATATATTATATATATATTATATATACAGTATTTACTTGCACTTCCATGAACAAATTAATCTGGGTTAATCGAAAATAATTGCAAAAAAATAACTATACTTTTGACTTTACATAATGTCAAAAAGTACATCTAAACAAATTAAATAGTTCAATATTCAAGTTTTTCAAAAATGAATCTATGACCTATCTTGAAAGTAAGACCTACAGTAGTGCATAAACCAGCATGGGACAGAAATAGGAAGAACTAATGTAAAACTGTGAAAGCTAAAATGAACTTTAAAAGCAAACCTATTTCTAGAACCTAACCCATATTTTTGTTTGAATCTGAACAAAGGAGATAAATTGTCTGTAAATAGTGTATTGTTTTATTACAGGAGTGCATAAACCGGCATGGCACAGTAATAGGAAGAACTAATGTAAAATTGTGAAAGCAAAAAATGAATATTAAAAACAAACCTACTTCTAGTACCTAACCCATATTTTGGTTTCAATCTGGACAAAGTAGATAAATCTGTAAATAGTGTAATAATGTATTAAATAGTGTATCCATAGTGTATTGTTAATTTTACTGTATAATTATCTACATTATAAGCACATCACATGGAAGATTTTTTCATGGGGCAATAAATAATAATACTAATAATAATAATAATTGAACCTTTATTAGTCCCTCAGTGGGGAAATTTTTTCTCTGCATTTAACCCATCCGATCAGACGGGTTTGATTCACAACGGCCTTTACACTAATTCTTCACTATTTCATCAGCCAAGTTCTGCGGTGACCCCGGGACCCCGGCTCATGTCAGACGAGACGGCCAGAGCTTCATTTTTAAATCGGAGGTGGTCTACAGCTGCAGCGCCCCCTATGTCCTGGTGGGCTCATCTACACGGGTGTGTCAGGCCGACGGCACCTGGAGTGGATCTCAACCGTGCTGCATAGGCAAGACTCACACACACATGCAAGAAAATATCAAATATACACACACACATGCACAAAATATTTTTATCATATTTACATGAATAAAAGCACCCCCCCCTTCATTTTTTCCAAGCACAAAAAATAATAATAAACCTAACTTGTGACTCGTATCAACCCTGGGCAGAAAACCGAGCTTTTTGATTGTGTTGGTTCCCTGGTATCGACTTTTTGTCTGTGTTCTTTGTTTTTTACTGTTGACTTCTTTCTTTTGCTGATTTACCGGATGCTCTGTCTGCTCCAATATTAATAATTTTTTTTGTTCTAACAGGTTATTTAGCACCAGCTAAGTGTTGCTGTGGGACTAATATTTCTTTATTTCTGTTATTGAGCTAATAAATAAAATGTAAAATTCCATTTATTTGTAATTGCTCCTGAAATATGGAGCTTATTACAAATATGAGCGCTTATTTTCACATACATATTTGAACATATTGATGATTTTAAGCCACTTCCAAAATGTTTGATCTGCTAAAAACGGTATTTATTTTTTTTTATAAATGTATTTATTTATTTATTTATTAGTTATAATACAATTATATAATATACTTTTAGACAATTAATAGTTGTATACAATCCGTCTCAACAGTTTTCAACTATTATTTCAACTATTACAAGTATACAACTCGAAATGGGTTGAAGTGATTGATTCAGTATCTGACTTTGTCATTCTGAAAAGAGCAAATTCTTCCGTAAAAGAGACAGGAGGATGGGAGCAAATGGTCTTCCAGAACTTGGACAAATCTTTCCAAGCATGCATCAGGCTTGTGAACTGGGCGCCGATAACGTCTTGAGTTGCTTTTGTCCTTTTCGGTCTGAATGACACGACGTCCCAGTTTTCCAAAAAGTTTGGATTCTTCTGATCTCAGAATAGTTTTTTTCTTGCCACAGTCCATTTTAAATAATCCAGAGAAAATGCATGCGCTTCTGGATCATTCTAAAATCTGGATCTTTTGAGAGTTTTATTGGCAAATGGCATGATGAATTGTGTTCACAGACAATATTTTCTGGAACTTTTTCTGGACCATCTTGTGATTTTTATTACAGCAGTATTTCAGTATGTGACAATGAGATGTGTGGGATGATGAAGGGCCAGAAGATCACGAAGATCACATGCATAACCCTACTCTCCACTGAAGATGATAATAATCTCAAACTCTTTGTAATTTCCTTTTGAGAAACTCTCCTCTGATATTGCTCCAGCTAAGTCTCCAGGCTTCTTTTGGGGGAATCGCTAATCTTCATCCCATCTCGAAGTCTGAGAGCTTCTGCCACTCTGAGATGCTCTTTTAATATTCAATCATGTTGCAAATTGACCTAATAAGTTGCAAATTGGTCATCCAGATGTTTCCCATTAACACATTTCGAACTTCTCTGGTCTTTTATCTCTTCCTGTTCCATTTTTTGGGGAATTTGTAGCTCCAATAGACACGAAGTTTCAAAACGTATCACTTTCAACAATTTGACTTCTGCTGTGCATAAAAAAATAAGTTCATGAGATTTGTATATTTTGGCATTCAATTTTATTAACATTGCGTACATGGTTTAAATGTTTAAAAACAAGTTTGTATCTTCCACCAAAAATAAATTTTATAATAACCTGAATGCTTTTTTTCCCTCAATGCCTGTTATATTTCTTTAGAACCAACTAGAACATCATGCTCAAATCCAGGAACTCCAGAGTACGGCTCCATGAACAACAGCCTGGGCTTTAAGGTGAGAGAAGGCCGACTCTGTCTCTTAAATGAAAGCCATCAGATATAAGCCAGTTCAAAAGACCAATTTCTGTCACTTGTGGGCGCTTTTATCTTCGCAAGTGCGAAAACGACGCTTTTTATCTTTGTGCGAGTGAGAAAACGGCCCTTTAAAAGGCTACAAAGTGATGTTTGATGCACCTGTTCAGAATAGAGAAACGCTTTCTCCATCACTGGTGAAGCTGAGGGACGTTCTCCTAGTTGAGAATACTGCCGCTGTTGGTTGAGACCCTCGTTTGAGTCTCTCGTGAGCTATTGTCGTCTTTCAGGACTCTTCGGGCTTTGTGAGCACAATCCGGTCATTGTCATCTTGATTCATCAAAATTCTTCTGAAGAGCCTCGACAGTTTCAGGAGACGCGAATGCTTCTGGCTTTTATTATTGTGCGATAGATCTTCTCACATTCAAAGTTAGTCAAAGAATTTTTTAAAGATGTGTAAAAGATGTGATATAAATGAATTAGATAAGCAAAAATGTCTTGTGTCTTTTAAGCGTAAAGGAAGAAATCCAGTTGGGTACTTTGTTTTGTGATTTATTTGTCACAATTGGTTATTTCCTCAGCAAATGATACAATAGCATTTTTTGAAAAGTCGGTATTATTATGAACCATTTGAAAAATAAGGTTTGAAGCACAGAAGTGGCAGAACTTTTGATTAGATATGCATCAACAAATGAGATTTGTGGGCGGGGCCCTGAAACAATCTGGTCAACTCTGTGACTTGATTTGTTTTATTAGATTTTGCACACAGTGACTCACAAAAATAAGCTTGACATAGCATTAACACTTCAACACTGAAGCAAAAGTACATGATACACTGTTTAAATATACAGATTTATGAATTAGATATACACAGCATGGTAATAAATTCTTAATTTGTTTGTGATGGTGTATCATCTTAAAAGCAGAATGTAAAAAACATTTTAAACATTTTTTGTGTCTGTAAATGTTTTTCTTCCAAATAGTCAAATTTTATCAAATGTTGTCAGATTCATTTTAAAGCTGGTTTGACATCAGGTTTGAAATCCAGTCTTTTATTCTTCCAGTCGCCTTCACTGCTCTTTGTGCAGTAAACGTAGAGTTAGAGTTGAGATTGTACGTGACGTGGCTTCTCTGGCGTGAAGAGAGCGAGCGGTGCTGATGGACGTTTCCTGGTTGTGTGTGCTTCAGGTGGGCAGCACTGTGAAGTTCCTCTGTCAGAACAGCTACTTAATACTGGGCTCCACCACACGGACCTGCCAGCCGGATCTGACCTGGAGCGGCACTCAGCCGGAGTGTGTCCGTGAGTCACACACACTTTCTCACTCACTAAAACTCACGGTGAAACAGATTAACACTCTTTCTCACACACTGAACTACACACACAATCACACCGAAACACACTAACACTCTCTCTCTCACACAAACACGCACACACCCACACTGAAACGGACTAACATTCTCTCTCTCTCTCTCTCTCTCTCTCTCTCTCTCTCTCTCTCTCACACACACACACACAATCACACTAAGCCACACACACACAATCACACTGAAACAGACTAACACTCTGAAACACACACTACAAGAAAACACACACTAACTCACATGCAAACTCACAGTCAAGCACAAACTAACAAACACAACTCACACTAAAAACAGGCACACTCATGGACACACATATAGACTCATAATCAAACGCACCTACACAAACGTATTCTCAAGCATTTACACATACTCACACAGACGATCACACACACACACACACACACACACTCACACACACCACTCACTAACACACACTCACACAGAACCAGACTCATTCAGAAACAAACACATTCACAAGCAAACATACAAACACACACACACACATACAAACTCAGATTCAAACAAACACGCACACATACACACACACACACACACACCAACAAACTCATAATGAAACTCTCACACACAAGAAACAAACGCACACTAACTCACATGCAAACTCATAATCAAGCACATGCACACACACACACACACACACACACACACACACACACACACACAAAAGCTCACAAAGGCAACACAATATAATAGACACACGCAGGTTCATAATCAAACACATCCACAAACACACAAAAAAATCAATACATATTTCTATATATTTATCTGCCACAAAACTACTGTACATATCACAGTATTCATGTCATCATACGTAATATATCCACATCTAAATTATTATTTATTCACACGTGTATTTAGAAGATAATGAAATGATTATTTATGTTAATAATTCATCCATGTGAATGTATTTAAATTGAATAATTGTTTAATCAGACAATGCTTTAATCAACAATCATTTAAACGGATGTCCCTATTGATTTTCTGTTTTATTTAGGTTCACTATTCATTAGTTATAAAAAGTAAATCTACAAAAACAATTTCTAACAACTTTCTATTAAAACAGACAATAAACAGTTTTCTGTAGTGATTTACAATATTACATTGCATTACTTGCATGATGATGTACGTTATTACATTATTCATTACTTATAAGTAGTAAAACTTGACTTTACTTTACAATGTTTCTTACTTCCTGTTCAAATAGAGATTACGCTGTATTGTCTGCAGTGTTTTAGTGATTTCCAGGTTGTTCTTCTCTTTTTCAGCCCACTCCTGTAAGCAACCAAAGACCCCGCCGCACGCTGACGTGTTGGCCATGGACCTGCCGTCTTTCGGCTTCACGCTGCTGTACTCCTGCCAGCCTGGGTTCATCCTCACCGGCGGCTCCGAGCACCGGGCCTGTCGCCCCGACGGATCCTGGACCGGCAAAGTGCCCGTGTGCAGAGGTAGCGCCGCCTCGTCTCGTCCCGTCTCCAGCTCAGACGCTCCGCGAGACGTCATGCGTGAAATGTGATGTGGTGTGGTGTGTTTCAGCCGGATCCAAAGCTGCAGAGAAGATTGTGACGTCTGTGCACGGGACGCCAGGCCCCAGAATCAATGGTGAGTGTTTCCTGAGCCGCGCCCAGCGTCCCGAAAGATCAGCCGTGTGATTTATTGCTTTATTTGCTCTTCATTCACAAGTGGATTATTATAACTTTACTCTTAGGCTTGTTGTTATTGTTTTCTCTTTATAACACTTTTGAGTAACTACATTTTGATAATTTTGAATAGTGTTTTTGAGTTAGTAGCTGTGTTTGTGTGTGTCCCTTCATTTACACATTTATTTTTATGAATATAATTATATGTAAATTAATATAACGTTTCTTTAGTACTTGTTTTTCAGTTTTGAAATTGTTAAAATGCCCTGTATAAAAACATTTTAATGCCTCAATAATGAACATTACATTTTATGCAAGTGTATATGTGAGTGAGTAAGTATGAATGTGTGTAAATGAGTATGAGTGTGTGTAAGTGAGTGAGTGAGTATGAGTTTGTAAATGAGTGAGTGAGTGCGTGAGTGTGTAATTGAGTGAGTGAGTGAGTATGAGTGTGTGTGTAAATGAGTGAGAATGAGTGAGGGAGTGAGAATGAGTGTGTGTAAATGAGTGAGTGAGTGAGTATGAGTGTGTGTAAATGAGTGAGTGAGTGTAAATGAGTGAGTGAGTGAGTGAGTGAGTATGAGTGTGTGTAAATGAGTGAGTATGAGTGTGTGTAAATGAGTCAGTGAGTGAATATGAGTGTGAGGTGAGTGAGTGAATAAAAAATATTATTGCGGAAATCCTATTTAGTAACATCTTTAGAACCACGGGATAATATTTCTCGATTCTTGTTTGTTTTTAAATAGTCTTTATACCATTCGTCCACACAGTAAATGTATTTGCGAATGTGCTTATCTGCTCCAAAAGTTTGATAGTTTTCCTTTTTAACAACTGTGTTTTAACAACTCAAGCCAAGCAGGCGTGAAGAGTGTGAGGTGCTAATTGTACTTTTCACCTGACGCGGTCAATGTTCTCCGTTTCAGTGCCCGATGACGTCTTTGCGCCCACGTACGTGTGGAAAGGTTCCTTCCAGTTTAAAGGAGCCAAGCAGCCCATGACTTTGACAATCACTAGCTTTAACGCAACAACCGGGAAAGTCAACGTGACTTTAAGGAACAAGCACTCAGAGCTGCTGTTGTCAGGTGATACGCCGCAATCTCGCCACGACACTAAAAACAGCTTTCAGACGACTAGTCGCCATTAATCTCAGGCTCTCGGCAGACGCTGTCAGGTGGTAAACTGAGCTGTTGCACATTCTATCAGTCCTGATATTTTGATCCTTAAGTTCATTTATTTTCACTAGCTTCCGTTTCTGGATCCTGAGGAGCTGGGATCTCTGGGCCATCAAACCAATAAATAATTGATTAAAACCATTTTAACATGCAGAAATACAGTATTATATACAGTTAAAATATTATCTCGAAAATATCTCGATTCCACCGGCCCCCCAATCTTAATCCAGTATTTATACGATTACGTATAAATTAGTGATACGAGCTAAACTCGTCTGATGTGGAGATAACACGCACTCCAGTGTTTCTATGGGATCAAACTGGTGCCAAAAAGAGTTTTGCGCAAGCAACCTGGTTTGCGTACGCACGTGCGCTTGGCTCATTTTCAGTGAGTGCAGTGTATAGCAGCGTGCGCACGTATTTTCACACTTGCTTGCAAATCTCCTCTGCTTGAGTAATAATCGACTTTTTTGACTCCTTGCTCTGATTGCATTATTTTTCCTTACATTTTTTTTTACATTTAAGGCAAAGAGTAACACGTGTTATTCTATTGATGTTTGACAACCTGATATTCAGGGTTAAAACTTTAAAATACAAAAAAATACCCCAATCTTGATCTTTATTTTAAGCAAAAAAAAAATTGTGATTCTCGTGGTATCCAGAATTGTGCAGTTTTATATGTGACTATTAAAATCTCTAGTCACAGGGAATACTATCCCTGAATGGACCCAGAAGCCATTGGGACATCCCTTTGGTGATTACTTTACTGTGTTTTACAGTCATTTAGCAGACGCTTTTATCCAAAGCGACTTACATTTCACTACAATTTTCACAATTCAACAAATTCCTGGTTTCCCTGGGAATCGAAGGCATGATTTGGTGTTTCAAACATCAGCGCTCTAGAAACTGAGCTCTTTAATTTAATAAATACTCAGTTTTAAATTTTTTACGGTTCTTCCAGGTGTTTACAAGAGTGGAGATGCTCAGCTGACCCTGCATCTGTACCACATGACCACTCTAGTGAAGAACACGTACAGCACCGTCACCGAAGAGACCCTCATCATGGACGGATTCGTGAGTCATTTCACTTTTCTGGAGCGACAACTGTAAAAACTACACCAGGAAAAATCTAAATTTAATGAGGAGGTCTCACAAGCAATAGACCAATAGAAATGCATCGGTCACTGTTGTCCTGCAGGTTTCTGCGGACCACGAGGGAAACACATACTTGTTTCAAGGCTTCATTCAGCACAGAGACTACGGGCCGTTTGGACTACAGAGACAAGGTCAGCTCTGGAAACTTCTTCCTGTTTATCTGTCTCACTCTATTTGTTAATCCTTCCTCTTTCTATAGGCGTACAGTATAAATACACATACCTATTTAACATGATTATACAATTCTTTTTCAATCTCTTGTAAATCAAACATCATGTGTCTTTGAATAATATCCATGTAGGTACAGAAACTTCATCACTTCATAATGTGTTTGTGCATGGCTCAGGTCTGATCGTAGTGGAGCCCACCCGGACCCCTGAGATTCCACCGCGAACCAACAGCAGCTCTGTGGCCGTTGCGATTCTTGTGCCTTTCTTTGCCCTGATTTTTGCAGGCTTTGGGTTTTATCTCTATAAACAAAGGTAAGTGTAGTCAATGTTCAACACACATTTATTCTCGGCAAACGTTCGGAATTCGTATTCAAATTGGCAATGTTTGATAAGCTCCGCCTTCTCACTTCTCACAATGTTTTCCACACAGCAGCTATAGAACAAATGGTCTTTTTCTGATGGATGAGTGAGTGATGGATGGATAGATGGATTTATGAGTGAGTGATGAATGGATGAATGGACGGATGGATGAATAGATGAGTGTGATGGATGGATGTATGGATGGAGATTGATAGATGATTGAGTGATGAATGAATGGATGGATTTACAAGTGAGTTTTTATAGATGAATGGATGATTGATACATCGATGAGTGAGTGAGTGAGAGTGATGAATGCATAGATGGATTTATTGATGAGTGAGCGATGGACATGCATAGATGGATTTATTGATGAGTGAGCGATGGACAGTGTTGGGTGTAACACGTTACTAATTATCTAAGTAACGCATTACGTTAATTTAAATACTTTTCCACGGAAAAAGTAGTGTAACTGAATACTGTTCAGTTTTCGGTCATTTAATTACAGTTACTTATAATGTAGTTGCTTTACATAAAAAATTAATAATTTTAAATAATTTAAAATAATTAAATTAGCTGAAAATCATCTTCTTATTGTAAAAGTTTACTTTTTCCGTTTTAAAATCATCGTAATCATCGTAAAATAAACGTCGGACTCGGATGAAGTATTTTAATTACAAAATATTAAAGTAACTAGTAATTAGTAATTAAGTACTATTTAAAAGTAACTTACCCAACACTGGTGATGAATGGTTGGATGGATTTATAAGTGAGTCAGTGAGTGAGTGAGTGAGTGAGTGAGTGAGTGAGTGAGTGAGTGAGTGAAGGATGGATGGATGGATGGATAGATGGATGAATCAATTTATGAGTGCGTGATAATGGACAGATGTGTTTAAGTGTGATGGTAAAAAGGATGGATGGATGGACAGACAGAAGTAAAGATAGATAAAAAAAAGTATCCAGATTCTATGTAGGAAGTTTTAAAGTGGACTTTGACCACATTTTGTTCTGATCCGGTCACAGGAAGTCGGATAAAGCGGAATACAGCGGCTGCTCCGTGCACGAAAACAACAACGGTCAGGCCACATTCGAGAACCCCATGTACAACACCAACTCCAAATCCCTGGAGGGAAAGGTGGTGCGCTTCGATCCCAATCTCAACACGGTTTGCACAATGGTGTGAGGGATCGGAGCCGTCGCCGTCCTGCCAGCCTCACCACTTAAGCACAGATCAAACTCACACACGGATCTGCAGGAAAATCTTTTATTCTTCACAGTTTGCGTGGAGACAGCAATCTGATATGCATCTCACTCTGAGAGTGTCGGTTTTGTATTTAAAGCAAAGAAAGACTGTTTTGTCCGAGTTTAAGACGGTCAGACGACGGAAAGGAATTTTCCAGGCCGATTTCCAAACCTACTTTTCGTTTCAGTGCGTTACTTTCAACGGTTTCATAAGCATCAGGAATTCCAATTTATTTGATCGTTTTGGGCAGTAGGATTCACAAGGTCTTATTTTGGGGCTAGGTCTTATATTCAATTCAGATTATAATCCTGCTTTGTCTAGATTATAATCTGCAAGGGGAAACCCGGTGAAATCCTTGTTTTTTAAGATGCAGTTAGAAACTCTACATTACCGAACGAAACGTCAAGTGGCTGTAAAGTTGTCATCTTTCCATCTTGTTTTTCTTCTCATTCTATCTGCAGGTTTGTTTTCTGGTGGGTAAAAACTCTCTCACCATGGTGCGTTGTTGTCAAACTGCTGTTGATCGAGCCACTATAGAAGAACTTTATATTATTTCGACTAATACCCTGTATTTTTATAAAGAAATAGATGTATGTACAGTATAATCCCAATCCAAAGCCTCCTGCGAAAAATACATCTCTATGTATCCATAAAGAAATAGTTTAAGCCATGACGCTTCCCCAACACGTTTTACACATGTGGCGAGAGAAACTTAACAGAAGAATACAATAATGTTGTTTACAGAACGAAATTCCGGGATTTACTGGGCGAATTTGATTAAATAAGACGGTTTCAAGTTTTTAATCATGAATAATATAAAAACTGTGATTTATCAGTGGATTACTGTAAAATCTGGGCTTACAGGTGTGTGTGTGTGTGCGTACAAACAAATATGTTTTAGAGAAATGTGAAATAAACATGTTTATATATATATATATATATATATATATATATATATATATATATATATAAAATGCCTGTCATTGTTTACACATTTTTAATATGGTTTATCACTCTTTAAATCATTTTAGCCTTATTGATTTTCCTTTCTTGTTATTTTAACAAGAAAAGTACTAGTTTATTGATCAGCTTTATTTAAGAAGTGCTGCTATATCAATAAAAATACTGAACAATTGGGATATTACGATCTTTTATGTGTCTTGTTAAAATATGTATATACTATATATACAAATCAACCATATAGACATACATATAATCTATTTAATAGAAAAATATACAATCTATTTAAACAATATATCAATTTCATGTTTCTCTAAAAACATTTTTGCAATTTAGGCCCAAAGTTGCAAAAAAGTGAGCTGGAAAATTAACGATCAATGTCGACTGATTTTGAACGGTGGTTTTGAATATTGATTGTTGATTCCAGTTTGTTGTGTCCGCGTTGTGTTTCATGATAGTGCCTTGTCTGAGATTCACCCGCTGGTCGACTTGGGTTCAGTTTCCTTTTTGAATATTTATTGACGAATGGTTTTCACTTTCACACAGTCACTTTTCTCACACACTTGCCAGTTATATTCAGCTGCGGCGTCTGCGCTTTATGTCTGTATTTCATTACAGAACCTTCTTGTTGGGGTTGATTTTGTCCTTCACTGCTGTTTAATCTCTCGGGCACTGTCCAGTTTGAGGTCGGAAGCTCTGGCCTCGATCGTCCCTGTGAACGCAGGAGATGTACAGATATTTAAATCTTTTTTCAAGAGAGTTCTATTTTTGTGAACAATTTGTAAAATAAAAGGATATGTAAATATTCATTTGTAAATGCCATTTACGAATAAAAAGTAATTTGCTTTTTTTACATTTGTGATATATTTTCTGACCACTTCTCATGAAGCAATTAGTCAGCAGAGAGTGAATTTGCATAATCGCTCACTGCATGAGGGAGTACGTAATGAATTTTATTACAAATGCCTTGTGTTTTATAAAATCACCTGTTTCAGCTGATCAAAAAACAAAAAAATGAATAGTGTTCGAAAAAAATTTTAGGGTTTGAATTTAGTTGAGGACTGGCAGCAACTTTTATTGATGATTCCTAATGAAATTTGAGAAGTGTGTGTGTGTGTGTGTGTGTGTGTGTGTGTGTGTGTGTGTGTGTGTGTGTGTGTGTGTGTGTGTGTTCACGGATTAGGGTCAAAGTTGGACCCTAAACTCAAGATTTTAATACTAAAGTGGGGACCTTTGACTGGGCCTTACAGTTTTGAAAGTGGTGATTAACAAATCTCTACTATAATTTAAATGCAAGTGTGTGTGTGTACATTTTAGTAAATGTG
>MU204188.1:4821308-4832050 GCA_017309775.1 Paedocypris sp. Pulau Singkep | reverse complement strand
CGTGGACATTGCGAAACAAGTATGTATTCTGGTATTGTCTTCTCTATTTCAACCTTAAAGTGAAATCAATATGGCTACATTATGGTTAAATACAAAAAAGTTTGAACACTTTTGACTAATTAACACTGTGATCATGTTTCTTTTAAGGTAATATATATACGAAATGCCACAAAGCACAATGCGACAAACAATGTGAGAGACGAAGTGAAGGAAAAACAAATGGACACGTTTATAGCTGGCCCAAATTCTGGGAGAACATGTGAATGGCGTAGTTGTTGTGACGAAGATGATGGCTGAGGCAAGAATTTATTTTATTAAGCTTTACTTGATCTGTTGGACTTCGGCTAATGTATTGATTTGTTGAATTGTAGTTCAGCAAGGGTTTGGAATTGCGGTTCACCCAAGACGCCAAGTCTTCCAGGGTAAGATCACCTCACCTTGACGTATGACATAAATGTCGTTGCTTTCAGATGTTTCTTTCGTTTTGTTTCTCTGATAAATGCCTTCACTATTTTTTTCTATTTCTTTTTACTTTGGGCATCTCCTTTAATGTGCATTGCTCCCTCAAACCTCCTCTCATCATAATGAGTACAATGCGTTTTCTCTCTCCTGTTTAACATGGTTAATCATATATTTACACAATATTTTTGTGTATATGTATAATATGGCTTGGCAAAAAATAACTAGAGTAAATGTGTTAGGATTTGAATATGTTCTTGACGCTGGCACGTTTGGTGTCCTTCTCACCTTGAGAAGAGCCTGGGTCTTGTAAGGTGAGCTTCTATTGCAAAATGAAAAAACTCACCAACCAAACACACACTCAAAGTAAACTTCGTGTCTCTCTTGTCTGAAACCTCTAGTAAAACATTTAGTAGAGGATCACCTCTAATTGAAGAACACTTTCAAAACTAGAAAAACCAACGTATGGCCGTAACGTGACTTTACTTTTACTTTTACAGAGAAAATACTGGATTATAATTGGGATCCTCATTGGGTTCACAGTCTAATGCAACGCGTGGGCAATGTATTTCTAAATGTCTTTTGCTGTGTACTAGTTCATCTTTTTTCATTTTATTAACACAGATGTGTGCCCGCGGCAAGAACTGGAGCGACGGAATCGCTGATAAGAGCCGGCAACTTCTTGGACACCAGTCCTACCGCCCTACCACTGGACCACAACTACAACTTTCCGTGTTAGGGTCGAAACTGACCCGTTTTCATTATGCTGATCGCTTCAAGGCTTTTTTACTTAACACTTTACGTTTTACGTAACACTTTAACAAAATAAAAACGAAATTTAAAAATTTTCCAATTATTAAAATGCTTGTCGTGTTAGGGTAGTTTCCTAACCAGTCCTAAACAGATAGGCAAAACAAAATGATAAATGCATTTCTACACAAAAAACTGACAACCAGCTAATTTTCCAATAATGTGCTGTGTTTAGCTGCCAAAAAACAAAATAAAAGTGGGAATATTTAGACCAGTAACATCAATACAATAGTTAAGACTGCGGTGTGTGTGTCTAGCATCTTCTTGACTCTCGAGTATCTGCATCTCACAATTTTAAGCAAATGTGAGAAAAAATTGACAAGTATCCTAGATTTGAATGTTATTGTTCGAGAAAGTGAAGAAAAACAATGACAAAGTGATAATGATGAGCTGTGTTCTGAAGAGAAAGACAACTTGTATTGTCCAGAGGAAACAGACATATTTGGGTGTGATGAGAAGGTCACCAGTGGGTAAGAAGCTCCAGAAGAATGAGGTCCAAAGATGGAACAATGTCATAACAACCAGACAGGGAGAGACCCCGCCCACTCTGACCAGCTGACCCCAGAGACAGAGCTGTTGATTCTGCTCAACCAGTACAAACAGAAAGCAAGCGAGTACTGTGACAACAGCAAGAAATATATTTGCACAGAACATTTTGCAGTTCATCTATAAAAGTAATGTAGCCAAGAAAAAAACAAAAACAATGTTTTGTAGCTCTAGATCAAAAATGACCCTAACACCATAAACGTTATAAGCTATATGAAATGTTAATGATAAAACAAAAAAATTTTAAATATATATTAATAAAGACGTGTGTTATAATGTCCTTCAGTAATAGTAAGGTGACACAGCAACTTTTATTTTGTAAAATTATTTTTTAAGCTACATTTAACCACATTTCTCAAGTAAAAATTTAGGGGTGTGTTGTAAAAAAAAGAAAAGGCCCAAAGACCTTGTACAAAAAGCTTAAAAAAAATTGTGGATAAGGAAAACTAACAAAACAACCAAAATATGGGGAAAAAATTGGGTGATAAAAATAGATTAGTGTATTTTATAGCTGATATAAAATGCGGATCAAAACCGATCCGCTAACACAAGAGATGTATGCGAAAAGCTAACACGGTACGAAGGTTAATCGCCATGATTAGTTACACGCAAATCAAATACCACAATCTCTTATTCGGTGACTTTTCCCTTTTTATCTGAACCCTAGTCTTCATGCCTCAACCAAGAGCCGAGCTCCTTTAAGCCCCAATACCGACAGTCTGGACACCTCTCAAACTGAGAGATGAAGTGACCGCAGCGGTGCCCTCAGCCCAGTGTCAGCACAAAAATAACAAACTAAAATAACAAACAAACGCAAAGCGTTTCTAAGCCTACCGGGAAAAGACACCAAGAGAAAACATATCTAAGATACAATCACACAATCAGTGCAGTAATTGGGTGTCATTTCGGATGGAAAATATTCAAAAGGATTTGTTGTTTGTTCGGTTTTAGGCTTATTGAAGATATTTTGTGTAGGAAAAACTGTTTCGCTGATTTTTGGATGCTTTTTTTCTCTGAATTGTCCTGTCAAGTGCGTCCCAGGTAACGAAGGTCTCGGAAGCGTCCAATCGTTGTTGAGGTGCAGCTGATGATTGTGGAGAACGCAGATGGTTTTTAATAGCTGTTTGTTCCTTTAAATATTTTCTTGTTCTTTCTTTGCTTTCTATGATGCAGGTTTTCTGCTACCTGCAGCATCTTATATCGCCTCGGCTTCCTCTAGCACATCCGCTTCCTTTTGTGTCATCAGCACTCCTAGTTTTGCATCTATTTTGGCTTGTTCCACTTTTAATTGTGCTTCTTTGCTTGCATACAGCACACTTTAGCGGCTTTGTCTTTGCATTCATGGGGGACGCACATTGCTCACGCTGCCGGTCTTGTTGCTAGTCACGGACTTGTTACTAGGCGCCATCTTGTTCGCGATGAAACACTGATTTCAATAGTTGAAACGTCGAGTTAAACCATTCAAATGAAGAGCCTGGAGTGAAGTTGCAACTTTAAATATCTTCATAAGACGGTGAAAACTGTAAAATAAACAAGTACTTTCAGTACACGCAGAAATGATACAATCGTGTACAAACGTAAAGTGCGTCCAAAAACACGAACTTAAATATTCACATCTTCATTTCAAATTATATAAACCTATGCATGCTAAACTAAAACCTTGAAACACTTACGGCGCTCCTCGCCTAGTGATCAATCGCGGATGGCCACGGATTCGAGCGATTCCCTCATTGGCGTCTAACCCGCGGACATCATTTACCTCGTGGAATACCGGGACCGGAAGTGACGCTTCAAACTGGAAGTGACGTACAGAAACGAATATGACGCGACCAAAACACAAGTGACGCGTTATAGATGTATATAAAGAATAGCGACGATTATTCACACACAAATTAAACGTGCTAACAACATTGGATCAAAAAAAAAAAAAAAAAAAAACATTTAAATAAAATAAATTGCCTTACGGGCAACAGACACAACAATAACTTTAATTATTAAACACTCAAATAAACAGGGTTAGTTTTGCGGTAAAAACAAGAAAAAAGTTTAAAAGTAAATATTTTCAAGTTTAAATGGATACATGCACTCCCGAATGTGTATTTCTTGTACTTGTGTTTGATTTATTGGATTTACATATATATACTGTATGTATTTCTCTGAGTTTATTTTAAGTACAGTAATTTTTATTTTTGGTAAGACTATAATGTGCGTCAAAAGAATAATACTCGGTCAGATATTTTTATTCAATATATTTTGTAATAAAAATGATATTTACTGTTAAATAAAATCATTACCATTGTGTATTCACTTCACTGTGTGTCTGAACATCCGGTCTGAACATCATTGTGCATTTTCAGTTGTAGAATTTGGCCATAGGTTTTGTTTTGCATATTATACTGAAGCGAAGAGGAGGCTACGTTTGTTCAGAACGCACTTCCGTCATGGCGTTTCTTGTTATTGGTGAACGAGTGAACAGTTCCGATTGGCAGAGCAAAGCAGGATGTGTCCAGTGCGCGAGCTGGTCAATATTCGCACTGCATCTTAAGAATTGCATTGGCTTGTCTGAGACAGAGTATCAGGAGAAAACGCTTTATCTTGAACGTCTCCGGCAGAACGTAACGGTGGTCGAGATTGGCCGACAAGATGGAGCTGGTGGTCTCGAAAGGGCTTTAAAAGATCTTGCCTTTCTTCTTGTTCTTCTCCAAAGTCCTGTGAGCAGAACAAACCAAGATCATGTGACATTAGCATCACAGCAGCAGGAAGCTTGAGGAGACCGACAGGAAGCGCGTCTCACATTTTCTGCTGCTCCAGGATGCGCTGCTGGGTTTCCCAGTTCCCCCTCTCGTCCTCAAACTGACGTCTCCGCTCCTCCAGCTCCTTGTGCTGAGCGTCCAGGTTCTTCTTCATCTGCTCGTGACGTCGCTGCAGCTGCAGGAGACAAAGAAGATCCAGCTTTACATCGTGGTGGACACACACACACACACACACACACACACACACACACACACAGGTTGTCTGTCTCATTTAATGAGTGTGGGGGCATGTGGGGTGTCATATAACACATCTGATTAGTATATATTAGGGGTGGGACGAGACACTTTTCCCACGAAACGAGACGAGATGATACACTAGGTTCACGAGAATTTTTTTAAAGAAAAAAAATATTTGATGAACTTTAGGGAGAGCATTATTTTATTGAACTAAAATGTTCAAAACTGTTGATGCATTTCACTCTTTCTATTTTCCTCAATTACATGCAGTGATAACCAGATAACCAACATAATATTGATCATACAAAATATGATGCCATATATTGCCAGGCAAGCAATTTCAGATAAAATTGAAATTGTCAATAGTATTAAAAAAACCCATTAAGCGCAGACATTAAACACACTGTTTATAGACAAATGAAAGTCTTCCCGCAACTTGCAAAGAATGGTAGAATCATTTTGGCATCAAGTTCAACTCAACATCAATGTACTTCATTATGATTAAATTCACTGTGTTCATTTTAGCCCAAATTTTGTATTACAAGTTGCAATGCAGAACATACCATGGCAAAACATAATAACATGTACAATAAATGAGTGAAGTGAGTTTTGAATGAGTTTTACTGCAGTAATCAGCTGGTTTTCTCTCATATTTCTGGTCTACTGCAGCGAGAGTGAATAGTTTCGATAGAAATGTAATCGCCAAAAATCTGCCAAATTTAAGTAAGTGCCAAATTCTCGCAATATCACGATATGCAATCGCATCTCGTGAGAAGCAACGAATCTCACAAGATCTCGTGCCACGACATATCATCACACCCCTAGTAAATAAGATTATTATTAGATTATTATTCAAATTAAAAGTGTATATTTGAATATTGTTCAAATAGGAAAGGAAAAGTGTGTCAGAATGTGGCACCTCGGCCTCGGAATCTCTCAGCTTCTGGATCTTCTCCTTGACTTTCATCTCAAACACTTGCTCCATCTCCATTTCCATCTTCTTCATCTTAGCCACGTGCTCCCTCCTCTCCTCCTCCATCTGGGCGAGGGGGCTCCTGGAAACGAGACACGGTTATAAACCATCAGCTGCGGATGAATGTGGCCCGTCTGCACTGGTGAACCAACAAAACCCTAAAACCAACGCTCATCATCGTGAAGAGACCCCCGTGACCGAACAAGCACTTGTGGCTTCCCATGGATGGAACATCAAACAAACATCTTGGCCACAGAGAAACCAGAAGCGGATAATGAAAAAAGTCGTTTTGCCGATTAGCTTGAGCGAGCTGTGCCGAGAAAAGCCTCGAGGAGAGAAGCTGAATCACACAAGACAGAATAAAACCCCTGAATCTGGATCCAAGCGATTCAGACTCGGTGACTTCAGAACCAACATCGGGATTTCAAGGTCATTTTTAAGGTCAGTGTTACAATTCTGCACTTAAAGTGCCAATTGAAGCAATTTAATCTTCATCTGACGTGTTTGACTATAAAAATTAATAGAAACCCAGTGTTTGTTCAGAAAGTGACAAATTGTTTCAACCAAGCAAATGCGCATAAGAGATCAAACTGAATTGAATCACAGGCCTTGAATTTAAACGGACCGATGCTGCGGTTTGAGGAAGAATGAAGCTTCTTCAGCGAATCAATTCTTTCTCCCGGTGGGAGGGAAGAACAGGAAATGCTTCGGCTTTCACAACAGAGAAGCGGGGAACGGACCGGAATCATCGGAACGAGGCTGATGGCACACGCTCGATTACCTCCCGGGAAGAAGCACATGGAGGAGGAGGAGGAAAGCGGGAGAGTAAAAAAGACGGACACCATTCCCAGAGGAAAGAGAGGATCCGCACTACACAGGGATTCAAATGATAGAAATGAGCACTTACATGCCTTCAACCGTGTCAACTCTAAAAAACAAAAACACACACACACACACTTAGCATGCCAACAATCATTCTGAGTGCGATGAAGAGATGAACTTGTGTTTCAACAGGAAGCCAGTGATGTGAAATATCTGCTAAAGATGTTTCAAGCTTTTCTAGCAAATAAATAAAACCAATACTTTAAAAAAAAAAAAAAAAAACTTAAATACCTTCTGGCTAAACACTTCTCTTAAAAGTACGTTTTTTACGTTTTTCGTGACTCTTTTACTTAATATTTGAAAAAAGATAATTAGACTAGACATTACGTATTTCTAAATGTAGTATAATATATCTCAAGTAGAGAGTGCCTAAAATCCACTTGCAAGTGGAGCCGAGCGTCTTGCGTGTTTATACAGTATACAAAACTTAAAAAAAAAAATAGTACTAGTAATAAAAAACTTAAAATAATACATTTTTTATTTGTTTCTTTATTTCTCTTATTCAGGTAAATTTGTTAATTCGTTAAAAATGATTCGATTCATTTGCATGTGAGGCACTGCATGTCTGCCTCCAGAACCATTACTAAAGAAAGAAAGAAAGAAAAGAGGACCCAAAACAGAGTCGCAGAATTTCTGCACAATTGTTCTTGACTTGTAAAAAAAAAAAAAAAAATGGATGGTTATATTTACGCACATTCTTAAAATAGTTGAATACAAGAACCCCCTCAGTTTTTGAGCATCTAAAATTGGGTGCTTAGATTCGTATAAATGCGGCATATATATGCACATAACCTTCTAATATATACGAGTGTTTAAACATTATGCGTGTATTTCAGATACTTGTACATTAATGAACATTAACAGTTATTCGAGTGGGGTTTGTTTGTCATAAAAAAAACCTGGATGTGAAAACTCATATTAAACTCAAATCAGACATTGTGGACAGGACTTACTTGGTGAGCTGGCCTTTACTCTTGTTGTTGTCGATCCCGTTACAGGTGACAGCGGCGAGCTTCTTGCTTCTGTAGTTTTCATAATGGACATTATTAGTGACGTCCTTCAGGTCCTGCATGTGGGTTCTGATGAAAGAAAAGACAGCATTAGTGATCTTTCTGTTTGGCCTGTTTGTGTCGGGCTTCCTGTCGTCCACGGCGCTGTACCTGATGAGCATGTCCCGCAGGAGTGTGAAATCACAGTGCTCTCCGTTCTCCACTGGAAAGAGGAAGAAAAACATAATCAGCTTTCCAAACAAGTTCATCTTTGTGACACTAATCCGAATTCATCCAAGTCATGGTCAATGAATTTCTATGACTCTCTTCCCCACACGAAGAAAAACTGCGTTAAAGTATTTACGTATTTGTGATGCCGTGATGAAACCATTTCCTACCTTCTGCCACTCCCCACGGGTACTGCCGACCTCTGACCTTCTTGCCATTCACTTCAATGATTGTGTTGCTTCCAACCACAGCCAAGGGCAACCGATCCTTCAGGGGAGAAAGACACAGAATTAAAAAAAAATAAATAAAAAGACTTGACAAAATCTTTCTGCATTTAGTTGAATTAAAAATACTATTTATCACACTATTTTGCACGCTTAAAATGTTTAAAAATTGTAATTCATAATCTGAAAAAAAAAAACATGCGTGCCTCATTTATAGAGAAAAAATTGAAAACTTGGGAGATTTGGACTTTATTAACGAATCATCTAATACTCAATGAAATAAGACAATAGAAAAGACAGAGTGCAATAAAACGAGAGAAAGACAAAATGAAAAGAAGATCACAAAATAGAGAAACAAACAAAACTGAAAGAGATTGAAATAAACTAAAAAGAAATGTAAAAAGAGATAAAGACATGGGAAAATGAATAGAAACAGAGATGAAAACACAAACATGGCAAAGAGAACCAAACACATGAAAACCAAAAGGAAAAGTGAGAGAGAGAGAGAGCAGCAGACATTGAAAGTGACAGAATATGGAATTGAGAGATCAATCGAAGCAAAAACAAAAAGAGAAAAAGTTTGTTGCTTAACGGATCAAGAGGCAGAAAAGAGCATGACAAAGACAGTAAGCGAGTGAGAGTAAGATCAACAGAGTGAGAGAGAAAGAGAGCTAAAAAATGTGTGAGGAAGAGATCAAGCGTTGATAAGAGAAGGCAGGAGATAGAGAGATAGAGAGAGACTTGGATGGTTGTTTACAAGGAATCTGCCTGCTGAACCAACAGCAAACTTTGGCAGACATTAGTGTGCAGCCACATGGAGAAGCACATGTCCTGCTCACAGGAAGCAGAACGCATCACTGCTTCCTCGCAAGAGCAGCAGATCTGACCATCACCATTTTAGACAGGCCAATTTAGAAATTCGCTTTTAAAGTGTTTACTGCAGACAAATGCAAAAGCTTGATTGATAGCACATGTGTCAAGCCCTTACTTTGATTTTCTTCACAATCTTGTTTTCCTCTTCATCATCCATTTCAGGAAACTCGTAGATCTTTATCTTGTGCTCCAGGATTTCTCGCATAATCTGCGGGGAGAAAGAAAAACCGCTATACAATCCTGTTCTTTCTCGTTTCGAGCCGACACAATGACTCTTTAATGTCGAGCCACACAACATCCTCTGTTTATTTATACGCGCTGGAATCTGTTCAGCTGATCTTTCCCGTCTGGGCAGAGCTGCCGTGCGATTGCTCGCTCTGCGTTCCTGCGGAGATAATACTCTGACAGATGGTTTGATCACCTGCTTCTTGAACTGTTGGCACTCTTCTGGAGTCAGGGTATCTGCTTTGGCGATCATTGGGATGATGTTGACCTTCTCGTGCAAACGCTTCATAAACTCAATGTCCAGAGGTTTCAGTCTAGAGAGCCAAAAAATAGATGAAAAGACAAAGGTTTTGAGGTTTAATTGATGCAACTCAGTACTTATTTGTATTAGTATGATTGAATTCCGTCATTTGTACACGTGTTTTTTTAATATTAAAAGCCTTTTTTCCGGCATTGGTTTAAATCATTGGCTGTTTACTTGAATGTGTGTGTCCTTACGCGGACTACTAGTTGCTTCTGTGATTTAACTTTCTATTTTGTTATTTTGTGTTAAAACCCACAAGTGAATGAAACTCCACCCAGCTAATGATTTGACGTCAAATTAACCAAAACATGAATAGGCTGTCGCATTGCTGCTTATAGTTGCCCGCCATCTTACATTTTTACTGAATAAGTTTTACAATCAACCAACAAATAAACAACAACAAATTCAAGCAAACAAACCCAACAAAATACTGATCAAGAATACAAATTAATTTCCTTGTTTTTCTATTGTTAAATTTACTCTTAAAAAGTAAAAAAAAAAGTCTTATTTTGTTTAGTCACCGAATCATTTATTTTTAACACCTTTTAGTGATTTAGATTTTAGAAAAGAAGTGCATAATTTAAATTCATCATTAGGTTCATTCCATAATTTTACACCAACAACTGAAACATCACCTTTTTACTTTTGTTCTCACTTAAACATGTTCGAAAAAGTACAACCCTCTTAAAATATATTGACCAACTCAAGTGATTTTTTTACTCTGTATATGACCTCTAATATTTTAATAATTACAAATGTCTTTTGGTTTTAAACAGTTATTCTTAATGAACAATTGATTTGTTGATTAATAATATCCTACTTGGTTCCCCATTCTTACTCTTTTTACAACAGTAAACTTTGACCTTCACAACTATTACTGGTACTGCACCATCCTACCTCAACTCAGGTACAGGTATACTCTCCCCCAAATCATCTAAGATTCATCTACAGCACGTATTCAAATTTCTTTCAGGAACATTCTCCTTCCAACTATCACCTTCTCTGCATCTGAAGCGTTGGCGACTGAGCTCTTCACTCCTAAAACTTTCACTGACTCACTCACTGACTTTCATGCGATTCTGTCTTACTGTATATCTTGTAATAATGCTTCTTATTAAGTCACTTTGAATGAAAGTGTCTGCCAAATGACTCCGGAGTAGTAGTGTATGCTTAAAGAAATACAGACAAAAATATTTACAAAGAGAAATAAATACATGTATACCATATAATAGGAACAAT
>MU204188.1:4778504-4807288 GCA_017309775.1 Paedocypris sp. Pulau Singkep | reverse complement strand
AGGAGACTGGCACCAGTGAGCCGGGTTCTCCCCAGGGTTTTTCCTCGTTAAAGAGGTTTTTTTACCTGGCCACTGTTGCGTATGTGCTTGCTCGCTGGTCTTTGTCTTTGTCTTGTCATAACCGCAGCCACTTAGTTAACACCAACAATCCAGACGACAAATTGAATAAAAAGCAACATTTCCCTTACATATTTATGTGTGCGCTTTGAGACGGTTAAACTGTGAAAAGCGCCTTACAAATACCCATTATTATTATTATTATTATTATATAACTGCTGGCATCAGCTGAGTTGGCTGTAGGCAAAGTGACATCATAAAACTTTAGAACAGGAGAAGTGGAAATTATGTCTTTGACACGTTGAAAAGCTGTCTCCTAAACACAGTCCCATGTCCATGTGTGGCGTTTAATGGTTTGAACCTTTGTGGGGTGTGTCCCTGCTTCTTCCATGGGCTGCTGCTCCTCTTTCACTTTTTGTAAGTGACTCCTGAACTGCCCGGTGTGAGAACCACACACCGCTTCATACATGCATGTTCGGATCCATTAACCCCGATCTGATTCTGATCCGTCTCAGTCAGGTCAGCAGTTTTCTTCCTCTGTCTCTTCTGTATCCAACTTCTCCTTCGTGTCGCCCTCCGGGTTCCCCTTGTTTCTGCTCATTCAGTCTCGTGACTACAAACAGGACGGTTGAGCAATTCCTTGCTCACAGGAAACTATTTTTATTAACTTCGTTGAACACATATACAACAGTTACATGCACGCTACCATCTGTGTGTGTTACACTGAAACCTGTCCGTGCGGAACACATAACCAAATAACAATTCCCATTGTTACACCCCTCAGTGTTCAGTCCCGTGTGCTGGATTGAGTCCCGTTCCATGTTCTGTCCAGAGTGCTGTTTCATGTTCTGTCCAGAGTTCTGTTCCAAGCCCTCCTCTGTTCTTTCATTCACTTTATTCTCTCGCCTTCTGGTCTACTTCATTTTCTCGGTCTCTTTTCCTTTCATTCCGGGTTCTCGCCCAAGCACAGTTTCCGGTCTCTATAGTTTCATTGTGTTCTGAGTCTTCGTGTTGTTCCCGTGTCCATGGACCAAGTGATTTCCGAGTTTCCTAGTGTCTCCTCGTACTAGCGGATGTTTTCGAGTGTTCCCGAGTGTTTTCTGAGTTTCTGCGCGTCTGCAAATCCTGAGTTATTGTTTGTGGATTAAGGTTTGATTTATGGAGTTCCCTGAATAAACAATTTTTATTTTATTTTATTTTTTACAAGCGAATGGAATGAACTTGACTTGCACCAATATGAAAAAGAACACACATTTTTTATACTCATACAGTTTATTTTTCTTTTGGAAGATGTAGAACAGAGATGTATGCATTTGATTATTCAAAAAAGCAATTGTGTATAGGTGGAGATCTTGGTTGTAGCGGCAATAGTAATCTTCTGTGGAGCGATATTATCCAATACTCTGGAAGATGATGATTACAATTGTAATGATACCTAGAATTACAGAAATGCCGTTGAGAATACGAGTCGTCCTGGAGTAGTTAATGGCTAGTTCTTGGTTTCTAGCACCATTTGCACTCATCGTCTGTGAAAACAAAAGTGAAAGTAAAGTCATGTGATGGTCAAACGTTGGATTGCGAAAAGGAAAAAAGTTCTGCACTTTTAATCATGTTTTAAGGAAGTTTCCATTCATTTTAGGAACTCATTTTGCCCCAATAATGAAATGCGAAATGGCCTTATCATATAAATAGCTGGTACTGCAAGTTCAAATTGTCAAAAGAAAGGTTTTATGGAGTCACTTACGAAGCAGGAGAAAATCAAGGCAACAATGCCCACCGGCCAGAAGCAGCAGAGCATGGTGAAGATGGAGCAGCATAAGTGGGTGGGCACCGGAGTGAAGATGTCCACCACGCAGTCGGGATTGTTCACATTCATTGCCTGCATGTTGATTATAGGTTGAATATTAATGGAGGGCGGCTGGTGCTGGACAGGTGGAGGGTATCCAGCAGCAGGGGTCCCTGGACCACACGGTGGAGGATTTCCAGCAGAGGGCTGGTATGGAGGTGGTTCAGCTGGTGCTGAAGAAAGCATTTTAGTTTCTTCAGAAGAGTTTGGATCTTCTTGAGGAGAACTGCACAGACCGGGATCCATTCTTCTGCTAGTATCTTGATTGTAGTTCCTCGTCTCTTGCGTTCGGGATGTGGTGTTGGTGAGAGGGAGGAGGAAGAGGAGGAGCAACACATATTCTGTCAGATCGGTTTCATTCTTTTGAAATGTTTTCTCAACATCAGAATTCATTTGGAGATGAATTTGAACATTGAAATTATCGAAAATTCCACATGCAAGAAACATTAGCCTTTGTTTCCTGTAACAATGACAATAAATACTACTAACACTAATAGCCCCTTTCACACAGCAATGCCAGTAAAACGCAGGGAAATTTCCGGACCGACTTTACTGGTAAAAACTGATCACACAAGCGCTAACAATTTTACAGGAAAATAACTATTCACACAGCGTTTTCAAAATCCCTGTATTTTCGGTGACATCAACTGCCGACACGCTTTAAACAGCTGGTGGAGACAATTGGAGGCGTTTTAATATTATACAGTAATATTACTGCCCGTTTCCGAGTCCTGGAGGTGTGCAGCTCTTGGATAGATGGAAGGTGACAGCCAATGACCTTCTCTGCAGAGTGTTTAACACACTGCAGCTTGGCTATGTCTCTGGCCGTGGTGCCAGCGAACCAGAATTTAGAGCGTGACCCACGGCAGAATGTTCTGATTGGCTCAGAGACGTCAGCGCGTTCTGAACTTCGGCGTGCTTATTCCGGTAATCTTTGTCCCGCTTTCACACATGGCAGAATGCAGGCCGAGAATGTACCGGGAATGTTACAGGCACCCATGCCGGAATATTCCCGGAACAAATTTCCAGGCATTTGTCTGTTCACTCAAAAGTGCATGCAGTTAATATACCGGTATTTTGCTGGGAATGTGTATTTGTGTGAAAGGGGTTACTGTCACTGCGCTTAAAATTTTCTCATGACAGTTTTTCCTAAACAGCACAGTTTCTCATAACAGAAGTTTATTAAAATGGTGTATTTGACTTCCTGTGTAGTGTGGATCCTTTTTCCTCTGGGTCTTTCCTATCTGCTTTGCTGTGCCACTGCCAAATTCTGAACTGTTCACTCGTCCACAAATCAAAAAACAAACAAAAAGCCGTCCAGGTGAAAGTGCGTACTCGACAAAAGTTAAATGTTTGTTTGGAATTATTTTGTATGTTTATTGGAATACTCTGCAGACTGGTGACTTCTAGTATCCTTTTTTTTTTTTTTAGACAAATTGCTTGACATATTCCTCTTTTTGGAAGTCACTTTGGATAAAAACGTCTGGAAACACACTCCAAATATGGAACCAAACTTTTCTCAACTTTTGTTTTATCTTTTTTAGAAAATAATGTTATTGTTTAATTCCGTAAAATATGCAAACATGTATAACAAAGACCCAACATGTACAGGAAACAGTAATGGCAGTATACAGTAACTGAATACCGTCATGTTTTAAACAACAGTAAATGTAGCTTTTTATTACAATAAAAATAGTTTTTTTTTTTCAGGTGGAATTCGAGTGTATACATTTTAAATAGTTTCAATTTGTTTATATTTTACTTTATTTGTTTTACATCCGCGCTTGTTACAAAAGTGGTTTGGTTGTGTTTTACAATCAAGTGAAGCATTTTTTTTATGTAAATGTTGTTCAACAATAATAAGAAAGCAACACAAAACGTCAATGGAATGACGAAAATGAGCTTGGCCTGTGTTCATATTAAAATCACACACACACGCACATACACGAACACACACATACTTTTATGCTCAAACATTGTTTGACAGATTTAAGCATTTGATTGTTCAAAAGCGTTTGTGTAAAAGCGTAGAACGTGACGTAATTAGGCTTCTAGTACCTAGGACTTTTATTGGAATTCATTGTAGCGCCGATGATAGCCAACATGATGATACCTAGAACTATAGAAATGCCAATGAGGATGCGAGTCATCCTGGAGTATTTTGCGGCTAGTTCCTGGTTTCCAGCATCATTTGCGCTCATTGTCTGTGAAAACAAAAGTGAAAGGCAAGTCAAGTGATGGTCGAACTTGGTAACTTAGTTACCTTTGATTTAAATTTTACCTATTCATGCCAATTTCAAATGTAATTTGCTTCCCGTTGAACCTTTGAAATACTGTTTCATGTAGAGACTAACTAGAAGGAATTATACCTTAACAGATTTTACACTGAAAAGAAAACCAAAGTTGACTTTGTTTTGGTTTCATTTCAGTTGAATACATCAGTTTGACTAAATTATAGCTGTACAGTGGTTTAGTTAAAAATGAAAGTAAGAGCTATGAGTACTTGAGTTTTGACTACTTGAAATCTTATGTGACGCAATCATAGTTGCTTTTGAAAGGTCCTGTCAGGATTGCTGCCTGCAAAAGTGTCGAGTTAAATTGTATATAGCAAGCTGCTGTACTAATGTGCCGCTGTAGAGCTTTGGCTGGCTAATATTTCCCAACATGATAATTTCCACGGTTCTTATGCATTGTAAACCCGACACACTGAATTTTAAAACATTTGGCACACAAACAGTTGGCACTGTTTTTTTAATCGTCATCTATAATTTTGTGCATATTCAAATGTGACGCTGTCAAAATTTTAAAGCAAACGTTGCAGCATTTTCAAAGACCTAAGATTTTGAACAATTTACTTACATTTTAATTAATACATATAAATCTGATTTATACTTATATCTAAAGTTTCTGATTCTGATTCTGATTCAAATGTTAGACGTACACTTAAACTTTTTTTTTCACCAGCAAAGATGTCACTTGTTATCATATATATTTATTGTATATAATATTTAGAATTTATAATTCTGTATATTTTTTATGTATAATTTACCAAATACTTTTTGATTTTCAAATGGGAGAGGTGAAACCCACAAACTTTCTTTGATTTATTTATGTTACAGAAAAGGCAAGAATTCGAGCAGTTTGCAATTGGGCCAATAAGGCTTTTCTGGCCACTCTGCTCTTCTGCTTTTGACCGTATCATACAAATAGCTAACACTGAGAGTTTAAACTGACTAAAGAAAAGTTTTCTGGACAATGACTTACAAAGCAGGAGTAAACCACAGCGGCCAAGCCCACCGGACAGAAGCAGCAGAGCATGGTGAAGATGGAGCATCGTAAGTAGGTGGGCACCGGAGTGAAGACCCTGACCGTGCAGCCAGGATTGTTCACATTCATTGCCTGCATGTTGATTATAGGTTGAATATTAATGGAGGGCGGCTGGTGCTGGACAGGTGGAGGGTATCCAGCAGCAGGGGTCCCAGGGCCACACGGTGGAGGGTATCCAGCAGCAGGGGTCCCAGGGCCACACGGTAGAGGGTATCCAGCAGCAGGGGTCCCAGGGCCACACTGTGGAGGGTATCCAGCAGCAGGGGTCCCAGGGCCACACGGTGGAGGGTATTCAGCAGCAGGGGTCCCCGGGCCAAACTGTGGTGGGTATCCAGCAGCAGGGGTCCCAGGGCCACACGGTGGAGGGTATTCAGCAGCAGGGGTCCCCGGGCCAAACTGTGGTGGGTATCCAGCAGAGGGCTGGTATGGTGTTGGTTCAGCTTTGGCTGAAGAAAGCATTTTGGTTTCTTCAGAAGAGTTTGGATCTTCTTGAGGAGAACTGCACAAACCGGGATCCATTCTTCTGCTAGTATCTTGTTTTCTCGTCTCTTGCTTTCCTGTGCTCAGGATGTGGTGTTTGCCTTTGTAGCTTTTTGTGTATCGCCTGGCTTTGATATAGAAGTAGTAGTAGTAGAGGAAGAGGAGGGACGATGAAACACACCCTCAGATTTTGTATTCTTTTTACACATCACTTTTTAAACAATTCAAAAAGTTTATTTTGTAGTCAAAAAGTCATCAAGGCATTTAAAGACAGAAAGAATCAAAACGAATAAAATGAGAGTACAAGCGTAGTCATACTGTTGTGCCGCGAAATGTGTTTTTCTAGCAAAGCAAAATTATTTTTTAATGCTTCAACAATTAAAAAACAATATTTTTGACAGGCACATAATTTTAAATGATATACATTACAACCAGAAATACAAATTTTCTTTTTGTAACGTGTATTTCTAGCTACTTTTCTTTCACTTTTACCTTTACTGTTAATGTCGTGTGTGTGTGTGTGTGTGTGTGTGTGTGTGTGTGTACAAGCATTTAGAAGTAAACGGTGTAATTCTTTCTTCTGATTCTTTGTCAGTTTCTCTTAAAGACACACAATAATCTTTTTAAAGGTTTGAAATTAACAATATACAATTAAGTATTAATATTTCAAAAGGAAATGGAAAAAAGTACAAAGGTTGATGCTTAATGTTCATGATTCTTCAAATCCTATACAAGTTAACAACAGCAACGATGACAACGAGAACAAGAAAGGCGAGACCGCATCCGAGGGCTGCGTGATTCAGTTTACGAGCCGTCTTTGAGTTCCTCTCTGCAATCTGCTGCTGGCCGATCATGTTGGCGGTCTGGGTCTGTGAATCCCAGAGAAACAAGAAAAGAACAACTACAGTAGCTTAGTTCTGCAAATCAAGATCCAACGCAAAGAATAAAATGCTGCTAAACCAGTTGATCTGCGGTGATTCATCCACACGAGGCAAACCATCAACAACAATTTCAGAGAAAGCTCTCCATAACTTTTGAAATTTGTTTTTCAACATCAGAATACATTTGAACATTCAAATTGTGAAAAATTCCCATTTAAAGAAACACATTGCCAATGCTTTTCTAAATTTCTCAAAAATTGGAGTTTTTAAAAATACATGTCTTAAAAAGGGTGAATTGCCAATGAGTAGTGGTGGATAAGTGAACATTTTTTTTACCGACTATTACCGGACCGTAATTTTGGACTATAAGGCACACCGGATCAAACAGCACGCCATTAATAAACATCTACCACCTTTAAAAAACATTTTCTTAAAGATTATAAGCCGCAATCATTTTTTACAATTGTAATAAAAGTGTAAAAGACTCACGTGAATGGAATAAACCAGAGCAGCGAGACCCAGAGGAAAGCAGCAGCACACCATAGTGAAGATGGAGTAGCACAAGTAGTCAGGCTTTGGTTGGCCCAGAGGAGGGCTGGACACATTCACTGCAGAGTAGCCTGGACCCTGCATGTAAAGGCCCTGTGGAGCTCCAGGTGGGGATTGGTATCCAGAGGTGCTGGGATAGGCCACCACAGCTGGGTATCCCTCCGCCATTGCTGCAGATTCCAACAATTTACTTTTGCTATTTGCGTCCCAAGCATCTTGAGACTGGTTTTGAGATTGGTATGGATCCATTTAGCTTCTTTATGTCCTTCTCATCGGCGACACACCTTGAAGCTGGAGTTTTGCACTTTGGACTTGACTAGACTTGGGATAAAGCAACAAATAAGGAAGTAGGAATATAGGGAGGAGCTACCAAATCAGTTTTATGTTTAATGACATGTGACACGTTCTGACCTGGATGGATCAATTGTCTGTATGTCGATTGTGACCTGTGTTATTAGTCGTTTTTTTCATCCTCGTACCCCACAAATGCAACATCACATGATAGGAAGCTCGAGACAACTTGAATTTTCATCGTTCGGCCCATGTTTGACAAATTGGCCAGCAACTCAACAATAGCTGAACCAGACTTGAAAAACAGGTTATAAAAGCACTTCCTCTTTAATGGATCGTTACAGTCAATATTTACTTTCAGTTCTTGAATTTTAAACCGTTAAAATGCCAATTTCCCAAAACCGTTTTTTTACAACGAGGTTGTAAAAAAAAGCATCCAGTATAATAATATTGAGTCATATACGCCGATTTAAAAATAAATGTTTTTTTTTAAAGAAAGTTAAAAAAGAAAGAAAAATCCAGACTTTAAAATGGGGTTTGTGACATAATGAGTGGCTGAATGTATTGTATGTGTAATATTGTATATGAATGTACTGTATCAGACTCAAGGCATCCTTTGTTTTTAGAACATTTTCACAAAACATTGGGATCAACAACCAATCAAGAGATGCTTAACAACAATTAAAGATTAAAAGTTAATACAAAACTTTTAAAATTCCAAAAAGTGTTCAATATTCCAAGAGTTAAATGTTAAATATCCCCAGATGAAAAATGTACAATAATCCCAGAAGTAAAATGTTTTAATAACTCCAGATAAAAATATTAAAATACAATTAAGGAATAGACGTATTTTTAAATAAGTAAAAAATAACCAAAAATAACGTGAATAAAAAAACCTTAAAAAAAGAATAAATGTTGAATACACTTTTTCAATAAATGTGCACTGAAAAACCACACATCACTATTTTCTTGAAATTGTAATGATATTTACACCAAAATCTGTTTACACATTCGCAGTTCAACGTTTCAGGTTCTTCAGAAGAGAAAGTTCAGTGATGAACTTCAAACGTTCTGACAAAATTTGCAGAAAAAATATCTAGAACCAATTTACAAATGTTTAAAATTAGTTCACCATAAGTTATTTCCTTAAACAATGAGTTGTTGTTTTTGCATTTTTTTAATCCATCAAACAACTAAATATGGCAACGTGTTCTATATTAATTGCGCACTGCTTGGAAGAAGTTGAAGAGGGACAGCTTTGATTGTTTTTGGTATTTTAAAAAACTTCACACATTGTTTGCATAAATCAGATTTAGTTTTGTCAAAAAAAACTTTAAGCAGAAGTCTGATGCTCAAAGCTCATGCTGGAGCTGTTTTCTGCTGTTGATGAGCTGCAAACCTCAAACCACTTCCACTTCAACACTATCATGTTTGCGTTCGACTTTTTAGAAAGCTTTATGTGTTATAAGTGTAAGCAAATATAACATACCAATATGTGTTATTACCTTTCAAGTTTTTTGACTTTACATTTTTTTGGTCATGATGAAGACCATGTGAGGCTCTTGAGATCCTTTAATATGGAGCTGTTATTATTGGTCTTTGTTTTGGTCTTTGTCTTTGTTTTGTCATAGTGATAATCATAGCCATTTATTTAAACACCAACAACCAGACGATCAAATGAATAAAAAGCAACAATTCCCTTACATATTCACACATGCGCGTTGAGACAGTTAAAACTGTGAAAAGCGCCTTACAAATACTCATTATTATTATTATATTATTATTATTATTATTATTATTATTATTATTATTATTGGTGTTAATGGCTCGGTGATATGAAACGCTGATGACACAAACTACAGAGCCCAAAATGTAGAACTTATAATTGTATAGCGGTAATTAAGTTTACATTTACAGTACAAGAAAGCGCTTCTGAATATTTTTTTTCGCAGCATGCTCGTATTTCTCATTTGTACAACTGGCTGGAAATGTTTAATGAGAAAAAAAGTATTTTAAGCTATTTCTGGTTTGAATGCAATTATTCTGGAATATTACTCTGATCTGTTTTTAGCCATAATATGCATAACACAGATAGTGTGTTTTATGAATGCTAATTTTGTTCGGCTCCTAACTAAAAGTGTACTTTGACTTGTGAAGGCCCTGATTCAAAGGTTTTGTTTAGAGTTAAAGCTATATTTTGTAAAGAGCTAAAGTTATATTACAAGTTTTTGCATTACATTTTAGACCTCAAGCACTTAGACAAAAGGACAGTTTTTTGCGTCTGTTTTCATCATTTCTTTTCTTTTTGTTTTTAGAATAGGTTTCCGAACAAAAAAATGTGTCTGTTTACAGTATGTACGTTTATTGATTTTATCTCTGCTTTTCTGTGATGTCTGAGCTTCCGCAATTGCCAACACCTCTGTGGTTTTCCTTGACGTGAAACTCTTGAATTTACAAGAAACAGGTTTCTTTGAATGGAAAGATCTCACCTGCCATCTTCTGCCATTTGTTATTATAGTTTGACATTTAAAAGTGGTTAATAATTGTAAGATGAACTTAAAAAGTCAATATCCTGTAGCATCTGGAAATAAGCTAAACAAATAAGATAAATATTTAAACTTTAAAAAGTAATTTTACTTTTTAGAAACAAAACAGTTTTTGTTTTTTATCAAAAATAGTTTACTAAAAAAACTTTTACTTTACTTTTGCAAAACATAGATTTGCAAAAATAACCTTTGAATCATAAACGTAGAAATTAAAGGACCAATACGCAATATCTTCGATTATTGAACCTGGTCGGGCATCCAGGCGTCCAACATGAGGACGGATAGGGAAAACAAAAAACATGTGGCAAGCATAGGGAAACAAAATTGTGTGTTTTCACGGTCTCCGACTCTCCAGTTCGGACACTCAACACTAATTAACACACATTCTTATTTTGCGTTTTTATTTTTTATCTAAAGTGTGTGAAATTTTCTTGTGAAGAATATTGTGAAGAAAAGTTTTATGTCACAGGCAAATAGACCTACAATAAGTCAATATTCAGCAGGAGACATTCTTAAAAAGTGGCACTAGATGGCGCTGTCTATCAAGTACGTACAGTACTGTACTGTACTGTAATTCAACAACAGAAGCCTCAACCGTTTTGACTGTAGAGGTGCAAAACAAACCCACAGTTAAATTTAGCACAACTATTTTTATTTTAGTGTTACAGCCGCAATATAAAACAATCTACAAACAAAACTATTCATGTGCGTTTTTGTCTATTTTCATGACTAAATTCTCTAAACTCAAAGCACATCTCGGTACAGTACATCCTCCAGTAATATCAACACACCAGTGTAGTTTTCAACGTTGCCTACATTTCCATTGACATCATTAATATTAAAATGCAATGACTTCCGACTTTTGTGGTTGTAAAAAAACATACATCTAGCAAAACAAAAAAAAAATGTACAGGTTTATTCACTTTGTATGTGGAGAGTTCAAAAATGATGCAAACAATTTGTGTAACACAGAAAACCTTCAAATTAATTTCCTGTTTTCCCGGTGTATCCTGGAAAATGAACCAGCAGATTCGCCAGACGAACAGAAAACGGCTCTTCTGATTGGATGTGACCAGGTCACCTGTTCATCAGCACTCACTGGCCCTGGCTATGTAAAAACAAACAACAGTTTACATTTTAAACACACACACACACAAATGTCACAGAACATTTGTTTAGAATTTTAAGTACAGTATTATGGTTCGAAATATAATTTAAAAAAACTTTAAACATACGATATACAGTGTATACATATTTATATATATATAGAATATATAGAGATATATATGGAATTTATATAAATATAAATACATATATTTATATATACTGTGTGTGTGTATATATATATATATATATATATATATATACATGTACATATAAAATAATTTCTATATTTTTTTGTTTTTATATTCTTTAATTTAATCACATTTAATTATTAGTATAGTTTCTAATTAAATTGTAATCAATGACACAACTCAATTTCTATTAATGACATGAATAAAGTTCTTTGAATTTGAAAATGTTAGGTTTTTCTGAGGTATTATGGCGCGCACGCACACACAACACACATTTGCATGTTGTTATCTCCAACCCAAAGCCTCAGGGATCATGAAGAGTAAATACACCCAGCGAGAGAGAGTGACGCAGGCTGGAGTGATGCTGAGGAGACCTGCTGCTTTCCACTGCATCAGCCACAGTCAGCAGATGGTCAGTCATGAGGACAGTGGGACTGGACACATACCTGTGTCGTTGAGCATCGACTGTGTGTTACTGCCTGTCCTCCTCCTGTCCAAACAACACGTGGTGTTGACATTTTATTTATTAAACACACCGAATGTTCGTTTGTCTCTTTACCTCTTGTCCTGGTTGAACTTGCATCTGCAGTGACCACCTGCAAGAAATATGGGGGGGGGGGGAAATCCTCAAATGAGTTTAGAGCACTACAAAATGTTTTTTGTGCTTTTTTAAAAAAATAGCTTTTATAAATGCAATTGCGTATATATTTGTATTCTTATTACACTTTTAACAAATTGTATCAAAATTTTAAATTTTAATTTAGTCACAGTTAATCTATTAGGTTTTAGGAGCTGGTCTATACCACACAAGATCTGATGGACACGCTAAGTTGTCACGTATGGCGTTTCACATTAATAAGATAGAGACAAATTTGTGAGATGTTTTTTATTGAATGGAAATAAAACAAACAAGTCAGTATTTAGGTTTTACTCTGACTCTCAACTCGCTGAATCGTAACACTTTTTTTTTCTAGTGGCAGTAACTTACTAACTTAACTTAACTTAACTTAAATGCCCTTGATATTCAATAAAGGCCCTAAATATTCAAAACTTCTACACAAATACAAATGCATGCATGTTAGCACATCAAACGTGAGGTGTGGATGCATCTATGATGCTGTCGGGGTTGCTTCAGGGAAAAGTTGTTTTGAAAAAGATTCTGTATGGAAACCTTGACAAGACCAAAGTTATTTGCAGCTTGTGCAACATTGAGTTTTTTTCTCAACTACCACTAAAACACAAAGCATCCCGTAACTAACGCAGAAAACTCACTTAGAAGGATAGTGATGCCGATAAGACACAGGACCGCAGCCAGGATCAGACCACCGACCCTAAGTCTGTGATAATCTGCCAAGAAAAGAAAGGTTTACTACAGCTAAAACATCTCGAGTCCACAACAAAGAACAAATGTATAGGTGACTCACCGAAATAGAAGGGGTCGTCCTCTGCTGCAAAACCATAGCAGAAAAGAAATGATCGAAAATGAGTCATATGAGTTCAGCAGAAACACACATGCGAGAAACTGAGGCGCTTCACTCACTTTTCTTTGGACCCTCGGCCAATACCATGGACAGATCTACAAGTAGAAATAGAAAACGCAGGAATAAATACTCTCCCACACAAATATAAGACCTAGCAAGAATAATCGGATGAGTTGAAATATAACTAAATAATCACTAGCATGGATGCTGAGCGTGTACTGTCAGAAGATAAACGAATCGGCACTGCGCTAAAAGTCTTTTTTTCCGCTTAATAAAGTTCTGATTTTACTTCTGTGTTTATTTTCGAAAACATGACAAAGTCATTATGTTCAGTAAATTCTCAACATGAATACTGTATATTCACATACAGTTGCTCTTTCTCATTATCTCATAAAGCCCGTCTTAAAATGCTCTGATTGGCTGGTTTTAGATTTGAATGTTTTCTGGCTTTTCTGGAGTGTGACAGTGGTATCATACTGGCTACGATACAGTACTATTTTGCCCACCATTCATTATACAATTATATTAGCTAAACATTTGTACAAACAGTCAGGTACTTAATTTTTTAGATGTTCAACCTCAATATAAAAACCCTAAATATCACTGAAAGTTAAATGAAAGCAAGTATTGAAAAAAAATAACTGAGAGCTTTTACTTTCGCAGAAACAAAGCAAACATATGAAAATCCAGTATGAATTGAAGAGCTGGAAGTTGATCAGCTATTTAAAATAATGTATACAGTTTTAAATTAGTAATAATAAATTAGTAATATCTATTTATAATTCAAATGTAATTACATATTATGTATATTACATGCCAATAAATAGTACTTACATGCCAATAAAGCAAAGAGTGACGTTTTCATCATGACTCTGGCAGTTTCTCCTAAAACTGAAGAAAAAAAAGAGTTGGAAAAGAGGAAATATTGTTCACTCTTAGATTTTACTGTATTTTTCAAACTAAGGCACATAATGACAATTGCCAATGTTTCCTTTATATAAGTACATTTTAGACGTTCTTTTCAAGATTTGAATCCTTATAGTCCCAAAAGTACGCTATATCATATTTGCAGAGATTACAAATAAATCTCGAAAAATTTTTAGGAATTTATTTACAATTTTATTTCCCAAACAAATGTCAAAATGAGATTTCGAGTTTTACATTAATTATTCAAACTTTTACAGTAAATGGAAAATGTAACAAACTTTCATTACAAGACGAACAGATGACGTAAAAACTATTTATATAATACAAAGTTTGACAGATTAAAGCAGAGAAAAGAGCTTGGGATATGAGGACAGATCTCATGTCTGCTGTGCACACAAGATCATTCCCAATGAGATTTGCAATCCACTGGAGCCCCTAATACAGCACAAATCTCCTTAATGCTTGAAATATTGTCTGCAGCCGGATTCACCAGCAGAAATGGATCTAGGTAAATCAAATGATCACAGTCCTTCAACAAGGCATCTGTTCTGATTAAACAGACTTGGATCAGATGTCAACAAAAGGCCTGGAACATGTCAAGCTCATACACAAGCTGTTGCTAAGAGACAAACACACAACAAAAAACATTCAACAAAAAGTGCGGAGGTGGAAAGCGGTAGATTCTTGTGGATCTTAATTTGAAGTGTTTTTGTGGAAACATGCTGGGATTTTCTAGGTGTTTCTGGGAGGCTAAAGAGAATGTTGTCTTTCCCAGCACAAGGTGACGTCACAATCTCCTGTAACACGATCTTCCGCATTTGCCTTGCCCGGGAGTAACAATGGAAGCAAATAATGGGTCACCAGAGTCAAGCTGAGACGAAATGAAGTCAATATTTCTACTCTTTGATTAGAACAGCATGAGTTTTTCAGAGAAAAGGTTTATAAATCTGTTGTTGTTTTTTAAACCATGCACTAATTAAATTAGGTCCATTTTTTGCAACAAGCACTTAATCGATCGCAAACTGGCGTCGTCGAAAGTTGTTGCGTTTATAAACATCAAGCAATTTTTAATGTTTGAATACTCACCATAAAACTTTGCAGCTCATTTAGTTCAACGTTGTTTCTCCACCGAACACAACTTATGAAACAAAAAACACTACTGGGGTGTGCGGCTCAGAATAGGACATTATCGTTTTCAAAAAGAAACTAAAAAACTGGAGAAACAAAAACTTTGAAAATGTGCAAAATGTGAAGTTTTCAAACTGTTACTTAAATATTTTAAAAGAAAAATCGAAACTAGCTTATTTTATTAAATATTTTGTATTATATATATATATGTACATAAAAAGAAATTTCTTTAGTGTTACTGTTACTGAACGCAGATTATAAACAGTTCAGTAGATGCTGCTAATCCCGCAATGCGCAGAAAATAAGAAGGCCTTCCAAAAAACCATTTATATGAAATAATCTCGTTTTTTTGTTTACTTGCGGTGCTCCAATGATTTAAAAAATGTGACTGTGATTCATTTATTACAATCGTTTAAAAAACAGGAAGCTTGATCTGTCACTTTTGTGAGCACTTTTTTTCTTTACCATAAAATCAAAAACCAACACCAAATAACAAAATCAAAACTCAACTTTATAAAAAGTATATTCAGGCAAACTAATTATTTACTGAGAAGTGGTTTAACTGAGAAGCAGAAATAACTTTTGATGCATAAACTACATGTCAGAACAATAAAAAAAATTCTGTCAAAATTGTGAAAAGGTTTTCCCAAAAAGAGGAAAGTGATACTCGATAAATCCACATTACAGTATGAATCGCCAAACACAAAGAACCCAGCGTTTGACTGGCAGCTCTTGCGGGCAGAATCACCCGGAGCGCAGTGATAATAATAAAAGTCTTGTGATTGGGTCACGCTGCTCTGAGAGTCGGGGTGAAGAATACGGAATTGTGTCCAGCAGCGCCGTCCATCTCTCCTACATCTCACTTTTCAGACCGTTTGCTTGAATGTAAGACATTGTTTTCTCTCTTACACTTACACTGTTCTTTATTCCTTGTTTCTCCTCACTTCCTCTGCAAATCCGCACTGAGGAAATGAAATTTATCTGAGTGACTGGAAATGTTGCTTAGTCGTTCTTTTAACTTTACAATCTCCTAACTGAATTCTTTATGTCTGTTTGTCTCTCCTTCTCTCTTTCCAACTCTGTCTTTTTATCCATCTATCCATCTATCTATCTATCTATCTATCTATCTATCTATCTATCTATCTATCTATCTATCTATCTATCTATCTATCTATCTATCTATCTATCTATCTATCTATCTATCTATCTATCTATCATATATCTATCAAATATAACTTATCTTACTGTTATCTACAATTTTGTTCTATCTATCTATACACACACACACACCCGTATAAGGAACCTGTTGGAGACATCTGTTCCCGGCTCCATTACTAGCTTCTCACACACTTAAGAACGAACTTGACAATCGCACAAAGGATGAAGGTTGTACATGCAGCGGAATCCAGGCGGCTGCTATATTAAGAACTGAATTCCAGCCATGAGCACAGGCTGTGAAGTGTCGGGAGGATCTACACACCGAGCAGACACACACACACACACTGGTGGAATGATGCCCTTCAGAATCACAGGCCCTGAACTCAAGGTTTTACTGTAGCAAAGCTCTGGAATGAAATACAACTGCACTGTATTTACATGGCAGGGCTGATGGATGTTCACTGGAGAGATGCAGGAAAGAACAGAACATTCTGCTGAAATGACTCACTGAAAACCACAATCCCACCCTGTGTGTGTGTGTGTGTGTGTGTGTGTGTGTGTGTGTGTGTGTGTGAGTGTGTTTAAAGCGGCGGCTCTTTGTGTTCAGCCAGCTACTTTTTTCCATGAGCACGGAATTTCAGTCTCCGTCTACGTCTCGAGATAATGTTTTCCACTATGAAAATGAAAAATGGTTCATGTGGTGAGATGAGATGCTCTCAAGTCAAAGCACGTGCTTCAAGAACAGCTGGAAATGTCTGTGTGTGTCTCTATAAACACACACATAGAAATATGTGTGTGTGTGTGTGTGTGTGTGTGTTTGTGTGTGTTTGTTAAAAAACAATTTAAGTACCCAAACAAACACACACACACACACACACACACACACACACACACACATACTTAACATATATTTGGACTGATGTATAATGTCAAAGCATTTTAAATTAATAATTTTAAACACTATTAACATTCACACTATCTATAAAATCTCTTAAAACAACACTGAAAATTCGCACAAAGTGAAAACAGGATTCAGATGGAGTTACTCACCGTAATGGAGGAAACGGTCAGTAAAAGTGAGAGGTGTGGAGAGAAAGAAGCCGTCGAATCTGGAACCTGCAGCTCAACAGGTTTGCTCAGTCCCGGGTGGGTCGAGTTTTGAAAGAAGGGAGTTTTTTTTTTCTCGGGAGAGGAACTTCAGTAGCTTTTGGTTTGCTGCGCACGCTCAGTGGAATTTTAGCAGAGCTTTTTTTTCCTCTCAGATTCAATACAAAGCATCATTCATTCCATCAGCAAAGAGCAAAAGATAAATTATATGTGCTGTATTGAGCATACATTTGTGGTAAAAATGAAACAGAACTAAAAATCATTTTGATCAATGAAGTATAGTATAATTTCACTCTTGATACTCCCAAATATAGTTCAATTTCACCAGGTCCATAATTCATTATCTTTATTACATGCCAGCAAAGTCAATGTATGAGTCTACAATCATGTTCTGAGATTTTACAAAATTGACACAAAAAAAAATCCATATGAACAGTCGCTGAGTTGCTTTTGGATGTTGAAAGGAGTGACAAAAAAAAGGAAAACCTACAGTGAAAAAAAGCTCTCGATGGAAAAAAAAGCTTTTAGCCGACAGACTTCTTAAATTTTGCTTGCATCTTCATTCCTCCTGTGTCAGAGAGATGAGCCATATTTAAACATTGAATACAGAGACAGAGAGATCTATAGATAGATAGATAGATAGATAGATAGATAGATAGATAGATAGATAGATAGATAGATAGATAGATAGATAGATAGATAGATAGATAGATAGATAGATAGATAGATAGATAGATAGATAGATAGATAGAACAACAAACAGAAGGAAAAAGAAAGAATGAAAGAAAGAAAGAAATGGATGGATGGATGGATGGATGAATAGATAGATAGATAGATAGATAGATAGATAGATAGATAGATAGATAGATAGATAGATAGATAGATAGATAGATAGATAGATAGATAGATAGATAGATAGATAGATAGAGAGATAGATAGATAGATCTATGGGGAGTTTTGTTACATGACCTACTTTCTCTTTGGTTTGCACTGTCCCCCTGTGAAGAGAACAATCTGTCAGTCTCACAAGGTGTTTGCTGTCAGAAACCTGCTTCACTTACAGCATAACACACCGACGCCTCCGGCTACGAGCAGAGCCGTGAAGATCAGGCCGCCGATCCTCAGACCCTCATAGTCTGAAAGAGTCACAACACACACTCACTCTCAAGACGATCAGTATAACAACCAAGTTAGGAAATAATCTAAAGCGTGTTTATTATCTGGAGTGTGTCCAGACTCCAGATGATAGTCTGTGTAAACTGTTTTGCTGGACATTTATGGTTAGCCATGACCTTTGACCTTTCCTGCATTACTTTCTACGCCCATTTCATTCCTTTAAAAGCTGCTTTTTATCCACTCTTGTGTTTATTTCTATTGTTTTTCAGAATACTTACTGTAAACAAAAGGATCTGGAAAACAGAAGACAGAAGAAATAACATATTACTCTGTGAAACTACAATCCAGCCATTATGTAATTACAGTAATGAAAATGAAAAAGAATGCAACATACTTGCTTCAGCTTCACTAAAGAGTACCCAGAAAACTGCAAACACAAATAAAACAGGTAAATAATAAAAACCATAATTTTGTATTCGATTTTTGTAAAGCTTATAAATAAGGTGCAAACGCTTTAACCATAAATTAAGGTCGTCTGGGCAGCCAGTTAAACCGGTCCACACACTCAAGGTCACAGGTCACACTGACCTTTACTGTGTACCGTAACACGCATGACCTACCTGTGAGGAGAACTAGTTTGGTGAGCTGGCTCATTTTAACCCTCCTGGTTAAAACACACAAAAACCTCTTTTATTATCCAAACACTAGGGTGAAAAGCAATACATTTCCAAGATCAATATTTAGCATATTCATTTAATATTGGCCATATTGGGTCATTCCTACATGCGAGCAAGGCTGTTTGTGAAGAAACTCAAGCTGTAAGTGCAGCTGAGACCTCGTGTTTTGAATGTAAACATCAAGCGCGGCCGGACCCCGGACACCGCTGGCCCACCCGGGAAGCTTTCAGCTGTTTTGGAAAGTTTTGCCCACTCGCTCACGGAATCAATGTCAATGAATCGCACCCTGACTCACGTCTGCCATGTCCCTCCAGTCCTGATGCCATTTAAATTGGCAAACTCTTGGATATTAAACAAGAAGAGTGTGTATTTATAAAGTTCCATATGCTGTAAATGGAGGAATGTGTATTACGTTTACGCACTAGGAATGTCCTTTAGTTCAAAATGTTTTACATTGCATTACAATTTTCGATGGGGATCAGACCGACAAACTTTGTTTACTAAACCTCCTGTTGAGCTACAGCAAACTCACGCAAAACAATGGAAAAATCTGTGCAGGTTGTTTTTTCCAAGGTCACTTTCACATTCACGCCGACTTCAATTCACTCTGATATTTGACACACATTTTAGAGGCTTGTTGAATTATTTTCATCGAAATAGGAGCAAAACAGAAGTGGACCTAAAATACGTTCTTGCTGCTCTCCCCGTTTCTTTGTTGTATAGATGCGACTACAAGTGATTTAAGAGACAGGGATTTTTTGAATGATATGCAGATATCAGTATTTCTTTTAATATATTTAAGTATAACATTTTAATATGTTTTTTAAAATATGCATACATATCCTAAAATGAACAGAATCATTGCAATTCAGTGGCAAATAATTTTGGCAGCATCATTTATTATCACCAGGCTAAATTTGATAGCTTTCTTTGATTTTTCTCTATTTAAACTCACCAACTAGTCATTAAACGGTAAGAAAGATGGAAGGGAAGGAAGGAAAATGGGCCTTTGGAAGGTGATACATGTGGCTTATCCAGTGATTTTAGTCTATTTGGTATAAAAAAATAAGGATGCATGCTAAAGTCATGAATAACTTTATATCTGAGATGACCTTCCCACGACACTGAAAGACAGTCTTAGAGAAAAATCTAAGTTTTATCTAAAAATCTCTATCAGAGTTTCTGCTGAACCAGTGAACATTCTAAATTTTCAAAAGGAAGGACGTAAAATACCCTCTGAGTTTGTGAGCAAAAAGTTTGTGAACTAACCCATTCTGTGATAAAGAACAAAATCCAAGTCATATACGTATTAGCATTAAGACCAAATCTATTCTGTTCCAAGCAAGTGATAAATCTTGACCCAATAATTCCAGAACTGGTTCTGAAAACCTAATGCCGATATCGCACTAATGGAATAGTCAGCAAATGATGAGTCTGACAATGATTGATTTTTTCCGACTTTCCTTGCTTTCGGCAACTAGATTCATTTTAAATACCCATTTGTAATTTTTTTATACATTGTGGCGGCAAAATTCCAAGCATTGCTCCTCAGATTAAGAACGTTTGAGCACCACTGATGTACCGCTGATGACTGTGTTCCTACCTTAGCAGAGGAACTGACGTCTCTCCAAGCAGATGATGATGAAACTGGCTGTGGCTCCTCAGGTGGGCTGATCTCACAACCTTTCTGTCTTTTCTATTACTTTTAAAAATGACTCCTCCTCAATGTTTACACATAAACAACGCACAGCATATCAGATTGATGGGTTCAAGGTGTGCGGACCACATCATCGTGTGTTTAATCCAAAACATGACCCCTGTGTTGATGAATTACACACAGCAGGAAAGACGGAGGCAAAGACATTGACGTAAGAGAAATGTCCTTTAAGTCACACACACACTTGCATTTATATACTAGTGGGGTCCCATCACTGACTTATATACAAAACAATATGCCTCCCCCCCGGACCCCAATCATCACCCTCCACATAATCAATTTTAACCAAAACTGAATTGCAATTCTAGATAGAAATTTTAGATTTTGGAAAGGAAAGTCCAATCTTGACCATCAAACAGTATTTTAAATTGTAGACTATAGGTACACAGATTTATTTTAAATTTGGTATTAAATGTGACCTAAATGACCTTTGGCTTAATAGATTTGACCCCAATGCCTGCACACCATCACCCATAGTCCAGCAGGATCTATGTTCGAACTTTTCTAATCCAGATTTTGACTGAGCAGTTCGACCAGACAAGGATTTGTTTGCAAATCACACACCATCACACACTTTTTAACATGGCTTTGATTCATACTTATCATCTTCGTATTAGTTTAAAATGTTATTTCTGTCCCAGATCATTTGAAAATTATATTTGAAATCATATCGAACATTTATTATACTACAGTAAAAGAATAGCTGTTTTGTAAAAAGCTTCACTTTTGGAATCAAACTGCTAAATCTGTCAATGTTTAGTTCCAAGTATATTATTATTTATAATAAATAAAGGTGGATGTTTATTTGGTCTAAAGCCTTTGAAGCTACAAGAGTAGTGCATAATTTATGCATATTTGAATAGTTCACCTCATTAGTTGACACAGCAAGCTGTTAAATATTAATGATTTACTAGCACAACAGAAACCCGCCCTCTTGCTTCATTACTGAGAGCTGCAGGTCTCAGAACCGCAAGATTGAACCGCTCGGGCAAGATCTGCACACAAACACACACTCAAACAGGAGGAATCCCTTCGCTGTGTCTAATGCAGCAAAAAAATATTAGATTTACATTTTTAGAAGCATAAATCTTTGAAAAAAATACAAACAATTATCAATTAATTTCATTAGCACAATTTTACATTTCAGAAATGAGTGTAACGTGGGTGTTACTATATGATGAAACACTAATCTCTTTTTGATTAAGAAAAAAGTATAAAAAAAAAACAAGATTAATTGATACGTATAAAAAGGCTCTATGAAACAACAAATAAAATAAAAAATAAAAATTGAAGTTGAAATAGGTTATTACTATTAGATTTATTTGTGTTATTATTATGTTAAACTATTTTACACAAGTAACAACAAGCTAGATACAAGCTGATTTATTAGTCTCGTCTGAGAGAACGAAACTCCTTGAAGTCTGCTCACGATAAGAACAAGATTCAGAACAGTATGAATATGAGGAAGTAAAACCATTGATTAGATGAAGAAAGGAAGTGGGCGTGTCCCGGTCTTAGAGAAGCACCTGTGTCAATATTGACCTTCAGAACAGTGGATAAAATCTTCCCCTTCACTAACGGAACAATGGGCCACGTCACCAGCCTTAACATGATAGAGCTTATGGAGATACAGTAGTAGTATAAACAGATAAAAGGAAAGGCAATACTGAGTGAAGCGAAAGACTAAAATTTGATTTCTGGGTACAAAATTGTACAGTTTGCAAAAACTCTAATTAATACAATAGATTTTCAAAAATCAATGTCATTATTATTGGGATTAAAGCCTCTGCTACGTATATGTGACAGGCGTGGTCCAGAGGTTCTGATCACCCAGATGTTGGTCAGATGACCGCACCTTGCTCAAGTTAAAGGCTACCCACTGCTCCGGGTTTGTGTGTGGTCCATTCACTGGATGGGTTAACATGTTCCCTAGTGGCTATATTGGCCATATAACTTTGACTCTTGAACTCACTCACTTTATTATTCATAAATGTACAGTTGGCTCAGATCATGCAGCACAACCGGTGGAAAAAAATCACTGAAGAATTGTCAGTAGAAACACATTTGTAATGAGATTTTTATATTTTAACTTAGTTTCTATTAAAAAAAGAGTTTCTCTTCCCTGGGTTGGAACTTGGTATCTTGGTTTGAAATATGTACATAATTGTAAACGGAGCAAAGATGCCCCTAGTGGACAATTCTAGAACAGCCTCAGCTGGCCATTTATCGAATGTAAAAAATACGCTATTGCACTGAATGTTAAATACCCATTAAAATATACATCACATCTGGAATATGCGTTCAATAGAGGAAATGGGAAAATTGTCAATGTTTTTCACTCATTTATCTTTCGTCATCGCTGAGTCCCCCCACCGACCCTAAAATACAAAAACATTGAAATGTACAGTTAGAGAGAGATGGATGGATAGATGGACAGACAGATAGTCAGACAGATAGATAGATATATAGATAGATAGATAGATAGATAGATAGATAGATAGATAGATAGATAGATAGATAGATAGATAGATAGATAGATAGATAGACAGATAGATAGACAGATAGATAGATAGATAGATAGACAGATAGATTTATCAAAGTCGAGCTAGAAAACCTACTGAAGCATCTCTGTGCTTTCTCGGAGCGCTTGAGGAGGATGTAGGACACAATGAGGAAGATTAAACATCCTAAAAAGCCTGCGATCCCAATGGCGATGATCTTGGCGTAGTAGCCGGAATTTTCTGAGACACACATACGACCGACACTGAATGTGCAGGCTGGCTGTATATTAGAGTGACCGCTCTCTTACCGTAGACGTTGAGATGTCCGTAGACGTCGCTCAGACCACTGCACCTGCACAGGAAAACCGTGCTGTTGTCGTCTTCCGAAGTCGATCCAATGTTCCAGGACGCAACTGTTCCAGAAGAGCCTGAGCTGCACTGAGACGTCATCGCCTGAGAACCAACCAAAGCTTCATCACCTCATCTTCAACAGCTCCACTCACCCATCATACACCATCATACACCATCATACACCAGGGGTGGCAAACCATGGCCCGAGGGCCACAAGCGGCCCTTTCAATGTTTTAAATTTGTAAAAATTAAACGAAAGTCAGTTCGTTAGTACGTTAGTTCAAAACGAAAATCTTCAGGTTTTGGTTTGAACATTTTTTTTCGCTACAGATTTTTCCGTCCGTTTCATTTTTTTCCGTTTAGACTTCTGACACTAGCTTCATATGGGGGGCAGCCCTTACTCTGATTGACTGGTGCTGTGATTGACAGCTGCTGGACCATGAAGCCCGGTCCATGGCCTGTGAATCAAAAAGTTTGCCCACCCCTGTTCTACACACATACACAAACCCGGAGCAGTGGGCAGCCTAAGCGTCTGGCTAATTAGACTTGAATGTGGAGGTTTACAGAAAATGCACATAGAAGTGTGATGTCATCACGTCACCTGCGCTGGATAGTAAGTGGTCTGAGTCCCTGGACAGGTGACTGACGCGTTGATCTTTGACCCCATGATGAAAAACTGGAAGGTTTTGGATCCCAGTCCATTGACACCACACTGCAAGCTGACGCTTTTCCCCGTCTCCACTGTCAGGTTCTGTGGATAGAGGAAGTAGCTCGGCGTCTGACCTGGAATCAGGAAGATGGAGTAAGAAACAGGGATTCACCGCTGGAGTTTCTTCATTTGACTAAGAAATGAGCACCAGACTTTTTCATTTTGACCAGATCATTTTGACTAAGAATCAGAGCATCGCCAAAGACTGTCCTCCTTTCTTCTTTGGGAGAACTTTGACTATTAAACTAGAAGGGATCACATTCTCAGTTGTTCTCTCTCCTTTTCTGTCTTGGTCTGTCTCCACTTCTCTCTCCTTTTCTGTCTTGCTCTCTCTCTCTCCCCTCTGTCTTTTTCTGTCTCTCCTCTGTTTGTCTCAAATTCACTCAGTCTTTTGTCTCTTCTCCGTATCTGTCTTGTTCCATCTATCTATATCACTCTCTGCCTCGTTCTCTTTCTGTCTCTCTCTCAATCTCATTCTGTTATGTTCTGTCTCCTTTTCTTTCTTGCTCTCGTTCTTCCTCGTCTCTTTCTTGTTCCGTCTCTCATTATGACTCTATCTTTCTTCTTTCTGTCTCGCTCTCCTTTTCTATCTTGTTCTGTCTCACCTCATCCCATTATCTGTCTTGTTCTATCTCAGTTCTATCCTTGTTCTGTCTCCCTTTTCCTCTCTCTTTATCTCAATCTCTGTTGTTCTCTCGTATTTTATCTCTCTCACTCTCCCTTTTTTGTCTTGCTTTTTCTCCCTCTCCCTTTTCACCATCTCTGTATCTCTCCCCCTCAATCGCTGCTGTTCTCTCCCAATTTCAGTCACTCTAGCTCATATTCTGTCTTGTTCTGTCTCCCTTTTTCTGTCTTTCTTCATCTCATTCTCTGTTGTTCTCTCTCATTTTCTGTTTTCTCTCTCTTTCTCTTTGCTGTATTTCTCCATCTCTCTTCTTCTGTCTCCATCTCTGTTGTTCTATCTCTCATTTTCTGTCTCTTAATCTCTCGTCTCTGTCTTGGTCGTCTTTGTCTGTTGTTCTATCTCTCTCCTTCTGTCTCTCTCTATCTCCCTCTATGTCTTGTTCTGTCTTTTTCACTCACACACACGCTGTCCTGTTTTCTCATTTTCTTGGTCTATCTCTCACTCTTTGCCTGTCTCTCTACTTCTCTGTGTTGTTTCGTCTCTCCCTTGATCTGTCTTTCTCTTATTTCGTCCCCCTCTCCGTTTGTTTGTCTGTTAATAGGAGTAAAAGCAACCTCCAGGAAAAGAGTTGAAATAAATAATACCTTCAGCTGGCAGAGAAAGCGGCAGCAGGAGAAGAAGCCGCAGCAGACGGACTATTCCAGAAACACGTATCCGTCCCATCGCCTCAGCTTCAGCAGCGCTGCACCACTGACCTGCGCTCAGCAAGGTGGAGGATGCTCATCTCCTCACGCAGCTGATTTCTTTATGTTTTCCCTTCCTCCAGCCGCTGATCAACTATTTGAGTACCAGACATTTTACTTACAAAACAGTCGAGATGTAAATTCACAGGATTCGTACAGAAAGACACTTTTTCCACTTAGTGTTGCTTCGTTCACTGAGCAGTTTAAACTCTTTTCTTGTTTTCAGTTTAAACTCATTGTTTTTTTTGTATGAATGTGAACAAATATCACCCGTGATTTTAAAGTCATTAACAAACCAACAACACAAATAATATCACAATTATGTAGCAGTTCTATACACAATTTACAGTGTGTACACACACACACACACACACACACACACACACACACACACACTGTATATACATTATACAAATATTTATGAATTTTTCAGTTGTTTATTTCATTTACTGTATACATTATAGTTGTTATAGACAATATTTACAGTAGAAATATTTATACATACAGTATAAAGAGTGTATATATACATATATGTGCAAATACTGTATATATACATTGTGTGTGTGTGTGTGTGTGTGTGTGTTTTGTGTGAATTAACATGTGCTAATTATAGGCTTATAATTTGATCAACAAAATAAATCCTGGCAAAAGGCAGTTTTGCTTAAATATGTATCTAGATTGTAAATTCTGTATTCTTGTTTGCGTATGCTGAATGGATGACCTTCGTGCATCACTTATCCTGGTACTTTCCCACGTTCGCACATCCGCTTCTAAAAAAGGTCAATCTCGAGTCCACCTCATAGTATCATAGTACCAGATAGTATTCAGTGACTCTTGGGCTGTGAATAAATCATATTGTTCTTTCAACAAGTGATTTCTTTCATTCTTGGGTCACTTCAGATTTATGCTTGAATATGAAAAGAAATTTCCGCCGTGGAAATATGAAAAGAAAACATTGGAAGGAACTATGGAAAGAAGCCTCCCGTCTTACATGTGTATATTTATTTGTATATACGTATAAGTACGTATATTCAATATCGTATGTGTGTTTTAGGGTCGCTTTATTAACAGGCAGTTTTAAAATGTTATATTCTGCGAGGGATATAAATTGTAATGCTGTATTATAACTGATATAAATGTTATATAATGTAAATTTGTATCTAATCAAACCTCACCTATTATATAATCTAAATGAAAGAAATGGCGTTAAACAATAATTAAAAGGTTGTTTTGAAATGTTGCTTTTATTTATAAAATAAAAGTAATTCAGCATTTAGAATCAAATGAAGTTTGTACATCGCGTATCAAAATTACAAAGAGTACAAGATACATTTAGTGTTGCTTTGCTCATTTAACTTGAAAATTAAGTTTCATGTAAGTACAAAATCTTGATCAGGACAGAAGCTTAGAAATTGCATAGACGATTTCCATGTATGTATTTACAGTAAATCAAGTAAAGCATTGATTCTGAAGGACAGACTCTGGGTATCTCTACACTACTAACCTTAAGACATGGCACATTTTGATTTTAGTTGATTTGAAAAAAATGTTGGCATTTGTACCAATTGAGTGTTTTACTTAATCTACTTAAAAAAAAATTACTTAAGTGTTTGTGCATTTCTCTCTGTAATCTCTGACTTTGGAACTGGATTATTGTGGTTCGTGGCTCTAATATCACGTACTCATCTAAAACCACCTTTCCATTTCTGGGTCACAGGGAGCTGGCGCAAATCCCAGCGACTCTGAGGTTGAAAACCAAGGAGATACATCATAGATTGGTGTGATTGGCTGACCAATCACAGAGCAGGACGCACACACACTTTCACGCTCTCACTCCCACTTGTGGACATTTTGGACACTCCAATTCTCATGAACAAATAGACATTGAATGGATGAAAAGCACACGTTTAAAATGCAAGAAAATACAAACTATACAATGGGAAAGGTCCCAATTGGGCCTTAAACTCGGGATTCAACATGTCCTAGAAAGACCCTAATCGGGTCTTGAAATGTGCCGCCCTAAATGTATTTATGCTTTTAAAAATTAACTGTCACCCTGTCAACAAAAAAACTGATTTTTGTTTCACATTAATAAATTAATAACTACAAAATAAATTAAATATTGCCTCTTAACATGACAAAATTGTGCTAAAAAATTATTCTTGAGTCGTACTGATGCAGGGGAATTTGGTGTGCGGTTGCCAGTTCGACAAAATAAACTTAAAAGATCAATGTAAAATATTGATCAAACAAAAATTGAGATTTGAGCTTCAGGCGTGAGCGTGACGTCACAGCGCCCCCTGTCGGCCAACACGTTCTCGCGATCATCACTCGATCACTTTAAATGGACTCAATTTGAGATTTGTCTTGCTTACTTTTTTTTTGCTTTGTGCTCAGTGTTTTTTTTAACCAAATTCAACGCAAAGTAATGGGAAAAAAAGTCGAGTGTTCGTTCAACGTCAGCGACATTTTAAAAGAAAAAGACGAAAAAGAAAAAGAACAAAACCACATTTTTAAATCAGCAAAAGACGTTACAATTGATTTAAACCTGCGCACTCGAAGCGGGTGGAACAACAATGACATGCTGCTTAAGGTGTTTGCGGAATATTCTGAAGCTGAAAGAACGAAACCGGACAAGGTTATTTAAAAAACTAAAAACTAAACTAAAAAAAAAAACTAAACTAAGAAATATTTGGTTGAACGTGTGCATGAGTGAAAGTGAAGTCATTGTAGAAAACTAATATTTAAAAAGTACAAACAAATCCATAAGTCTCCTCAGTCTCCATCAGTGTCTCTTCCCCAAAGTAAAACACACTCTCTAACACATTATTTTACGAATTAAACTCGTAAGTCAGGGTACCACTGTCTTGTACAATAATTGCATCACATAGTTTCGGTATTCTCCTAAGATGAATTGCCTGTGCATAAGTCAAAAATAAACGTGCCTTCAATTCGGCCAAGGGTCTGCGTCCCACAGGAAACACTGTGTTATACACCCAAGTTTTCCGAAAAGCAGATGGTTCCTGAAAGTTGGTAATTTAAAGTCTCACATCAAGCAGCTTTCCATTGGAATGGCTAAGGTGTGACCGCCCGGGCCATTTTGTGCACTCCTGGAGAGTTCTCGTACATCTAGAGAGACAGAAACATCTAACTGAAAGTTCAAAAAGTGAGAGAGAAGACAGACGTGGCTCATCACTCACCCTCATGGCTGTGGAGATCCACGGCAGAAACCGTGAGACACGCGTGTACACGCCAGGCTTCTTGGCCATGGC
>MU204188.1:4753721-4776702 GCA_017309775.1 Paedocypris sp. Pulau Singkep | reverse complement strand
TGTTTCCTCGTGGAGAAAAGGAGCTTTGTTCCCCGAACTAGCAACCTGAGACCAGTTGGAAGCTTTGCTATAAGGTGGACAGAGAGCGAGAGAGAGAGAGAGAGAGAGAGAGAGAGAGAGAGAGAGAGAGAGAGAGAGAGAGAGAGAGAGAGAGAACAGGCACAGAGACAAAGACAAAAATGGGGAATAATAGGAGACATATAAAGAAAGACCAAGTGAAGAGCCAAAAATTAAGAAAAAGAAAGAAATAAAGAAGAAGATCCACAAACACAGAAAACAAAGCAGAAATTGAACCGAGGAAAAAAAAGACTAAAATAAAGAAAGAAGCAGACAGAGAAATAAGACAGATTGAAGAGGAGATAGATAAAGTGAGACTGTTTTACAGAACTTAGAGAAAAGAGAATGCGAAGAGAACATAAAAAAATCCTGGAAGAAAGAGAGACTTGAAAAGAAATGTACATATAGCCAATAAAAGTGACACTGAAAAAGACGAGGAAAAAATAGAGAGAAAGAGAGTGCGGAAAAAAAAGAATAATAAAGACAGAGAATGTGTGTGTAGTTTGTGGAAGAGGGTAAGAGACAAATATAAAACTAAATCGACATGTTCACCATGTTTTAAGTAGTAAACTACTTCATAAGGTCAAATAAAAAAAATCTAATCAAAAGTCATGATTTTTTAAACAAAAACCCTAACTTTTTACCCTAAATCGTGAAACTAACAGTGAAAATCAAAACTTGTTTTTACACTTCGAGAATGTGTTGATTTATCACTAAAAACACTACAGAGGCCTTAAGGGCATTACTATACATCTGAATTTAAACAAATGCTTTAATTGTATGAACACAGTGAATTTCTCAATGTTGTAGGACTTGAACTCCATTGTTTCTGTTGCCACCTAAAACCAAGCTTCCCAGTAAAGGCAAAACTAATAATGATCAAGACGCTTTTTTCTCCTGTAGTTGTGTACTGTAAGTGTGCTGAAACCCACCGGTGAACTGCAGAGGCTGCGTCAGCCCCACAACCGCAATGTCCCGGCTGTTGTCGTCGATGTTGACGTCGACGAAGGGAAGGTAGCTGCTGTGGTACACCACCGTCTTCACCTCTGCAATCACCACGTTTTTACGGATAGGGGTGTTGTAAATTGATCCCATTAGCACCCGCCAGCGGGAAGCGTGTCGATACCTCCTGAAACACAGCACAAAACATGTGAGAGCACACAGAACAAATCTGAGTATAAATGCCAAATATGTGGTATAAATAAATACTTGATATTAGGTATGAATACTAAGTATAAATGGAAATAAAACGATGTATGAACGATGCGTCCCATGAATGATGACAGCATAAAGTGTCACGAATGATGTCATTGTGAATGATATGAGTCTTTAAAGATGCCATCAAAAGTCACAGGTGTCAAACTCAAGGCCCGAGGTCCATATTCAGCCTGGCGTACAGTAGAGGTCAAATGGTCCGTATATGAGGCGTTGATGACAGATGACTACAGATCCCAGAAAGCAGTGCTGCAGCTGGCGTGCTTTATATAAATCACAATTGTACAATTTGTAACATTTACTTACAGCACATTTTGTATTGATTTTTTTTGTCATGTTCATATTTCTAACTTGTATAATTTTACCAAAAACTAAATATTAACTTTTGTAATACGTATTAACTGTATTTATTCTGGAATCATTTTCCTGTCCGTTTCATCCATAGTAATTAGTAATTGTGTTAGCATGCTTTATAGGTTTAGGTTTTTAGCCGTATTAGTCTGTCTGTCTGTCTGTCTATCTATCTATCCGTCTGTCTGTCCATCCGTCCATCCAATCATTCATCTATCTATCTATGAGCTACAAAATGCACTGAATTTGGTTGTTTCTAGCTTTGTCGGTTCATGTTCTCACTATTATACCAGGGCATATACACACAATTTATACTCCTTACAAATGCACTGAACTTGAACTCTATCTATCTATAAATGAAGCTCACCGTGAATAATGCTTGCAATGAAAGCTGCATGCTATGAATAACTATTGTCATGATTGATTATTTGAATGGTGTGTTTTGTAGCAATTCTTAAGCTAAATCATCATAAAGTGTTGTTTCCCAGGAAAGGTTGGAACTGAGAAAAACAAGAATAAAAGCAGCAAAGCTCACTCGGGAAAGCAGTGCGCAGCGCTGATGATCCAGCGGTCAGAAATGATGGATCCACCACACTGGTGAACACCGTCATATTGCAGACTGACCTGCCAAGGCCACGAGCCCTGGCGAGCGTCCACTCCACCAACTATTCTCTCCTCGGGCAGCATACGACGACCACAGTCTGTGGACATCCACAACCATTCATGTACGTGTGTTGGACAAATGCTAATATAAAGTACAACAATATCACAACTTACCCTGACAGACCACCTCAAGTACCTGACCTTTGTCACATTTACTGGGGAAAAAAAATAATAATACATTTCTCAGTCAGAAGATTGTGTATCAAGTTTGATGAACTTCAGAATTGTCCACAGTCAATTGAAACCCAAAAGAAAAAGGTGTGTAATCTACAGTTATTTTAACAATGACTATCAATAGAGTAAGGATGAATTGACTTGACTTTGTGAATCGCATTAACATAAATATAAGCACCCCTTTTTTTTAACCAATTTTAGACGCTCAAAAACTTGTGCAAAAATATAAGCGCCCATTTTTCCATATTGCAAGTCAGGAACAATGTTGGGTCTTCCAAAACCCTTTCTATTGCGAGCGGCCTTCTCAGATTTCTCCACGCTCTAAAGATGGATCTTAGCCTTTCCTGAAATTTCTCTAATAAAATAAGAGACTTCAACACAGGATTTGTAAAATCAATTGAGTCTGGGAAGTGCTCAAATCTTTTTCTCACCTAACATCTCTCTTCCTTCTAACGTTCCTTCTAACTCTCTCCTAACTAACTGAAATTTTCCCAGACTCCTGTTTATTATTAAAAAGATAGCAAATTCAGCAGCGAATCATAGCGCAACACGTCAGAGATAAAACAGTTCCTCCCTTCGCCGTCACATAGCAACCGTCAAGGTTTCCTCACATTCTTTTGTTGATCGGAGGTGGAGTTCCGATCACTAGAATAGATCTTTTTAATCTATTATTAAAGTAAATTGACACTGAAGTGATACAAGTCATGAGCTGGGTTTGTTAAAAGAAGAAACAGAAGGGTGGTGCTTACATTCGGGGTGCTTGTATTTCCGTAAACACTGTATATGATGTATTTAGATTGTATCTTGAATTGAAAATGTCTTACCAAGGATATAGAACAGTTTTGATTTTCTTCCCATATGTCAATTCACTCTCCTTAACGCAGTAAAAATCCAGATCCCCGCCGCTATCATGCGCACAGATCACAGAGAAATTCACGGCTCTGGAAGATAACACAAAGCTGGCACTCCCGTCTTGGCTGTAATGTAAACGAGAAGCTGGTACCTAACAAAGCCCATTTCTTCACAGCTGATGTTGGCGAGCAGCTGGTTCACAGAGGATGAGCAGACGTTCTTCCAGCGGCGCTGAGTGGAGTCGAACACCCGCAGCCTCTGGTCTGCTCCACTCACCTGCACTGCAGCACACAAGCAGTGACATGCTGGACATCCGTCACTTTTACTTGAAGACATAGAGTACTTTTAGTAGTACTTAGTTACTGTTATTTGTGCTTTTACAGATTACAAAAGACTTGGGACATGGTACATTTATTGGACATTGAAAAGAAATGCAGTCATTTTCGAATTTCATATACTGGTTTAGGTTTATACACTGCATTCCCAATAGAATATTGATAACGTACCAAAAGTTGAAAGTGAGACATTTAAGAATTTTTCATTCCATGAATGTGCTACACAGTTCAAATGGTGGGAATGGGAAGAAATCACAGACCAAAAAGTAATTATTTAAAAATTATGAATAAAAATTAATGAATAATGAACAAAAACAAATGCTATTTTTAGGCCAATGGGAAACATTATTTAATATTAATCATTAATTAATAATCATTAACAATTACTTCACTGATTATTAAAATAGCTGTAAGCATACATAAATTTCACATTCAATTTGAAATTACACTTAAAACTTTTACCAATTGGCATCAATCTTCTTACCATCAAATAATCCGGTATCTTCTGTTGTTTTAAGATATGTAACTGTAAACAACCACAACCAAAAAATTACAATCATGAACACTACGCTCAATCCATAAATCTGAGAAAGACTGACCAACGGCCCAGATGCCGGCGCCTATTCCTCCCAGAACAATTACGATCAGAACTACAGCAAACAGCCGACACGGACTACAGCCGCTCATCTCCTGACTTCCTGTAGGACAAAAACCAGGACTTCCTGTAGGACGACAAGATATAATAGTGAGAAAATGAACCCGACAAAGCTAGAAAATATTAGAAAACTCTCTAAAATGTAGATTTAAAATAGTCGTGTGGTGTAAGTTCAGCCTTAGCAAACACACACAGAGCGTACTGATGAAAAAAATCAATAGTCCAAAGTCAGTGATTCCTCATAGCTAAAGTAAACCAGGCCTTAATGCCAGAGTCATGTTCAGTCTCTCACTCACATCACAGATGAACGACCAACAACGTGCTTCATTATTCCTCTAAACACATTCCTTTCAAATTACTTTTCAGTTAACATTCCACGTATACACTGCTACTTAGATATTATTTTAATTGAATTAATTAAATTTGTTAGATTAATAAAAGTAATATTCTAACTAATCAATAGTTTTTAAAATATTTTTTTTTATTATATTCTTACAGATCAAAAATAATTATAGCACGTGTTAATAGTTTGTTTCAATAAAGTTTACGAATGATCTTTGGCGTTATCAATTCAGCAAAGAAATGCAACTTTATTTTTTATTTATTTTTTCTTTATTATTCATTGTCATTTATCCAAAAGCTAAATCACATATAATAATATGCTTCAAATGATTAAATATGCAAATAGGAAGATAAAACCATATACTGTATGTGTATGCATTCGTCTGTGTGTATTAGTGCGCATATAGGAAAACTAATTATGCTTTTACTAAAAAAAGCATGCGAAGAGCTCGAGTTTCAAAAGGTTGAAGAATCACAGAAGAACCAACTTCATGTTTTCCAGACATGTTTTCTTGCGCTTGAGATTCAGAGACGCTGTATGTCTGATGATTAACAGTAAAGCACCAGCGCCAGGACACACGACAGAGACACGGCGTCTGATAACCAGAGCAAACAAACACTTGAAGGACCGCGGCATCAGGAGCAACCTTCTGGGTCAGAGGGACATTCTGTTCATGAATGTGAATCTACAGCATCTCAAACAGAGCTGTTAAAACTGCTGTTAATTATTACTTTTTGAATATTATACAAAATCATTAACTTGTATTTAATGTAATATTAATTACATAACATGAAACATTTTAGTGTTAAAATTGTATTATTATTAATAATTATTATTATTATTAGTATTTATAATTAACAATAATATCAACAACTACACAGATGTTATTAATATAGTGTACTGCAATAATAGGTTCAACTGTCGTTAGTGTTTCCTACTATTTTTTATTACACTTTCAAATGTAATCACATATTTTATTGTAACAATGTATTGAACTTTGTAATCAGACAAATCTGTTACAATAAAATTAAGAAAGCGAGAGTGAAAATATTATCATAACGTATTTTATTGTAACAAATTTGTCTGACATCAAAGTCAACACATGTTACAATCAAACACATTGAAAACACACGTAAACAATGTGCCAATCATTTCAACAAAATTTATTAAAACATCAACTACAAGACGGATATTCAGAATTATGAACAAGCAAAGTCATTTAATATTGTTTAAGGAATTTCGATATCGTTCCCTGGTGGCCATATTGACAAACTCTCTTTACTTTATTTACTTTTTACATGTGAATGGGTCTGTTTTCGGTCTGTGTTTATCCGGTTTGCCCTGTGACTGGCTGGTCGCTGACATACGGTGTATTCCATATTTATCAGAGATTACCAAAATTATGCAGATTAGGTAATGATATAAAACGCATAAAAATGGAATCAAAAGCAGTGGATTGAAACAAATTAACAATGTAGTTATTTAACAACTTTAACATTTAACAAGAAGTTATTTAACAACTTCAGGATCAGAACTAAAGTGAAAAGTTCCGGTTTCTAGATTGCCCCTTCTCTCAATCCTGGTAAGTTCCTTGCTGCGTCTACCTGCCGCGATCACCCGCTGCGACCTTTTTGACCAAAGAACAAATAGCACTTTTGTCTGAGGAGTGTATGAGTAACACAGAGTTTCTTCATGCTACACTGCTCTCTCTCTCTCTCTCTCTCTCTCTCTCTCTCTCTCTCTCTCTCTCTCTCTCTCTCTCTCTCTCTCTTTCTCTCCCCCCACTGGCTCTCTCCCTCCCTCCCTCCAGTCTTTCTCCCAACCTTCTCTCTCTTTCGGTAAACTCCATGATTTTCTCCTCAGAAACAGGACAATCTGAAACAAATCAATAAATCCTAATAATTGTGCAAAGAGGCTAGTCAAAAAACAAGCAACATCTCAGAAACATATTGGCATCTACTGTAAATCTGTGAACACTTAGTGTGGTAAATGTACTCGTTCGGATTCGGCATTTCACAACATTTTGGCCTCTATATCTAACTATTACAGTAACAAAAACAAATCAGGCACAAAACGGTCCAGAACAGTTAATCTTTAACACACCAGTTGAAACAGCTTAGTACCCACCAATCTTCTTTTCTGACATCTTTCTCCTTTAAAAAAAGGATAATTCTCCTTGACAACGACTCTTTCCTTTAAGACCTGAAAAAAGGATTATAATCAAGTGTCAAAATTATAAATCACGGGCAAAGATGGGTTAAACTTGTTAAATAAACCAAAGTGCAAACTCCTACACTGATGAAGAAAAACAAAACCCCAACGTTGAAAACTTGTCCAAAAACTTTTCTTTAGGATAAGTTTAGATAAAAACCAACTCTAATACTATGTTAACAATGTAAATATCACTGTATAAAACAATATATGCAAGGAGTCACTCAAATAAAACAGCCAAAGGACTTTGTTGATAAGGCAAAATAAAAAATCTGTATGGAAAAAAACACACAGATACAAATATTGAGCCGCATAGCATTAGTACTTCAATAATAAAGCATTTACAATTGTTTCCTCACCTTAACTTCGCTCGCAAGTCCCCAGAGAGAAAATCTGTTTAAATAAAGTATCCAAGATATGAAAAAGCAAACGAGCTGTTTTCTTCAGAAAACCTTGACATTTCACTTTCGTCCTTCAGACCGTTTTTAATTGTGTTTAATGACGCACATGTTGCTCATGCGTCCAGATTTCTCTATCGTTCTCTCTCTTTCTCTCGCTGCTGTTCTCCGTCAAGGAAACCTCCCACTTCCGGTCAGCCGAGCGTCTCACGAGCCAGCGCCGTAACCAGCAGGTGAACCAGGTGAACCAGCGAGTCTCGAAAAAAAAAAACACTCAAAATTAATTTAACATGAACGCACAAAAGACAAAACTATATACTGTAGGTCAAATAGCCATATATAAAATGATGTGGAGTTTGTTCATTTTTATGTTGGAATATGGTGACATTCCACTGTTGTTAATAATAAAAATAAATAATAAAAAAAACGCGGCTATACTAACCTGAAACGCATGTTTTTGTAATATTTGTTATGGTTTTTGGTTTATTTTGTTTCAATTGTTGTTTGGTTTGGTTTTGTTGTGTTGTTGGTGTTGCTTGTTTAGTGTTGTTGGCTTTGTTTGTTTTGTGTTGGGTTTGTTTTGGATTTTTTTGTGTTGTTGGTTTTGGTGTAATTCGGTTTATTTTCTGTTGTTGTTTTTGTATGTGTTTGTTTTTTTCGTTTATTTTAATTAATTAACAGCTGTAAGAATGCAACAACTGTTGCTTGACACACACACACCAACACACGCGCGCGCACACACACACACACACCCCCACACACACACACACACACACACACACATTGTTAAGTGACAGGAAACAAAGAAGAGGAACTGTGCAAAACGTCAAAAATCCGAACCAAAATCAGTCAACATGATCTCACCTCTCTTCATGAGCAGATGGACTCTGGTGTCTCTAATTCTGTCAAGTAAGAACTTCTTTCCACATCACCTGATTTCACTCCCTTTTCTGGACTTTAAACTATTCCTTCATTCATTAATATATTTACTGTAGAAGTCGAGAATATTTCTCCATGCCTGCGTTGTACGTATAGGTGTTCAGGCTGGTGATTGGACGGTGCGTGTACCCTCGGACCCCATCCAGGCCCCCCTTGGGTCTTCTGTGGTACTGCCATGCACTTATGACTTTCCTGCTGGGGGCGAACAGGGGATCCCGCACAAGGTGCTGTCAGAGATGTGGTGTCTCAATCAAAGTCACTGCATCACGCCAACATACCTGTACCACAGTGCGAGGATTTTCCCCGAGCCCTCGTACCAGGGTCGGGTCCAGTACTTCGGCCAAACAGGAAGCAAGAACTGCACGCTGAAGATATCAGACCTCAGGTCAGCCGACAGCGGAGTGTACGTGTTCCGCTTCATCACTGACCACCGCACACACAAGCTGCCGGGACAGAGGGGAGTGACTCTACGGGTCACAGGTAAGATGCTTTTACAGTGTTGTGGTACTAGGTCTTATTTTGGGGTAGATATGGCTCTACTTCAATTCAAGAAAATTACTTTTTCTTTGTGTTATAACACTATATCTCTATATACTACCATATATATTTGTATATTTAAAATTATACCTTCCAATTTTTCGCGATTTGGCAATTGCTGCAAAAAAAAAGTCTGCAAAAGAAGTACAATTTGTCTGATCTTGCATAATATCAGGCACAAAAAATATATTCAATACCTAAAAATAACATGAACTAGTCAAATTATATTTAATTCTAAGCTTCCAAGTTAGATAATACTGATACTGATAATATGATATGACAGACTTAAAAAAGTATCACGATTTGATGCACAAGTAGCTCCACAAACTAAAGAGTTGATCTGTTGAGCGCAAAAGCTCAGCAGCTTGCGAAAGAAGAAGAAAAAGTCAAAGTAACAATTTTCAATATTTCCTTGTTATTCCTGGTATCAAACGCACTGAAACATCCCCACAGCACTAATTGCCCACCACCATGTTTTTTTTGTGAGACCGATGTTCTTGGTATCTCACTTCTTTCTCCAAACATGGATAATTTCTATGATGAAAAGCTGTGTGTGTGTTTGTGTGTATTATCAGACCAGTAATTGCCAGTAAGCATATTTTTTCCTTAGCAAATTGGATTCTAGCTTGATGGTGTCTCTTCTTTTAAAACGTTGAAATGAATTAGGGGTAAAGGACAAAAGACACTTCCTCAAAGCTTTTAAAAACTCACTTTTTATAAGCAAAAACAATATTCAGCAGAAATGTTAAAAAATTTTTGACATTGTCTAAACTGTTATTTTTTCTATATTGTGTCTAATTGTGTAATCTACATTGTGTTGTTGGCGAATGTGCTTATTTTTGAAAGAAACCCAGTGAAGTGTGTGTGTGTGTGTGTGTGTGTGTGTGTGTGTGTGTGTGTGTGTGTGTGCGTGTGGGCATGCACAGTGGAAGTTTTACATGATCCTCTTTTTCAGAAAGTGTTATAGCTTCGTCTTCTACTGGAACTGCGGTTGGGCTGATTGTGCTCTTCATCATTATAACAGCGCTGGGGATCTTCATCACCTACAGAGCTCGGTGAGCAGAAGGGTTCTAATCTCAAATACTGTTATTCAAGAAAACTCACAGTAAATGACCTTTTCTTTTAGGCAAAGAGCTTCAAGGTCACGTTGAACAGACAAACTCCTTATTCCCCTAGACTTCTGCTTTTCCATCCTGAGCGCTTGCTTTATTTTCAGAACACCCAGCTTCAAACAGAAAACCAAAAGCATTCAAATCCTTTTAAATGCACATGACGTAAAATCACACAATACTTTCTGAGACAGAATAAAAACTGAATAAAGTGTAACTGATCCATATACGGTAGTCAGATATTGTTGATTTGTGCATTATGTGCATAATGATATTATTGCATGAATGTTAAAGGTAATAATCGGGTTACATGATGCAGTTTACAATATGTACATAAACAAAATCAAAAACAGAGCATCTGCTTGTATTTTTTTTCTTTTACATTTTTTTATATTTAAATACATTGGACTAATTTACAAGCGAAGCAATCTTTAAAAGTCCAAAGTTTGTATTTTTGCAGATTTTATTTACTATTTTTAGCCCTTAAGATTCCAGACTTTTCCATCCTCTCTCGCCTCTTCAGTATGAAGTGTACAAACAGCATCAGGACCATCTTGGTGTTTCTTCTCACCTTCTGGAGGAATGTTTGTGACCTTCACCTGGTCCAGACTGTAAAAAAAAATAACGCATTGGGTCATCCACACCTGCGGGGGCAGCACTTGAGGACTGCGTAATTGAATTTAACCTGGGCATGCGTGAATAATGCACCGTAATGTAGTTGAGCTTTGCTTTTTCCTCTGCATTCGCAATGGTTTCTTTTAAAGGGATGATGGAAGGGTGACTGCTCTCAGGCATATCTTCTGGCTCTTCCTGAAACAGACCCGCAATTATGATAAATAGTCGTGCAAGACACTTTGATATCAAAGGCAAAAATGCAAGTGTAACAACAGTAAACTCACCGCAATATCAGACATTTTTGTACTCTTGAGGAGAAACGTTTGTGATGTGGATTCATGGAACATCACATCTTCCCCCGGCAAGTCCACAACCGGCGAATGCTGATAAAAATAAAAACTTTTTTTTCAGATAAAGAAAAACGTTGTGCTTCTATTCACGTAAATACGGTATGTCAACGGTGGGTTCCCACTCAATATGCAAGAGTGTGTGTACATGCATTTAGTTCAAAGTGGGTCCTAGTGCTAGTATTTTCTAGAAAGGGAACTTTGAAGTCTTTTTAACGATCAAAATGAGATTTTAGGGATGAGATGGTGGGAAAAGAGATATTTTGAAGGTTGGGATTAGGATGTGTGTTGTTTTTTAAGTCAATGGTGGGTCCCCAAAATTATTTGAATGCAAGTTTGTCACTGACCTGCTTTTCTTCCTCTAGATTGTCCACACGATGCATGTTTTTACTACAACATTGACATATGATTAGGTGTGTGTCAGAAAAGAAGATTGCATGATCGTAAGAGAATTGTCTGGTCACCTGATCATGATGATGACGGTTAAGGAAATCAGTCCTGCAGAAACTCCTACAGCAGACACCAGTGCGATCACCTTCATTCGTCCTGAAGATAGAAACTACAGCAGCTGAAAAAATTGTGATGTGTTTGATGATGCGTTTTTATGAAAATGAACACATATGCATGTCATGATGATGATTTATTTCATTACCACTATTTTCGTTACCTCTATTTCATACCTTAATTTTTTTTTACTTTATGCTGTTTCTTGTTTTGGAATGAATTTCAAATAGAACAAGAATATAAACTGTGTGGCTTCTTTTGGTGAAAGAAACCAAACATATTTTACATTTCATATCTTCCAAATTGTGTTAATTAAAATTTAGAAATCTATAATTCATCATAGATTCAACATTGAAGTAACTGTTTTGATCCCAAACGTGGAATGCTTTTCTAAAATGCTAGATTATGTCAGTATACCATACATTTACTTCCGATGATTCACATGTATTTATTTAAAATTGTTTTAAATAGGATAGTGCTGTTCCTATACTGTGAAATCTTGTTGCTAATGCCATAAAAGATCCATGTAAACAAACAGGTTTTGTTTTCATTACACATCGATGACTATAAAATCAATGTAGTCCACTCCAGCACCACACTAACCACGAACTTTCACTGTCACTACAGGCGAGACATGAGCTCCGATGCGGTTGCGGGCCTCGCAGTAGTACTGGCCGCTGGCTCCGGGGTTGACCTCTGTGATGGTGTAGCTGGGGCCCGATCGAGTTTCCCAGGCGTCAGCTGTATTGATCCGATGCCAGGTGTAGTTCTCCACTGCCGGGTTGGCGTGACTGCTGCAGGTCAGCGTCAGCGAGCTGCCCGCGTCAATCACGGGCGAAGGCCGAGCCAACACAGAGGTGTTTTTGGGGGCATCTGCAAGACAGAGAGGAGAACGAAGGATGAAGAAACAATGGATCGGGTAAAAAACATGCAACAAAATGACACTTACAAAGCACAGAGAGGGAAAAGGTGTGCGAGGTACCCATGCCGTGTGTGTTCCATGCCGTGCAATAGTATTGTCCACTGTGATGGGAGCGGATGCTGTGAAAAGTGAGATTCTGGGCGGAGCCTTTGGTCCACGGCTGACCGCCGTTGACTTTGAACCAAGAGTATTTCTCTACTGGAGGGTTTGCACTGCTGCTGCAGGTCAGATTGACGGCAAACCCTTCCACCACGTCACCTTTGGGACTAATCTGGATTTTTGTGTTCTTTGGTGGGTCTGAAAACAAACATAAAAAATGTTAATCATGACACACGTCAATTGTGACACGCCCTGCCTCAATCATGTGCATCAACCATTGAAGTCCTGTAAGATACGCCTTAGTCATGACACGCCTCGCCTCGTGACATGCATCCATCATGCCACGCCTTTTCATGAGACTTCTCATTGATGCCACGCCTCAATTATTACCCACCTCAATATTTAAACATAACTCATGACTCGCCTCTTTCAACATACATCTCATCAAAGACACACCTGATTTCTGACACACCTCCTACATGACATGCATCCATCATGCCACGCCTTTTAATATTCTCATTTAAGCCACACCTCAATCACGACCCGCCTCAAATATACACATCAATCATTGGACTCCTGTAAGACACGCCGAACTCATGACACGCCTCATTCGAGATACATCTCATCAAAGACACGGCTCATTCCTGACACACCTCATTCAAGACACACCTCCTACATGACATGCATCCATCATGCCACACCTTATCAAGACACTTCACATTTAAGCCACGCCTCAATCATGACTCACCTCAATATATACACGTCAATCATTGGACTTATTTAAGGCACATGACTCAGAATTGCCAAAAAAAACGACATCTTCTGTTGGTCAGTCAGAACAGGAAGTTCCAATTTCAAATTTAAGTGTCAGAGCATAATCTTCCCATTCGACATGCACGAGGCTTGAACCTTGACATGCTGTCACCATGTGACGTACCTTTCTGTCAAGCTAATCTTATTACACAAGCCACCTCACAGACATATTGGCGTGAAAGCAGAATGAGGGAAATGTGGTTAAGCGTTTCATTACACAGCAATTCCTTTACATGCTATACATCCTATCAGCATTTAGCAGATGTATCTTTAGAGTTCACGACAAAGCGACTTTCAACTTTCCATGGGAATCGAACCTGTGTGACCCATGTGTTGCAAATGCTAGCACTAGTTAGGTCTCAAGAAAATCATGAAACAAGTCCAAACCCAATATTCTGGCTAATATGATCTCCAAAAGAAGATAAAAGAGAGAACATACAGGTGATGTTTAGTAACACGGGTCGAGACCGGTCGGTGCCCAGCGGGTTGCGCGCCACACAGAAGTAGTTCCCGTGGTTTCTCCAGTCCAGCCTCCACAGCCGCAGCTCCGGGCTGAAGATGTCCGGCAGGCTGCCGCTCTCTCCCTCCTTATACCAGGCGAAGCTTTCTGCTGGAGGAGCTCCATCACTGCTGCAGGTCAGCGTGACCGAGTCGCCTTCCCGCAGAGCCGCTCGCGGAGTGATCTGCACCGCCGTGAAGCGCGGAGCATCTGACGGACACCAAACGACACATTACATTACAATAGTGTGTCTGAAAATATTCATAACGAATAATTATCATGTGTGTGTGTGTCTCAAAAGGGTTGATGTCAATGATAAGACTAACATTTTAGTCTTATATGTATACATATATAAAGCATTAATATACTGTATAGTATTAATTAAAGGTACAGATATTTCTAAAATATAAAAATTTTACCCATAGTTCTTAAGTAATTCACCATGTTATACACATAATTATAATATGAATGCAATACTTATAAAAAATAATTTAAAAATGCCCAATCTATGTTAATATATCTCACATACCAATCAACAAAATAATTTTACAGTTGCTTTTGACCAATGTGACATATCAGTATACATACATACAGTATGTTTCCATGCATCACATACTGAAAAGCACTGAAGCAATATACTCACATCCGAGGGACAAAAGGACTCCGGGCGACTGGACGTTTTGGGGTGGAATGGGGCGGCAGGTGTATGTGCCTGCGTGCTGGCTGTCAAAGTTGTAGATGGCCGAGAGCTTTCCGGACTGGCCGATGTTGAACCCGTCTCGATACAGGGCGAAGTTCCTGCCAGGGGCCGCACAGCCTCGAGCCACACAACTGAGGAAAACCGTCTCACCGGTGGCGAACATGAAGCCTGTCCTCGGTGGGTGAACATGAACCTGAAGCTCTGCAGGAACAAGAGTTTTCATACAGTAATTGTAATAATTATTAAATAACTAAACATTTCTAATTTATATATCCATAGATTAAACACAACTCTTCCGTCAGGGGGGCGCTCTATTAGAGGGGGTTTTCTACTAGAGGTGGCTTTCTATTGGAGGTTTTACTGTATACTGTATATACACAAATAAATACTGTACTGTATGTTTACCAATTATCACAATATTCATATTCGATTTTGTGATAGTTTCTTTTATCACAAAAAAAGATTAATTTATTTTAAAACAGTAACAAAAATGATGCTCTTGTTTCTTTCATTCTAATAATGAATGAGTTTCATTTTTGAATATCCAAATTAAAAAATAATTAAAAAAAAAAAACAAAAACAAAAACACGTGTGCCCAGGAGGAGTGTAACCCTTACTGCATTTATACAATTTTTAGACAACTTTTTTGCCAGACAGGAAGTTCCGGAAAAAATGCAACAATGTTTCCATTTACATTTTTAACACATACATCAGTTAAAAAAGAATCACTACTTAGTAACAGTACACTGAGCATCGCTTGCACACTGATCAGGATTTAGTCAAAGAATAAACAGGCTCTGGACCTGTGACCGAGAGCGAGACCCCGTCAGGCGAAGTCCACCGGCCCTGCTGCTGGTCAGTCTCGAATCTGAAGTGGTAAGACCCTGCATCGCTCAGCTTCACGTGCGTGATCTGCAAGCTGCATCTCTTGTGGCCCCCCAGGAACCTGACGCGGTCCTTGAAGGAGACGTTCATCATAGTCCGGTCTGAATGATAGGCCACGTCTCGTCTCCCCTCGGCCGAGATGTGGAACCACATCACCCGGGTGGAACTGTAAGGTGAGGGGTAATCGTACCGGCAAGGCAGCGTCACAGTGGTCCCGGCCCACACGCAGATGTCTGTCCTGGAGAAATAGATGAGCCATTTGCTGCCCCCAGTTCCTGTGAAGAAAGGGTAATGAGAGAGGACAGGATTGACCTCACCAAGGTGTGTGCGGTTGACACCGAGGACAGATCAATACGTTATAAATAAATCCCAAGGGTAAGAACATAGAGCAAGTCAAAGCCCAACCATCATTAAATACATAAATATATAGAAAGTTACCTGATAGAAACATGGAGCAAATGAAGCTCACCGTAAGAGATGCCAACATCTCAGGTTTTCAGTTCTGTGTGTAGGCACAGAACATTCCGGATTAATGGAAAGCAAGGGACTTCGTGCCGGTGGAGCGGCTGGACGTACCTGCTTCTGATGTTCCGAGGGCATGTGGAGGAGACTGGTACCCGTGGCACAGCTGAGCGGGATGAAGCTGAAGTGATGGGGAGGCGAGAGACTGTCCATCCTCTGTCTCCGGTGAAACTCTACTCCAGCCCCAGCCCGGTGCAACCGCCACAAGATGCTGACAACCACAACCGCAACCCAGCCCCCGGGACGGGACACGGATCACAAAGCTGTGGTTGGTTCCTGCGGTTATAGTGGAGGCTGTGAGGCTTTAAAGTTTTTTGTCTTTTGCGAATTTTGTGTTTGGAGACAGATAATACACACACACACACACACACACACACACACACACACACACACACACACACACACACACAAGTGAACACATAAAAAGGAGCAGTGGGCAGTCGTACGCCATGGTACCAGGGGGACATAAGGGTACAGTGTCTTGCTCTAAGACACTCAATTGCACAACCCACCAGACCAGGATTCGAACCTGCAACGCCTGGTACCGCTGGACCGCTGGACTGGTACCGCTGGACTTCATGTGGGTTTACTTTGGGTTAGGGCGACCTCTTGTGGACAAAATAAAATTGTGCGGCTCGCACACACATATTTACTTGATAAATATTAATGCATATTTACCAAAGTACTTGTTATTTTTACCCATTATTAAGTTAAGGAAAACATTAAAAACTTTAGAAAACATTTTCATCGTTTATTTTAAGATTTAGCTGGAAACACAATAAAAAGTAAATAAATGTTGGGTTGTCTTTTTAAGGAAAAGCGTCGGTCTGACGAAAAGCGAATTGAAACAGGAAACTTCAGATGTTTCCTGTTCCCTGATAAGCAAATGTCTTATACTGTATTAGTAAGAGTGTTGAAATAATTAATACCATTATTAACACTGTCTATGTTATACAAATGTTTGCAGTATATTGTTATTTTATTGTTCTTTACTGTTGGCGCTGTGCTTTCCACGTTTGTTTTATAAAATTTATAATTATATGCATAATGTTTTATATTCAATAACTGCATTTATTATAAATTACCAACTAAAATTAACATTAGTTGAATAAAAATGTAACATATAAGAAAATACATAAATGCAATTAATAGTAACGGCGATAATAATAAATTAACTAAATCATCGCAACAAATTTTAGCAAACTTTACGTCCGTAACGAAAACCTTTTTTGATTGGTTGAAATTGTTTCCGGTTTTAATGACGTGTTTCTTCATTGGTTGATTTGTAGCGGCGTTATCGACATTAAGCCGCTTGTAAGGGTATTGAACTGTGTTAAATCTATGGTGACTTTTGCTTTGCTAGTAACTTATTTTTCAAACATGGAATGATTAAATATTCATTTATACAGTGTTTCGGTCTTGGACTTCCGGACCATCATTACCCGCCCTCTCTAGTACGAGACTCGCGCTGACTCTACGTTTTTGCGTAAAAATGAACCTGCTTGGTGTGGAAAAAAAACGGGATTTTAAAGTTCTGCTTTTATTATGAAAGTGGCATTTACATTACCGCCTCTTTGAAGCCAGCACGTCTTTTACGCCGCAGTTTAAGGTAAACGTTTCAGTCAATACTTGGACTCTAAAAAAGTAAATAGTTCAGTCAGTACTTGGAGTGTCATATTTTAGACGTAAATAATATTTCCTGAAAGACGTTGTAAAAGACGACATTTCAAAATAAACACACTTTTGTGTGATTTTTTTTTTTTACGTGTTGACGTGTTTTTATGTGTTTTTCGTGTTAAAGTTTTACTTTCTCTCACCATCGTCACTTTTTTTTCTTTTGCTTTATTCAGCTTCCGGTATGTGGCTTCACGTGCTGTTGCTTCTCCATGCATCAGCAGGAGTTTCTTCCTCAATCTCATGTTATAATGAGCAGGGAAACGCTGTTGACTGGTTTGTACAGTAGAAGTGCTCTGTTTGTCTGTTTTAGACTTTGTGAAAATGTCATTCATGCTGTCTGTCTGGGATAATGTCCTTTTTTGATAGATAGACAGACATATAGACAGATAGATAGATAGATGGGTAGATAGATAGATAGATAGATAGATGGGTAGATAGATAGATAGATAGATAGATAGATAGATAGATAGATAAATATTGTGGTAGATAGATCGACAGATAGATAGATCTCTGCCTATCATCTCCACTTTTTTTTTTTTAAATAAAACTATAAGTTTGTCTTGTTGCTTGTCCTGGCAGTATCACACTCTGTATATCACCTTTCTGTCTGTCTGTCAGACCTGTGTATTTGTCTAACCATTCTGGTTTCTTATCTTTTTGTCATCAATCAGTCAGTCAGTCAGTCACTATTTCCGATTATCTGTCTGACTATCAACCTGCCTGTGCATGTATCTGATACTCTATCATTTGATTGTTTGACACGTGTTTCGTCCTGCCTGTCTGTCAGACTGTGTTTCCTGTTTTTCATTTTTTAATCTATTTTTTGTTTGTCATCTGTCTGTCTTATAGATATGTGAGTTGTCTGTCGGTATTTCTCTCTGTCTATCAATCTTTCATTTTTCTGTCCATCCATCGTTCCGATTATCTGTCTGTTTGCCCAGGTTTTACCTGTATAAACTCCCTCACCTCCACCGTGAACCTGTAGAGACGGGACTGAAATATCTTTATATGGATGGACAGAGTGTGGGATGGACGGAGGGAAAAGCCTTAATCAATGACAGTCAAGGTGCTGTAGGCCGAACAGTCCAGCATTTATATGAGGTAACCTACGTCCAGATCCAGGTGGATTATTGAGTCTCAATTATTTTGTAATTTTAGCATAGTTCCTTCCGTTTTATCTCAGATCTTTACTAAACTTTACAGTCATTTGGCAGATGCTTTTATCCAAAGCGACTTTGATGGAGGAGCATTAGAAGCAATTTGTCATAAAAGGAAGCCTTTTACATAAGCTTTATCAAGAAATACACCAAGAGAGAAGATCATGACAGTCAGTGAGCACACGGACTAGTTAGAATGAACAAAGCGAACAAAGCTGTCAGAAAGCAGCTAAATGGAAAAGTTGAGGTAGGATGGAGACAAGCACTTCGGTGATTTAACAGCTTTTTAATTATTTTAAAGACCAGCGCATTGCATGGTGTAGCTTTTTCTGGCTTGTGATTTCCATGCTTTCTCCATGAAATCAGACCAATTCTAAAATGTCATTCACGTTGAACGAACGTGGTGAGACAAGAGCTGAGACACGAGACTCGGAAGTGAATCTCTGTCTCACAATCAAAACAGTTTAAAGTGTATTTTTAGCATAACAATTTGAATAAGATGCATTTGAATATTTTATAAAATAGTAATTTATTAAAAATAGATTATGTTCTGTATCCAGGTGTCTTGATTTTGATCATTAACTTAAATAGCTCAACAGAACTTTCTGGCTTTCCTCCAACATTAATTAATACTTTAATTTTAATTTTTAATTAAACCCATCTATATGTGTGTATATGTAATACTAAACTATAAATAAATCTAAATAAAAATAAAAAATAAACATACATGAACATAAACAACACACAAACACACACACACACACACACACACACACACACACACACACACACACACTATAAATAAATAAATAAATAAACCATGAATAATACCACGCACACACCGCATAATGAACATAAACATAACCATAAACAGCGCAGCACATAAACAGTGTGTATGAGATGTATTTGAAAAACAAGAAGAGATCAAATGAAGGACAGAAATGAAGTCAGCATTCCAAACTTGAAAGCAACTACATCAATCGCGCATTTATAACGTCATAAAACTCAGTCATGCTTCTCAGAAAGTCTCGTCTCCGCCCGCAGACTCAGTAAGCTGTCCTCTCCCTTTCAGAACGGTGACATCGGATACATCCTGTACAACGACCAGCCACCCCAGAAGAAGCGAACGGGGGCGAGCGGCAGGTCTTGTGGCCACACCAAAGGTTTGGACTTTGGCTTTGTGCCTGACGGCTGGAGCAGATGCTGATGTTTTTTTGGGTTTCTTCCAGGTGTGGTCATCTTTGATAAACAGCAGGGCGTCTGGTTGGTCCACAGCACGCCTCATTTCCCTCCTTCTAAAGCCGAGGGCTCCTTCTCCTACCCCAGTTCTGGCATTAACAACGGGCAGAACTTCCTCTGCGTCACGTATCCCTTCATCAACTTTGAGACAATAGGTATGACTCAAATATGTCTAGGGTCCAGTTTTACTCTTGTTCACACAAGAACAAGTTCTACAGTTTGTGAATTTATAAATTGTTTTTTTTTTCCCTTTGATCTATTCACAATAGTAAGTCCAAGTGTGCCCTTTTGTACTATACTTGAGAGACAGACACCTTACTGTACAAATGACTCCATTACTAGTTTCAAAGTCACCAATACCACCATTTTGAGTAAACGTCATAAAGTATCCATTTTCAAAAGAAGTATTTTAATGAGTTTAGGCTCAACAACACCAAGAAATGTGGGAAAACAAGAAACTCTTTATTGACTCTTTACTTTATTTTTTATTTTGAATGCAAAAATGAAATGTATCATCTCAATGGCAGAATAAAATATATTTAAAAAGACCAAAAAGTCAGTTCAACTCAAATGTGCAAAAAAGTGCAACCGCTAATGCACGTGATTTAGCTCCAGAAATAGCACCCAGTACCTTCAGCACCCTGAAGATGGCGATATCACCTCATCCGCCCAAGAAATTTACTGCGCTAAAAGATGCCGACTTGTCGCATCATGTGATGAGTAATAATAAGTGTCCATTTAAATGTAGTAGAGTAAAGAGTACAGATACTCAATCCCAAAAGTGGTCAAGTAGAAAGTAAAAGTTGCTTATATTTTTGATACTGGGTACAAGTACAAAATAGCATAAAGTACAGCAATGAAGTCCATTTAATCAGGTACTTTACACCACTGAGTTTAGTTTAGTACTGTAACTCATTACAATCTTCAGATCCATTTGTGGACATGTTTAAGTAATTACCCAGTCAGTCGCGCACATTTTTGGACACTACAAAAAATTACATTTGTGCAGTTACTGCTTTCTGTGAGAATCAAACCCGGAACCTTGGTGTTGCTGACACAACATAGTCAAACCACAGAGCAAAGTCAAGCCACAAGCCTGTTACATAATAAGCAAAGTAAAGAAAAATGACATAATTTACAAATATACGCATTTAATTCTACACAAAAAAAATTAAATATCTATTATATTAATAGATTAATAGAATAATAATTGAAATAATAGTTGTGGGAAATGCTATGTATGTGGATGGATTTGTTTGAGTGTTTTCTAGAGCTTCTGTGTTGCTGCAAATGCTGCAGTGAATCCCCCATCCACTAACCTTTTCATCTTTCACATCCAATTTCTAAAGACAAAGCATGTATGGGATGCAGTTGCCATAGTTACACTTAAAGTAATCCCGCTAACTGACACAGTAACCATAGTGACAACACCTTTCAGTGCGCGGCACTTTAGATCCGTTCAACCTCGCCGTCAGACCTGAGGCTAGTCAACAACATTTGTTCTGTGTCTATGTGCATGTTATTCCATATATTATGTCATGGTATTTTGGTGAACAATTGAAATGTGATTGGACATTGACTTTGCAGTTTTTTTTTATAGTCCGATTTACAAAATAAATTCTTTGAGTTTGCTAGTTGCATTTCAGGTGGTTGTGCTAAGAAAGACTGACGAAAAATGCAAAATAGAAGTGTGTGTTTTTTGTTTGCTTTGCGTCCATGAGCGTGCAGAAATGGTCAAAACCTGAACGCAAAAAAATTCTCAATTCAAACTCGTATGGCAGATCAAGTTAATTCAAGATCACAGAACCTGCCAATCAGCTTCAGTGGGCGGGTCGGTTGGGAACGAATGGGCAGCGACATCTCTCTCCTATTGGATGTGATCTTTGACAGTGAGGAGAAACTTTAAACACTGTTGTGAATTGTTTTCGCAATTTTTTTTTTCTTCTGTTTTTGTGAGCAAAGCGCAATTCTCTGACAAAACATGGCAAAGCAAAAAACACATATCACATATTTGGAATCATTTGTAAAAACAAACGAGCACAAAACCAAACTTGCAAACGATTTCAAATTTTCTCTGGTATTTTGTTCCATAACATAACACACTTTGTGCGCCTTTAATGTTAAGTTCATTGTCAGTTTACAGGGACTCAAATAAAAATGTTAAAAAACTATACATGTAAACAAATAATAACAAATTAACTAACAAATTATACGCTTAATGCAACATTTCAACTGAAATGTGAAGTTTCTTTAAAGTATTGGATTTTTACGGAGTTCGATTATGAATAAATGGAATTATGTTTGTATTACAAAATAGTAAATAAATAAATAAAAAATTAACTATAAAATTAACAATTAAATAAATGAAAATTAAATAAAAGTACAATGTGACATTGGTTATTTGGTATGGAATACTTGTAGGTCACTTTTTTTCCTCAGAAACACAGTGACATGAATCTTGTATAATAGGGTGGAAACAAGTGTGTGATTATTTTGTGTTAATTTACATGTTCATTATGTTTTTATTTATTGTCTGATATTGCCAAAATCTAAGAACCAACAAAGTGTCTGTCTGTCTGTGTGTGTGTGTGTGTGTGTGCGTGCGTGCGTGCGTGCGTGCGTGCGTGTGTGTGTGTGTGTGTGTGTGTGTATCACAGGGGAGCAGCTGAAGATCAACCAGCCTGACGTCTATGACTGTCACGTCCCCGAGTCTCTGGCGTCTCTGGTTCCTGCCGTGGCTCAGCTCTGCAAACACACAACCGGAAGATGGTGGCGTAACTCCTCCTCCTCCGCAGCAGCACCAGCCAATCGCAGCGTCTTGCTCCACTCAGTGGCGAGAACTCCGTTTATCATTTTCTCCAAAGGAGCTGCTTTTGCCAATGGTGAGATTTTGTTTGGATAGAAAACAAGTCTGTCTGTTCCTGTCTATCACTCATTCTGTCTGTCTATCTCTATCAGTCTGTCTATCTTCTCTATCAGTCTGACTGTCTATTTCTATATCCGTCAATCATTCCATCTGTCTGTCTATCAGTCCGTCTCCATATTTCTATCTATTAATCACTCATTTTGCCTGTCGATCTGTCTAGCAGTTGGTCTGTCTATTTTTATCTGTCATTCACATTCTGTCTGTCTGTCTGTTCTCCATCACTCTTTCTATTTCTAT
>MU204188.1:4735681-4751711 GCA_017309775.1 Paedocypris sp. Pulau Singkep | reverse complement strand
TATCTTCTCTATCAGTCTGACTGTCTATTTCTATATCCGTCAATCATTCCATCTGTCTGTCTATCAGTCCGTCTCCATATTTCTATCTATTAATCACTCATTTTGCCTGTCGATCTGTCTAGCAGTTGGTCTGTCTATTTTTATCTGTCATTCACATTCTGTCTGTCTGTCTGTTCTCCATCACTCTTTCTATTTCTATGTCAAACACTCCTGTCTGTCTATTTCTGTCTGTCAATCACTCACTCATTCTGTCTCTCTCTATCAGTCTGTATGTCTATTTCGATCTACCAATCACTCATTCTATCTGTCTATTTCTGCCTATATGACTCATTCTGTCTGTCTTTCTAACTACCCCACTGAGGGACTAATAAAGGTTCAATTAACTACAAGTCAGTCTTTCTGTCTGTCTGTTTTTGCGTCCATATCAGTCTGTCTGTCTTTATTGGTCTTATTCTGTCTGTCCATGTCTGTCTGCTCAACAATATCAGTCCACCTGTCTGTCTATCTCTCTCTGTCAGTCAATCTCTCTCTATACAGTACTCTATAACTCTATCTGTCTATATGCATGTCTGTCAGTCTATTTTTGTTCGTGTATGTCTGTCTGTATATCTGTCCGTTTGTGTAAATCTGTTTTTCTCCCTGTCTGTTTCTTTCTTAATACACATTTGAGTTCCTAAACTATACACGTATTTATATTACAACTATAAAACCTGTAAGGTGTTTGTGCACAAGATAAAACAAACGTATAATTCTGATCAAATATAATATAAAACTTGACATATTTTTGCACGGTTTTCTTTTTCGTTCTCTATTACAAATGGCCGTTTCTTTTGGTTCTTTTGGCTCATTTGTCGATTATATTTGAAAATGTGTTAAGTGAATGTGTGTTTGTTTTGCCGTCAGACCTGTATCACTCCTGGGTGGCACCGACGCTTCAGTCCAACCTTCTGGTTCAGTTCTGGCGCCGCTCCTCAGGCATCCTGCCCTCCGACTGCTCTCCCAGCTGGCAGGTCCACAACATCGATCTCATCTCTCCCAGCCAGGGCGTCACTTTCAAGGCCACCCAGGACCACTCCAAGTGGGCCGTCAGCACGTCGGGGGTCTGGGTCTGTGTGGGGGACATTAACCGAGACGAGGCGGAGGAGAGTCGGGGCGGTGGGACCGTGTGCCGTCAGGACGCTGTGGTGTGGAAGGCCTATCGCTCGGCCGCCCTGCAGTGTGAAGCCTGTGACGGGACAGCGCAGGCCTGCGGGAACCATTCAGGACGTTTGTTCTTGTAATAATGCCGGTCACTCGCTTCGAGGACCAATCCGCTTCAGCCTGTTCCACCGATGCAGATATTTGGATTTCCTTCAGCAGAATCGTTTAAGTGAATGGCGTGTGTGGACACATTGGTTTTGATTGGCCGCTGATGTTTACATGTACTTTATGTCGTTTTTTCTTTCATTGCTTCACAACTACATAATTGCTTTTTTTCTGCGTATAATAAATGTCTTTTTATGCCCCTTTACCTTGTTTTTTTTTTCTTTTTTTTCTATGTTTGTGTTTTATCTTTGTGCAATTTTGCGTGGTTGCGTTAGTATTAAGAATAACATTTTTTCACTATTAGGAATGAACAGATTCATTTTTTATGAATATTTTAACAGTTATTTAAATATACGGTATGTATATACTTTATTAGAACAATGTTTACACATTTGACATTATAAAACAAATGTAAAGTCATTTCAGTTGTATAAAGTTGTATTTTTATAAAGATTAATGCAGTGTATAAATGTGTATACACATACGCACATTTACACACACACACACACACACACACACACATATATTTGCATACACACATTTATATTTATGTATTGTAAATTTCCCACTGGATCTAAAAGTTATCTATCTGTCTGTCTATCCATCTGTCTCTATATCTCGTAAATCTTGCATCGGAACTATAGTATATACTAAAGTATATGTCTGTACGTGCTTCTATCAATTATCTAAACACTTTTATAAAATGATGAGCGTACAATTAACTAACGTTCATATTCATGCAAACAAAATCAAACCGAATTGTTCACATTTTAGAACCCAAGTAAAACGTTGGGATTAAACTCTAAAATCAATATTACATTTGGAGGATTTTTTTCAAACAATCACACAACACGAGAACAAAAGCGACAAGAATGACGACAGCTGTATGAAACTCAAAGTGTATTAGGTGAAGAGGCAAGTAGAAGTGCACGGGAACACACCACACACGCACAAACACACTCGACTCTGTGTTTCTGGATCCAATCCAGATTCCCAAAACGTCCTTGAGTGTGAGACGCATGTGCGTGTGAAGAGAGCGTGAACACCCATCTTCCTCCATTCACAGCCTCAGTTCCCACGGGGACGTCACAGGCGTGCAGGTCGCTCCGAGGTTCATCAGGGTCCCCACAAGTCCTGTTCTAGAGAGTGTGTGTGTGTGTGTGTGCCACATCACAGCTGCAGAGAACCAAAAGCCAAAAAGTTTCAGGTTCGGATCTTGCGGGCGAATCTGAAGTTAAATAAAAACGGATTGAATATAATTCTGAAGATGTTTGTGACCATACAGGTGTGTGTGTCCGCAACAGATGTTATGAGCCGTTGAGAATGTGTGTGAAGTGAAAGTGTGACAGGAAACTCACACTTCATCCAAGATGTCAAACCTTAATGATACTTTGTCACAACTAAGCGTCTTAATATGTGTCTGCCATTTTAAAGCAGTAAAAGTATCACAAAGGTTGTCAGCAGAATTGACATTGTATCACGTTTGTATTCTGGAACAACGTAGCACATCCGTTTGGTCGGCTCATAAAAGGCAGATGTGTCTCCGTTGTCGTTACGTTGTGATTGGATGCTCCTGTAATTTATTCGTAAAGCAGTTTCTTCACTGTTCGAGTGACGGAGGTAGAGGATGCTGAGATCAGCTGAACGAACTTGAATGTTCCATGAAATGCAAAAATAGTGCAACTAGAAGCAAGTGTGTCAAGTCAGAACAGCGTCCGGACCAATCTTCGGCCCTTGGCTTTGATTCGCGGGAAGGTTGCGCTGGTTTCGTTGCCGAGCGATGGAGACCCTGTGGGCGTGTTCCCGCCTCTTCTCCTCAACAGGAAGTCCACGCTGGATGAGGACATGGCGTAGAAGACGTTTCCGGTGGCGGGTATTATTAATTCTGTGTATAGAGAGCACAACTTCTAACACTTGAGATGACTTTACAGTATTTTAATATTCAAATCACCTTTCCCCTCAGGAAGCAGCTGGATCAGCTCGTATTTGGAAGCTTCGTGGGAATTCTGGTTGTGTTTCTCCAGAGCGGAGCTGATCACCGTGGGAGTTTTATCATTGCTTGTCACCTGAGACATTACAACAGACACAACAAACTAGGAGTTAGAATCGCCGCTCGTGATTGGCTGTGAGGGTGTTGTCGTCGGCCTACCAGCATGCTTCTGTACAGGTTGCCATCTTGTAAATCCATCCGTATTCTGACGATCCTCATTTCAGGCCCCGCCTCTGACTTGCTATTGGTCGGGTTGTTGCCACATGAGATGGAGCGGCGATGTGATTTGATGCCTTGAGTGGGTGTGGTCACCGCTGAAGATGTGTTCCCATTGGGTGGTGGGGAAGTGTCCACATCCAGACAGGAGACAGAAGGCGACTTTACGTGCTAAAAACAAATACATTGTTATTCCCGGCAACTAGTATTTACAGCAAAATTACTGTTACACTTTTAAAAAACGCATATTTTATATATTTCTAGATAGAGTCACAATCAGAAAAGTCACAAAAGTGAATTTGTGAGTTTGGATTGAATTGTCAACAATTAAAAAAAAAAGCACAATAAAAAATTATTAATGTGCTCTCTTAAACTTACAATTACACATATAAAGCATATTATTACATATAAAGCATTACAATTATAATACCGGCTCTATACTGAATTTTAAACAGGAAGTCGCCATATCAAATCAAAATGCTTTTAATAAACTGATAAATTGAGGAAATTGAATTTACGCAATTGAAGGAAATTGCGTAACAATGGTTAATGAAGGACAGCTAAACTCAATGTAACGCTTAACGAAAACAACAGCTGCTGGGAAACACCAGGAATTCTGGGAAATGTAGTTCATGACACGACAGAAAATTAGAATTAGATTTAGTGCTAAAGACGTCTTTCCGGATTCTTCTAGCGATGTTTACCTTGCAAAGTTTTGAGAGCAGGTGATTGACAGGGGAAGGGAAATCAAACATGCCCTCGGCTTCCATGACAGAAAGAGCCCTGAAACACAGAACACAGATCAATACCAGCCGAGGCTTTGAAGTCTCAGACGACCAGCAAAAGTGGCTTAAAACTTCATTTCCCCGTACTCAAGCGCTCTGTGAGTGTGTATTACTGCGCTTGATCTTTCGGAACAGTCAACAGTAAAGGACTAGACCAATCAGAGAAGTCAGTCATTTCTCACTGAGATCATTTCAGAGAAACCACGCTGGATGCAAATGATGTTATGCAACGAAGCGAATGAGTGAGCGAGGCAGAAATGGTGAAAGTGTCATGTGATCGTCTGAAGGGGAAGAGAAAACGCTTGTGTTTCAGGCCAGCTGCTTTAGTAACGCTTGCCAGGACTTTTTTTTTTTACATTAATACATTAATACTACATTTCTATTTTATACAATAATACATAATGTAAACTTGCATATACCGTAATTATAATTTTACATTCAATTAACCTTATGTGATAATTTTACATACATGTAAATAATTTTCATGTAAATTATTTGTGTGAAATACAGTGCATCCATGTAAATGTATTTACAGTATTGTGTATATATTCATGTATATGTGTGTGCACATTTTCTTTTTCCACGTATATATACACACCATAAAATCTCTATTAGAAGGCCACCGTGACCGAAGGGTTGAAAATTAGAAGTTCCTTTTGCCATACTGCGGGATCTGTGTTCTCTTCTCATCAAAAGAAATGTATTAATTTTTTAATATGACGACTTACACATTGTTCTCTTTAGTAGAAAAATACAGCGCCACCCTCTAGTAGAAGAACACCTCTAGTAGAAGAACACCTCTAATAGAAGACCACCATGACAGAAGGGTTGAAAATAGAATGCCATGGCCTTCTAATAGAGGTTTTACGATATGTGTATTGTGTGTGCTGTGTATATCTTAAATCATGTCTGTGTGTACAGCTTATACGTATATCCATGTCATTTATCTGTGGTGTGTATATTCATGTATATTGTGTGTGTCTCTCACTCTGGACAGTGTGTGATGACGACAGTAGGGTTCAGGCCACGTCCTGGACTCGGTTCGCCCGGCGCTTCAATCTGATTGGATAGCCTGTAGCTATCACAGAAACACGTTGCTATTTATCAATAAACATTTTGTGCAATTTTAAACAGAACAAAACCAGCAGATGACACGAACCTTTCTTCTTCACGCAGAGTCGGCACGCTGTGATACCAGTGAACAAACGTTTCGTCTGTTCTGAAAATGCTGTTTTTACACGAGGACTGAAGAAGATGAATCTGAGCTATAACCTCAAACTCCTAAAGACAAGAGAATAGGAGAGAACATTCATTTTATATTCAAACACACACAGACACACGTATTCTGTATGCAGAATAGTTATTCTGCGTGTGTGTGCATATATACGTGTACTGTATGTTACGTACTATGTATGTACTGCATTTGTGTGTATATACATACGTATACCATATATAAATATATTGTATATATACATGCATATACACACTCTATATTGTTATCGTTAAGTAATTTCTAGACACATGTGTATTAGTAAATATCTTATTCAAACACAATTTCTGTTCTGATAATAGATTATAAGTAGATAACACACACACACACAACCACTTTTACACACACTAAAACACACGTAATAAATAAAAATGTTTTACTTTTTTTTTGTTTTTTATTATATTAACTATATTAAATGTAAGTTAAATATGAACTTTTTTTTATTATTTCTGTATACAAACAGACACGCACAAATAATGCTTTTCATTAACAAACTCACTCGTCGTCTTTTGTCGAAGTTGATTAAGCCGTTCTGAAAGACACAATATAATTTGCTCAACGTTACAATTTGCAAAACTACAATATAATATGATTTATTTTGAGGCGTGTCAGCTGAACGCGGCGGAAACCAGCACTTCTGCTTTCACTCTACACAGCTGTGAAGCCACCATCACTTCACCCACCTCTGTCCGGTCTTTCACTGCCGTGTCCAGCATGGTCAGGTCCCTGAGGAAGATGCCCAGGTACGGCACGGTGCCCTGAGCACTGGACTAGAAAACACACACACAGGGCACAGCGTTTCCATGACAGCTATATGTTAAAAAAAAAAAAAAAACGCAAGCGCGAGTCGCTCACAAGATAATACGTACCCCTGTAAATCTCCTGTTGTTTATTTTATTGTCAAGATTTGCACACTTGGAAGTTCCTTCCTGAAGAAAAAACAGAAGCATACTTATATACTACATAATATAAAATAACATAACCGGGCCCTGCTGATAAAGCTATTATTGAAAAAGCTGAGGGCCCTTAATGTCCCACAGATCCCAGAGTGACAACTTCCAAAACGTCATTTCACAAAGTGTTCGGCCAAATCTCAAAATCAAGATGAAACATAAACAATTTTACAGACATGTTTGTTAGTATAAATTTTAAGTTTGCATTAAAACTGTTTTCATTCACACTATTTAAATCCATCAAACTACACGACTAATCTAAATCACAGAAAGGTACAAAAAATATAAATATATTTACGTATATATATTTTTTTCTTTGAAATTATCTTTTTGCTAGTCCACGTAATTCATTTCAAAATGAATATTGAACTAGCTGGTGGTCCTGCACAATAAAACATTCAAATTAATTTTACTTCCATGACCTCTACAAGCAAAATAGTTTAAAAAAATGAAATAGTTGATTTTTGGGTAATTGATATATATGCATCATTAACTGCAACATCTGCTTGCTTGACCCTGCAAGGTTATTATAATAACATTTGCACATCATAGTTTGCACAATTAGTAAACAAGCTTTTTAATCTATTCATGAGCACATTTGCATGCAGGTTTCTTCTTGAGACCATTTGATCATGAGTTTGCTTGTTTTGTTCTAATGGACTGCTGAAAACTACTGACCTCTCGGAGAAGCTCTCGACTCTGTGAGTAGTTGTCTTTCTCTGAGAAAATGTCCGAAAGCTCCTCGTATCTCTTCAAGGCTTCCCTGTCATTAAAACAATCATTTTATTAATTTAAAAGAATTTAAAACAACATGTTCAAAATTTTTTTCCCCCAATAGAATCAGCCAATATTCAACGCTTTAAAGCAGTTTCCAGGCAAGTTTGTACCTGTCGGTCTCGAGCCAGGTCTTCCTCAGTCGGTGGATGGGGTTGCTCTGCAGCGCTGACAGGATGGCGTACAGCGAGGAGAAGTTCTTCCTGCTTCTACAGGCCTGAACAGGAAAGATGGAGCACAAATGACAGGCTGATAGTGTCTTGTGTTTCTAGAAACTACAGAGGCAGGGTGTGGTGCGGATGAAAGGCAGATCATCTCTCTGTCTGTTGGTCTCTCTGTCTGTCTATCTATCTATCTATCTATCTATCTATCTATCTATCTATCTATCTATCTATCTATCTATCTATCTATCTATCTATCTATCTATCTATCTATCTATCTATCTATCTCTATCTATCTATCTCTATCTATCTATTTCTTACATATAAACCTATAGTTTATTAATTAATCTCATCTACAAAAGGAAATACATGAAACGTATTGTTGCTGCTTTTCAGAGCAGTAAAAAACCACTGACCTCGGCAACACTGATCCACTTCTCCAGCAGTCTTGCTCTCTGCTGGTTCTTCAGACCCGTGTTCCACAAGCACGAGGCCGTGACAGCATTTGTTAAGCGGTTAAACTGTTTGATGGTGGCTCGGACCGACCAGCACGCTCCTTCCTGGCCCTTCTTATCTCGCTGAGACCACAGAGACCCGAGACAGTGATAAGGCACCAGCTTCAGAAACAGCTCCTGGAGGAAAATTCAGTCGATGATTTAGCGATAAGTGAATATATTTATTTTTCTGCATCTAGCTAAAACATGAGAAAAAACTGGTTTGAAGTTGTGAAGGTGCAACTCACCGTCTCTATCCTGGTCAGCTGTTCTGCGATCACACTGGATGGAAAGCCCAGGATGCTGGCAGCATCAAATTCACTGGGATCAGCAGGCATGTTCACGCCTCGGGTCGGATCTGTGAGATATGAATGCATCAATATGAAAAAATTAACAGAAACCGTTGCATCAAACAGTGGTTTTACAGAATGAATAACCACCAGTGGTTCATAGACGGTTCGGAAAACTCACTCATAAAATAGAACAAATAGAACTAATTTAAAAAAACGTTACTCGCTTATAAGACCATTTGCTTATTTCATTTACTTCACTTGCTCCCCTAACCTCACCAGGGAGATTGTCGCTATTCTGTTTAGAATCGTTTTATAAGACAAAAGAAAGGAAAGCAGGTAATGAGAGAAATGAGTAGAAATCTAATTTTATCGATGCTCACTTGCACTGAAATTTCTTCTGCTGGAGTACAACATTTTTTGACACCTTTTTTCATCCTCACACACACAACATCGCTCGCTGCACATGCACGCAGACAGAGTTGCTCGCGCACAAAACTTTTTGCCAGTTGTTTTTGTTTTCGCATTGTGCTTACAGATATGACAATTTAGGGGGAAAAACGAAAGCCTGCGAGCCCTGTTTTGAAAGAATTCATATCTTGACCCGTCTATGTTGTTTATTTTTAGTGAGAAAGGGGGAAATATCTGCACACTCACACTGTGAACAATTTTTTATGTCTGTAGGCCTTGCTTATAAAACAGGTACCCGAAATCTCAAGGAAAAATCAAACTTGACTTATAAGCAAGTAAATAAGGTCTTATTAATTCATGTGACTTATGATTCAACAATGAGAAGATGAAGAAGATGATTGGCCTGACCTGAGACCGAGCTGGTCAGCAGGGCTTTCTCGCTCAGGTCCTCCGCGATCCTCAGCAGCTTGACTCTGATTTCAGCGCCGGACGGGTCTGCGGGGATGAGCGGGGCCAGTCTCAGCAGGCAGCCGGGGTCGCTCACAGAGTGGAAGTCCTCGGGGAAGTCGCACAGCCACGTACCGAACACTGAACACACAGCCCTGGAAACGGGAAAGAGCGAAACACTCCTGTAAACTCCTGGAACGTCTGTGATCGCCCCACAGTCTGAGGAAGTCAACGCTCACCTGTCGAATGTCTGCCGTGCTGTACTTCTGCAGTCGCCGGGAGGATTCTCTAGTCTGGAATAGTTTATATGAAGAGTTAGAGAAGTGTGTGAGTGTGTGTGTGAGAAGTGTGTTTAATTATCTATTTAAGTCTGACCATCTGTGTGTGTGTGTGTGTGTGTGTGTGTGTGTGTCTGCCTGTCAGTTATTTGCTTGTCACAGAATTTTAAATGTTCCAGTAATGTTGTACATAATTTCAGTATTATACAGCATACATACATAGAATCTGTTTATATATCACTCATTCATATACATCACTGTTATTTATTATTTAGATATTTATGTTACATTTTTGTGTATTTCTTTTTTATTCAATTGTATAAGTTTCTAGTATTTTGGAATCTTATGTTGTCATGTACAAATTTGAAGCCATAAAAGTTCGTTCTGATTCTGATATAAAAGCATGTGATTGCATTTCAATTTTAGTTGGACCAGAATTTTTGACTCGACCTCTTGATCAGGATGTCCAGCACTCTCTGTGTGGAGGTGAAGGAGCGATAGGTGGAGAGGAAGATGGAGATGAAGGAGGAGTCCCAGAGGGCGAAGGACCTGAGCAAATGAAGGACGAGCTTCTCCTCTGTCCCTGCTTTGACATGCTGTGAGCGGTAGTCTGGAGACTGAGAGCAGGAGAAGAACATCAGCACAGAGTCGGTCTGCGTTTAACACTCGTGCTCTTACTTGAGTGATGATAGAGGAACCATGTCCATGTTTCACAGCCACAGTGTAGATGATTCCATCTTCCTCCAGTTCAGACACGGTGCTCTGAACCAGAGAAGCCAGAAAGTGTCATCCATCAAGCAATCATCTCAGAATGAGTCATGAACCATCAATCAATCAATCAATCAACCAACCAAAGTATCAATCAACCAATACACAAATAAATCATTAAATCAAGACAAAAATGAATAAAAATAAATCAAACAAACAAACAAAAAAAAAATTAATCAATCAAACAAACGACTAAAGAAAATCAACCAAACAAACAAAGAAATTTCAATTTGCTATAATAAAGATTTTTTTCTAAAATTCTTCAAAATGCACTGGAAATAATTGATAGTGTTATGGCTTCCACTAAGGAGCCAGATGTCTTCTATTGGCATTTGGGATTCATGTTCATGATGGTATTCCATGATACAGTAAAACAATTCTGCTTTAGCTCTGTGAGACAAAGTGTCGCTTGTTGTAATGAGTGAGGGGAGCGTCCAGGGAAAAGGCCAGATTGGGCTAGCTTTTGTGAAAAGTCTCAGAGCTCTTTGTCTGAATAAATAAATAGACGAATGAATAAAAATAAATAAATAAATGTTTCATTTTAATTTCTGCCATTTTCATTTCTGGGTAAGGGGGAATAATAATAATAATAGACAGAAAAACTGGGTGAATAATTAATTATTATTATTATACCATATTATTTTTAAAACATTTTTACTTCAAGAATGAATGCTCATTTTTACGAAAAACAAAAAAATATATATATAGACAATATACAGTGTTTGTCTCGGTCGGACTCAACATGTATTTATGGCCATGCAATTTGTTTCAGTTGAACCGTTGACCTCTGACCAACAGAACGTCAACCAATCAGAACAGAGCGTCTTGTTCAATGTTTATGTCTTTACAAGCTAAATACTGTTAATAAATGGAGTTCTTACCAGGTCCAGTTGACAGTACCAGGTTGTCTTCATTGGGGATGGATCCCCCTAAAAAACAAGAACCTATGTGTAACCACGTTTATTTTAAATCCAACTGTCATTGGATGGAGAGACACACTGATCTCATCTCATTGGTAGAGCCCATTTTGAATTCAATCACAATGTGATTTCTGATTATCCACAACTTGGAATTTTACCTTTACCATTCCATGGTCGACCTTGGTGGCCAAAACAGACCTAGAAGGTTTTTGCGCTGACCCTTGTTACAATATATCAATTAATAAAATATAAATACAAACAACTTCTGTTTTCTCGACCTGAAAATAAAACTTAACATTCCTAAAAATGTAATATACGTGAACATTTTCAGTTCATTTTTTCATTCAGCCCTTCTTAACCAACAAATAACAAGGAAATATGCGACCTTCAATTCAGCGAGTCCAGACAGGCAGAGATCTGCTAACTTCCTGGAAATCTTGAGGGTTTTTCTGGAGAGCTGCATCTCCTTCAGTCTGCCACATCTGTTCTTTTTTTCACTTCTACGAGATCCTGTTTTCAGTGGAGCTTTTAATTCCTTTAGAAAGACTCCGTCTGTCTTTTCCACCTGAATCTCACTGTGGAGCCGTTGTAAACACACCTGAGCTTGTCACTAAGCCCATCCCATCTACACAAACACACACACACACACACACACACACACACAGCACAAGGCCACTCCTGTTACAGTCTCTCTCTCGGTTTCATTCACATACTCAACTCACACACACATGCTCATACTCACTTGAAAAGTGTGTTAATGTTCATACAAAAATAATAATGATTGATTAAATAAATAATTCTTTTGTTTGTTTAATAGTCATTTTTTTATTTGTGCTTTTATTTTGAGTTTATTTCTATAAATCACTGTTAATAATTTAGATGTACGTATTTAAATGTAATATGTAGCCATCTGAAACGTGTTTTAAAGTATACCTTTTTTATTAAAAAATAGTGCAAAATATGTGGTAGCTTAGCAACAAAATCTCAACAGAAAAAAAATATTTAGTATAATAAAACAAGAAGTAACAAACACTTATCTGATGAATTACAAATCTCTACTATTAATAAAAGCTTGATATGACGGTTACATGAAAAATGCTGTGCGATACTTGACACGAGAACTGAAGTTGATAAACCTGTTCAGTGGAGTATTAAAAAGCTGAATGAAGCGAGAGAAAGCCTGGGTTGTGTTTATGAGGCCGACTTTGAATGTAGAGCTCTGGTACTAAATATCTAAAAATAAACCAGGGCTGTTTCTGAAACACATGACATATGATGGTTGGTAAGACACAAGCTGGTTAAAAAATGCTCATATTGACTCAAAGGTGCAAGTGTTATGCTGTTACGTCGTAATAAAGTGTTGATTTATGCTTCAAGTGTTTATGAAGCTCATTCTGCAATTACTTTAAGAGTTTTGCATATTTATTACATAACAGTTTGCTATTAGGTTAAATAGGTTAAATAACTTCAGGTCAAGATTTAATATTTGTATTACCTGGAAGAATAGATAAGAGAAGAGATAAATGGACAGACAGACATATAGTTGAAAACAAAACTATTAGCCCCCAAAAAAATCACTTTTTTTTACGTAAAAGTATGTATTTCAAGTGCTATTAAACAGAGAGAAAAAATGTACACCGACTTTTCAATTTCTAGAAAAGAGCGGTGGTCATTTTTTTTTTTTGTTCCGTTTTTCAAATACTTTCAAAATAAATTAATTGTCTTATTTTGTCCTCAACTGTAGATGGATAGACAGATAGACATAGAAAGATATATACCAGTACACAGACAGACAGACAGACAAACAGGCAGGCAGACAGACAGACAGACAGACATACAGACAGACAGACAGACAGACAGACAGACAGAGAGACAGACAGAAAGATAGATAGATAGATAGATAGATAGATAGATAGATAGATAGATAGATAGATAGATAGACAGAAAGAAAGAAAGATAGATAGATAGATAGATAGATAGATAGATAGATAGATAGATAGATAGATAGATAGATAGATAGATAGATAGATAGATAGATAGATAGATAGATAGATAGATAGATAGAAACAAGAAAGAAAGAGAGACATGGATAGATGGAATGATTGCTGCATTGAATATTTAAGTTTTGTTAAGTCTTGAATACTCATGAAAACACAGGAATTGGTGTTTAGCTTGAACTGCTTCAAGTGTTTCTGAGTTTCCATGTCAGGCTTCAGGAAGTGCATAATAAGCATATGGACAAACACAGGAAACAGGACATGACATCACGTCACGCTGCCCTTCCTCCACCAATGATCCTGTAGTAAAAGGCTCTAAATATCAGTCAGTTTTACTCCCTGATATTTAGAGTTTGGCTTTTATGTCCATGTTCCAGCCCTTGGGAGTATTAATGTGTCACTGTTCAGGGAACAAGAACCGTGTGTGTGTGTAGTTTTAGATTTGGGGTCAGACGGAGCCATTTTTCAATTCTAACTCACAGACTGTAAAACACTCTGTTTCTGTGGACTGCGTCTGTAAATACATCACGCCGAGCTATTTACAGCGAGACCTATTGTTTCTGCTTTGTCCTGGAACACGCCTCCTCTCTTCATCTCTTACACACTGCAACTACTCCTCCACCTCACACGGAGGATCCCAATCACTCCAGCCTGCTGTACGTAAACTTACGGCTTCATCCGTTTTGTTCCAGAATCCTTCCAGTGTCAAAATGAACTTTCTAGACAAACTGGGTCAGAGGAGATTGTTTTTAGCTAAACAATGATCCACCCCTCCTCTCCAGACATCACCCTCCCTTTCTTCCTTTTCACGTTCCACCCAGATACACACACAAGGAAGTGGCTGTGATGACTGCAAACACACTCTGGCCTTCACACACGCATCCTGCCGCAGTCACGGCGGAGCGAGAGCGGATCTGGTTTCATCGCTTTTGTGTCACCCGAGCGCGACCCTGTACAAAAGAGCCAGTGTCTTTCATACTGGACTTGTGCATTATTTACTAACGCGCTGTGAGCGGGAGAAACGTCGCTCCAGTAACCTGTAGGAGTCAGAGGGGCTTCTGGGGGATTGAGTGTTGATTGAGTTTAACCTGCAGTCAGAACAGGACAGAGCAACAGGTTTCTGTCACTTCAGGATTTTTTGATTCAGTGGAGGGAGGAACTAATTACACCACCCTTTGTTTACTGGTAAATGTATACCGCTGTTATGACATGATATTAGTGTAAATATTTATTTATATTGAAGGATTGTAATATTTAAATTGTATTTAATACTACTAATAGCAATAACATATTGAAACCAAAATTGTTGGTGTTTAAACATTTGGATAAATATAACAATACAACAACAATAATAATAATAATATTAAACATAAATATTTTTCATGCCCATAATTAAACACACACACACACACACACACACACATGCACAAATAAAAAACAGCACAATTACAATAATTTGTAAATATACTGCAATCTTTTTAAATAAAGAATATTTGTGGTGTTTTTTCTAACAATTTTTTTATTAACTTGTTTTTGAAAGGCTTATACGTTTATTAAAAATGTGTTTGTTCATTCCCAGGAAAAACAACACATTACTATTATTGATATTTAAATATCGTAATTTGTTGTTGTTTCTGGGAATTAATAAAATCTAAAAAGTATATATGAAAAAATACTATTGAACTATAGAATAAAAAAACAAAATTGTAAATATATGTAGTAGATACAGTATATTGATAGACAGAATTTCAATATACTGTTGGCAATACTTAAATGCAGTTTAGTGTTATTATTACATATTAATGTTTATATTAGTAAAGACTATTGTTTGATTTGTATAATTGTGAATTTACACAATATTAACAAACTAATTTTCTTGGTTAATTCTATGGGTTTTTGATTTTTGACGTCAAAATTTGCCTCCTTGAGATTGTTTACGTTTATTACAAAAAATGTATCATGACGTTGGTGTTCAGCTTTTGAAAATAATGTGTGTTTAAACACCACGGTAGTGGTTTCAATCTCCAGAAAAACATGGACATGTAAAACTGCAATGTCATACCTAAAAAAAATCATATAAAAGAATGAATGTTAATTTTAATTTCAAAATTAAACGTACTACTCTGACAATCTTGTCTCCAGGAAGCACTTGACGTGCATCCAATGTCTCATTTAATCTCGGGCCTGCAGCACATACACACATGCCATGAGAGAAACATGGTGGAGTCACGGGCCACAAGATAAGAAATGCAGAAAACCCCTCGATCATCATTTACTATCAGGGTCTTCTGGAGCTCTTACGTAATCGGTTACCCGTGCATGATCCACGTCTCGGTTCTCCTTCCCCAGCACATCGGCACCTCCGTTGGTCTCCTGCTGCAGGGGTCGATAGCCGATGAGGGGCACGTCTCGGGACCCCACTCCGGGAAGCTCGACTCCGGAGGTCCTCATACTACGTGGCAGCATGACGGCGCTGCTGAAAACAGACACACGGGCTCAATCGTCCAGCTAGATGATTTGGTTTCTTCATTTACATCTCCAGCGCTCACATGGCAACAGTGCATTTGAATATTGGCCTCTCCTCCAGCTCTTCCTGTGTTTAGATACTGATCTCAGTCAGGAAGAGAAGGATGTGGAGAAGGTCCAGCACAATGTCCCCGTGCTGTGGTCAATATAGAGAACCTTTAAATGAAGCGGCTGTTTGTGAGATGAACGTCTAGACACCATGAGAAAGTTTTTCCCACTGTGTTTAAATTCCAGGCTGGGATAAAAACGTATTAGTGCGAAGAACTGGGTCATAACTAACAGGAAAATAAAGCTTCCTTTCATTTGAGCATAACCTGAAGCATTCAGATTTCCACAGCGTCGGGGTTTTTCAGTGTGCTGGATTTGTAGAATACACACTTAAGGAGAGTGATTTCGTTAAAAATACGACTCAAAGACACCGTGTACAGCGCAGTTATGGCTGTTA